>STHB01000011.1:6090167-6174438 GCA_018908115.1 Anopheles rivulorum
CCCCCTCCAAAAAAAAGGGCCACCAGCACAACAAATTTTCCATCCAGTGAGCACAATTTTCGTATCGAGCTGATGGCAACTGGCACGTATCCCCGTGACAGTGCACCCGTGAGAAAATGTGTTACGCTAGATGTATGACATATCGCCACCGACGCTCATAAATGGTTCGTGTCCGTTTGGGCCTTTAAATGCCCACCGAAGGCTGGGAGTTAGGCAACCCTTTGGCTGCTGAATGTGCCACATTTGAATGGTCAACTTTTAACAAAAGGCTGCCACAAATGACAATTGTACACGCTTTAGATACGCCTCACCATCCTTCGGATTGCTTGTTAATTATGCTGGAAGCGTAAGTCATTCCGTACGAGATGTGCCTTGCGGCGATTGTGCGATGGTAAGATATGATAGCTACTTTCAAACATTTTCGTTTTTGCAAACCACAACTCCTTTATTCCCTCGTAACGTAACGTTAATAAAAATAAAATAGAAAAAAAGGTAATAATTGTGAACGATTGTGTTAGTAATGGATTCCGATGTCCGTATCATTCATTGCTAAGTGAATGCTCGGTGGAATTTCTACTGCATGATCGATTTTTTTCCACCCCCCCCACAAAAAACGAAGCGAAGCGTGCTTAACAACCATGACAACATTCCGGCAGGATTGTCACAATCCAGCATTGCATGACCACAAACGAACATGCGAAGCGAACGGGCACTAGGAAGGAAGAAAAACAAGACGCCAATAGGAAAAATCGAAAAGTTTATCGTACTATCGTTCCCCATTTTTCAACCGGCCCGCAAAACCCATCGACTAACACGCTCTGTCCAGCACCATAAACTGTCCTTTCGGATATGTTACCCATACAACCCCCCCCCCCCCCACCTGAAAATGTGCACGCTGGTCCGAACCTAAAACCTGTCCAATGCAGATCCTTGTTCGCACTTTTCACTTTGATTAACACCCAGAGACATAAGGTCACATCCTTTCATGGCCGGCGGGGATTTGAGCGTGTGTGTGTGTGTGTGTGTGGGGAAGGAAAATGTTTTCCACATCCGTTTTTCCTTTTGCGCTGGAAGGAAAAGTTCCACCCAGCCCGGTAAAGGTTTCGTCTCGGGTGACCTCGGCTGTTCGCTTGAGTATCGAAGCCTTTACGCTTCTTTCCTTTTCTTGCAAACCAAAACAGTTACCGAAAAAGGGAACGGAGAAAGTTTATTTCTGTTCCATTTTTCCTTTTGTACCACCTTCGCTTATCCCTGCTGAAGTAGATGGAATGACCAGGAGGATGTATTTGCGATTGCGACGTTTCAGCATCATACAAAAAAAAGCGAATGTCCCCCTTAGGAAGCGGATGACGACTGTACATGTAGAGGCGCTAAGGACACTCGAGATCCGAATCAAGGACTATTTTTAGCAGGATCAAAATTGAAATACCATCGCATGAATGGTTTACGCTGAGCAGGACTAAACATAGAAAGAGAGAGAGAAAGAGAGGACTGATTTAGGTGTAACATTTTCATCACTCTGCATAATGGTGAATCGGTATATAAGTGCGTTCCATGAAACGTTTAAGCGAACGAAAAGGGTTGTTTAAGTGTGTTTCAACTGGATAATGGTGAAAAATACCCTCCAAGAGTTTATTTTAACTGAAGCATGTGCTCAATGAGTGGTTTGACTCGTTTTAATGTTTATATCACTTGGAATGTCTGATAAAAAAAACATAAAAATTAAGGGAGTTTTTGGGTCGAAATGACGTACAAAAGATAATTAATTCTAATATGTTTAGTACACCGAATCGATAACAGCACAAGCGTTGGACGTACTGTTTTGCATTGTAGATGATACAAAATTTATGATCCTAACGAAACTATCAACTGAAGCAGAGCATAAATTTTAAAAAACATACATATTGGACACAGCACGAAGCATCATCCCCTGACTCCCCAGCGGAGCATCGATTATAAATATGCGCACAAAAGCAAAAACCAAACCCGTTCGCTCCCTATCCCGTAGCGGGCAAAAAGGCATATTTGTTATCCCATTTTCTACTCATTCTGTGCTTGAATAAATTGAGGTGATGATAGAATCATCACTCTCGTAGAATATTTACGATGAAGTGAACTACTCCCTCCCCGTTTCGATGAGCGGAGTAAGCGATGAGTATGAGTTGAGATTTAATTCAGCCAGAATCACGGTTTCTCATGTGGAAGCAATATGAATAGGGAAGAGACAAAAAAAAACCGTAAAACAAAGCAACACAACGCGCGCATGGCGTGGAAATTGAAATGATTTTCTTGCACTACTGTTTCAAAACCCCTTGCTTTCAGTCGCGTTCTTTGTTCACTGCTGATGGCGAACGCTGGCTGGAACAAATGGTTCCAGCTTCAGCTCCATTCTTTTGCCCTTTTTGTTTTTGCTGTTTGTTTGCTCCATTTTGTATCACACGGTTGCGATCTAACATAAGCAACTCTTTTTCATTATTGTCCGCGCACAAATAAAGCTAGGAAAGTTCCTGCGGCGCGTAGCAGAGTTTGCAGAAAATTATGGACTCGGCGAAAGCTGCCGGACTCGGTCAGCTGGCTGGCAAGTGTAGTGCAAATGAAGGTAAACTTTTTAAATGTCTCTCATTTGGCTTGGCTAACGAGTCCAAGTAATGCTGTTATCAGCTTGCAGTAAACTGGAGCACATTGTGACTAACAGGCGCACCAGCGCACAGTGTGTAACTTAAATTGTGGGATTAAAAAACGGAACCTTGCAAGACGACATGCGGAATTGAGTGTAAAAAAAAGCATACAAAAGTGAACAAAAAAAAAAAGTACGCGAAATCGTTTTCCGATTGAAAACTCGTGTTAAAAGCAGCTCAACCATGGCGGTCCTGGCCATGGCCACAATGAGCAGATGTGCAGCACATTTTGTTAAATCTTGTCTACTTCCACGCATTTGCCGCCCAGATCGCACAGGATACCAAAAAATGTCAAATTCATTAAAGTCAGGATCGCGTGAATAATCGCGGATACAGCTCAATAGAAGTCATTTTCTTTCGCCGCTGGCTGTGTCTTTCTTCACACTTAATTCAGTGCGGGCAGAGTATCCTTTTTTCGAGCAGAAGGGAACTTTCTGTGCTCATCTGCCACCCAGGTCCCGTCCTGATGGGTCTATTCATCGCGGATCTATGGCAGATTCGTTCCCTGCTTTGGTGAAATCAATTCGTTCCGAATTATCTCCGTATCGGACCGTAAGTCTCTCACTCACTCTCTCTCTCTCTCTCTCTCTCTCTCTCTCTCTTTCTTTCTGTGTTCGTATGCACTTGGCCACCTTGGAAGATTCGGAATGAGACACGAAAGAAAGAAAAAGTCTTCTCTACCTGCTCCAAGGAATTCATTTCCATTGCAGTTTCCGGCTAGTGTTTGGAGTGTTCCATGTGGTAAAACTGTTCGACGGACTGGATGATATGCTTTTTCTCGTCCTTCTGCTCGGTTTCTCGTCCCGGTATGGGATGAAGGATGCAAAAGGTATCAGTCAGTCGTCGATCGTTGACAGTGTGTGAGTGTTGAAAAACGATACTCATGCCATCGAGGTAATGCTAGATTTGGGTTTCATAAAAAGGACTTCCAATGGGTTTCTGTCCTGCTGGGACAGAAGCAGACTATGCCCGCAGCGGATCGCTTAGGAGCTGTGAAAAATATAGGACACTTTCTGAGAAGGAGAGCAAAAAAAAAAACGAACAGTGCCTCATTTGGAAACGACGTGTCAAGCGACAACAGCGGACGAGATGCGTGGTGCTGGGAAGCGTGTCCGTCGACGACCGATGAACTCCCTTTAAGGGCGTCCCGTAGAGTCTCTTTATAGTTTATTTTCCATCCCTTCCATTTGCTTCTTGAGGGCGCTATAATCGAACAACTTAGCCGAACACGACCGAATGAGGTTGTAAAAAATGGTGTTTTTTTTATTTTGTAGTTGGTGCGAGTGAACGCTAGTTTGCTTTTTTACCAAGTTCCCAGTGACGATCCCCGAAAACGAAGGACTAGCCCAAAACACGGTGCGAACTCGTTAAAGTTGTTGCAGACGATTGGAGTCATAAAAAAGGGATTCCACTAGATCGCACTCAGTGACTGCATCAGCTCGGTGTGCGTCTTGTATTAGTTCGCCCACGTGGGGCATCCCACGGGGGACGACTTTAGCCGGACCCGGCCAATATAAAGCTTCACCGGTGCCATTTTCCACCGAGACAATGGAGGTGAACAAACGCATTTGAATGGATTTTTGCAGCGAACGTCTAACGTCTACGTCAACGCAGTCGCAGCATCCACAAGCAGCCCCTGGTGCTGGTTCTTCCGAAACGGAGTCCACAAAATTAATGAAGTGTGAATCGAAGACGGACACGGGGTGGCTCACATTTGCTCGGTACGGCCAGTTGCTCAAGTTGTCGCACTCCTGCCGGGCATTCGGGAGATTGACTTCTCATGTAATTTACCACCATTCGTCACCGTTGCCGTCGCCTTTTTCTGCTGCTACTAACCTTCCAGACCATCGGGATGTACAATTTGACTCATGTTACTCGCAAGCTGGCAGCCGTCGTTGTTTTGCTTCCGGGCACGCAAAAACGAAAAAAAAAAAAAAACATTCCCGGGCACGGTTGGGTTTGTACCCCCCGGTGGGTAAAAGGGAAGTGACACTCATCCGAAATCGATCGACAATTGCTTCATGAATGTTGTACGCCATCCGGGCGGACGGACCGAAAAAACGAGAGAGAAAAAAAGGCACGAACACGTCCTGTGGGGATTCCTAGCGCACAATTTGAGTTCAAACTTCTGTTTGATGTGTAGCTGCAAACGATTGCTGTACGCATATGGTTTACATGAGCTGTGATTGTCCTACGTTAGTGTTATGTCCAGATGGATATCATGTGTAAAATCTAACCGAAGGAAAGAATGATTTTTAGCGTCCCAAATTCAGGCCATAGAACAAAGGTGTTGAAACGTTAAACGAAACCAGCATCTTGACACTTGATTTACATCATTTACAATAAGCAATTCCTTTCCAACGCGTTCCATTTGCATTTCCAAACAAATGGAAAGATAAAAGTATGACATAACTCAAGACGCCATCAACGATTATGCTTGATAGATTGTGCGATGCAGTGAGATGCCAAATTGGCCGACACATTCAATAGAGTATGATTCGCATTCATTTTCTATCCTCCCCAACAAAACGCCCTGAACCGGTAAAGTATCAATCATGCTTAATATTTCCGCTAATCAGTCGTCATCGATGGTTGGTTGGTGATGTGGAGAATAATCGCACCCGAAAAGTTGATCGGCACTGACTGATTCAGCGAAGAAAATGCGTCCAAATCTACTATATATATATGTATATAGCTCATATGCTAAGCTCTTACTCGTCTTGCAAGTGAAGGAGATTCAATAATTCAACTATATCTTCAACAGACAGACCACATCAGAAAGGAAACTGGCTGACGATGCCAAAATTGCTGAAGTCATGGCGAAACCGATCAACGGCCGCGTTGAAGCTTCAACGTAATGTAATGAAGCAAGAAGGCAAGGGCAGAAGGTGTTTGGGGTTTGAGAACGAGAAACCAATCCAAGCGGTACCGCCACAGACAGCGAAACAGACGCATTAGAACCAATTCGGTGGCTTTCCTCGTTCGAGCCTATTTGAATGGTGGATTACTTTTGATTCGCTTCTCGGCGTGATCCGCACTTTTTTCCCTCCACTGCTTTTTCTTCTTCTTTACCACTTCTCCAACCTCCCCACCCCCCCCACCCCTCCCATTTCACCGAGATCTATCGTTAAAAATGATGTTCAGCATCATTTAAATCGTAAACATTATGCAGCATGTTAATAAATCATATTTTCAACCACCGGCCTTGCTCCGGGTGGGTTTACATACAATTGGATTATATGTAAATCGAGCCTGTTACGGGGTAGAAGATTTGCCTTCGCAATCTTCCACCAGGCCGGCCCTAGGCGCTTGGGTAAGGGCTTGGACTCGCAATTTAGACACACTCAGCGAGTGAATCCCTACTAAATCACTGTAATGCTGTCTCTGTTTCTAGCTCTATATGCTGTGTGATGTGCCCCCTGTGCATGTGTGTGTGTGTTTACTAGGGGGCCCCACAAAATGGACCCATTAAACGGAACGACCCAACCGGTTCAGTATCGCCCGGCAAACGTTTGGCCCAATCTCAACATGTTCTATCTGTTTGCGGGGAAAACAGTCAACATAAAGCGCGAAAATAAAAATCATACACCCACCCACCTTCAGCACTAAAAAAAAAAAAACCCTTTTCGGGTACGAATAAACCAAACGAATGTTGCTGAAAGCGCGAATTCGCGAATGGCAAAAAAACAAGAAAACACATCCGTCACGGCATGCACAGAACCGCATGGGGCGGATTGTGATTTGCAAACACACCCTGGGTGGATGGGGTGTGCGTTGATGGGGTCATAAAAATAATAAAACTGACATTCAAATGAATTTTTATAGTTAATAAATCAATCAATTTTATAAATAATTCAGCAACCAGGTCAGGCCAGAGCGAGTTCGTCGAGCTGTGGAGCTTTTCAATTGTTGTTCTGTAGAGTGACGGTCTTGGGTGCTTTTTTGTTTGGTGTATACTTCTCATCCAGATCGATTGATGCGGGAAAGATCGCGGAATGAATATATTTCGGTACATTTTTCTAGCCGTAACTGATAAGACAAAATAACACCTTTCTTCACCAGTTTTGTTTTCCCTCTGTTTTTCATTCTTTTGAGGGGGTGGGGGTTAAGGGTGAGAAGCAAATTGCGCCACTCGGAATGGGAAAGGTTTGGCCCGGGAAGGTTGCGACAGGAGGTGTCGCCGTCAGATAGATCAGATAACAGGTACGTGACGTGCCAACAGACCGAAGCCTCCGGACCGGCGACTTGGCGCAGAGAAATGTAATTTAATTTGTTAGAATACTTCAACGCAGCTCGGGTCCGGGGATTCACACAGCTGCCGGCAAAACAAAAAAGGGTTGACCAATGAGTTTCACTTGGTGCGATGTGCGTTTTTTTTTTTTTGGTTTTTTGGCGCCCCGCGGGACAGCATATTTTATGAAAGTGTGGTGCGGTAACACTTGGGTGGAATCTTTTTTTTTTTTGTTTCTTTCTTTTGTTCTTGTTTGGTATGCGAATTTTTTTGCCTTGCCTTTCTGTCCTTGCCGGGTTCAGCACGGTGGTTTGTGTCTTTTTTTTTCCGGTTGCAGTATTCGCCCGCACAGAAGGACCGATTTGCCACCGGAACTGTCGCACGTACCAAGTGACAAGCGTTGCTAGCAATGGCCCCTCCTGGTTTGGAGGAGCTTTTTTTGTTTTGTTTTTGGTCGCTTAATGGTCAGCAGTACGCGAAGCAAAGTGAAGATTAAATTGTAAGGCATGCGGAATGGCGAGTCGACCCCAACAACAGTGGGAGGCCTTCGAAGGAAGTGGATGCTACTAGGGCCGCATTCAAGTCTCTTGAGGAGCGCTCGAAGCGACGCGTTAATGTTACCGCGACTACACCCCGATGGGGTCGGTGGGTGGTTTGACTAATAAAACGTCATGTCGTAAAGCAGCCAGCACATCCGACGCTGGGCAGTTTCATCAACACGACTAAACATGACTTCTGGAGCGCTCTGGATGACAGTTTTGTGCTGGCCGGGTTGGAAGATGCGAGAAACAAAAAAAAACACGAGCGGGGTTGGATAAAATTTATGGATTTTTCGCACCGAGAGGACGTTTGCCGGTCAGTAGGTTCGGTCAGTAGGGTGAACATGATGGTTCGTTTAGACGACGATCGTGTGAGTAAATGCTCATCTGCATTAGTGAGAATAGTTGCTATCCCGGGGTGTGCAACAATTCAACAACTGTAGCGTTGAAGCTGGGTTTAAGATTAATTTTGCCACCGTAAAGTGTACATTTTCTGCGCAGCATAAATTGATGAGCATCTATTAAACAAAGCAGCAAATTTCAAATTACAATACTTCTCATCATCATCCCAATGATGCCTTTACATCATTAATCAAAGAGTATACTACTCTGTTTAAGGGAAGCAAATAAAGTAGCGAAGGGTTGTCGTTCACGGGTGAAACATTCAAGAATGTGTAGCTACAGCTGACTTTTCAATTATCGAATTTTCTGCCCCACGGTCAGCAAAAATGCCAGCGAAAACGGGGTCCAGCTGAAATATTTTTATTGCATTTTTTGTTTGTTTGCTCCATTCTCATCGTTTTCGTCCTCGCGGTGTGGGATACCTCCCGTTCTTTACCCAGGGATGTCCTTCCGTACGTACGTCATTAAACGTTCGAACGCTACCGCCATGCCGCTGAAAAGCTTACGCTCATGCTTTAGTGATTTAGCTGTCGGCGATGTTTGACTTAGCGACCCAGTGCGATCCACTTTTGTGCGCTTGGGAGTGGCATTTCGATCCATCATCCGGCAGTAGAGGCCTTGTTACGGGCTTGCCAGCCTGTGGAAAGCAAAGTGAGCTCGTGTTTATTTTGGCAGTTGCTCAAATCACTCGTTAAAATCAATAGGTTTATTCGTTCATTCCTTTAGTTTAGTTAGGCAGCGAGCATCGTGCTCGAATCGAACGAACGAACGGAGGGGAAGAACGGGAAAAAACACGGTGAACCGAGAGCAAAACTATAACATGGCACGACAAATGCACACCAGTGCAGTGTGCAGTGCCGCTGGCCGGAAACACTATTTGATGTTGCTCACCAATGCATGTTATGGCGTTTTGTATGCAGGCAGCTTCCATTCGCGTTATTTTTATAGAACCATGCCGAGTAACGTTGTTAGCACTTTCTCTCTCTCTCTCTCTCTCTCTCTCTCTCTCTCTCTCTCTCTCTGTGCAGGTTTATATATATATATAACACACACCATTCGCTAAATAACTCTTTCACCCCATTCATCCCTTATTGATCGAGGAGCTTCGAACGCTAAAGGGATGTATTTTTTAAAGCTGTATTTAACTCACTCGCAATTAAGGGTGAGTTTCCGATATCACCCGCTTAGCTAACTGAGTTGTGGATATTAGTTAAACAATTTATTGAACTGGTCCGCAAACTTTAAAGCCACTTTTTATGGAATGGAAAAATAGAAAAATTTATCATCTTTTTTACTTTTCGCACTGTTTCGATGTGCAATTCGTACGGCGCATTGAACATCGTGATCCCGCGAAAAGGTAATAAATCGCCGGAAGAAAATATATTAGTGAGTTTGGAGAATGAAACACTGATAAAAAAAAAAAACGAAGAACCTAACCATGGAAAGCCTTTAGCGAACTGCAAAATTTGTGGTACATATCCTTTGGGCTCGCCCAAAAATTGAAACCAAAACGTTGCCGAAGCGGAAATGGCATCGAATCGATGCCTTTTTTTTTTGGACCACCAATATATTCGTTTTCAGGCTAGCCAAACATTGCCGTTGTTTGTCGTTTGGCATCGAACACATCGTCATCTCGGTCGGTGGAGCGTGTGGGCGTGCATGTTCACGTGGAGAGCCTTGCTACTGCTGCCCGGTGCCACCGAGCAATTCCGTGGACAAATACATGTCAACGAACAATTGAAATACGGCAAAAGGGCGAATTTTGCACGAGTTCGGGAAT
Organism: Anopheles rivulorum; assembly: GCA_018908115.1. Lineage (NCBI taxonomy): Eukaryota > Metazoa > Arthropoda > Insecta > Diptera > Culicidae > Anopheles > Anopheles rivulorum. The sequence goes on from STHB01000011.1 coordinate 6,099,798, forward strand.
AGCCTCCGGTTGACTTCTTCCAAACAATCATTCCTCCCCAGCATCACGCCGTATCATAAGCAAAAACCCGGACTTTGTTTTGCAGATATTATTAGTTTTTGCGTTTGCGCTCAGGGATGAAGATATCGAAGGCTGGTAATACGGTACGCTTTTACCCTGTTAAAGTGTGTCGTTCTCGCCGTTGCCGATTTATCGACTGTCGATGCAGTGCGAAAACGGAGCAAACTAATAGAAACACGGCTGATCTATCCAACAACCCTAGCTCAGGGCATGACGGTCCCCGACGACTTCGCTTGACCGTGCGGAATAGTTTCGAATTAAATTTGCACAACTCACGATCATTTGACGAATCGTTCAACTGTGTATGTGTGTGTGTGTGTGTGTGTGCCACGATACGATAGTCAGAATTGCCCGGAACATGAGTGCTTGTTTCCTGGAACTACCCAATGTTGCAACTTGCGATGCAGGGTATACCGACCCGACAGCGTTTGCTGCAACATTTGAGCACCAACTTTATTGGCGGTTTATTTTGCCAACCAGGTTGGAGCGTTTGTTTTTGTTTTTTTTTTATCCCAGCAGGTGCAGTGCCGTGACTCGGGTCATTTAATTGAATCAAAGTGGTTGATTAATTATTACTAACAAAATGAACTTTATATCCCATGCCGCACGCATGATTTCCTGGTGAACCGTTCGGCCTCCCGTTCGGGCCCGGGAACTGTGAAGTGGAAAAGTTCTGACACGAGTTCGTGTGTGTGTGATTTTTGGAAAATATTGTTTCTAATCAGAAAAGTTTTGTTTTTCGATGTTGTTTGTTTGGAACTGTTTGTTGACCCGTTGGATGCATAAGGATGCATTCGAAGTAGCATAAAAAAACTGTAAATGTTTACACGGTAACAACGATAATCAAATAAAGCCACAACTACTCGTGCACGGTCGCAGGGAAAATGGAAAATCCTTCAAGCATTCAACCGTAAATCGTTCACCGGTAAGATGATTGCTGGCTCACTAGCTTAAGTGCAGATAGCGAAGTAGCGAATAAAAAAAAAAAAAGGTAATCTCAAATGCACCTTACTTTAAACTGGATACTGCAGCGAATGTGCAGCATCGCTCAGAACCTTCTTGCGCTAAATAGTGATAATAAGTTATTCTCTTTTACCATTCCCGCACCACTGTGCCGCTGGAAAGGTTGCCGTATAATCCACTTCATTTATTGCAGTTGAATGCTGAGTAACTGAACTGAAAGCAGGCCTCTCATCATTAACGGATTTAATATTCCCTGTCAGTGGCCGCTTCGGCCACTGGCAATGTTCCCGTTTTGCAGCACGTTTCTTCTTTTTTGTTCTGTTTCTTTTTTGCCTCCTCGTCGTACGTACACTGAACTGTGCCGGCAATCAGTGGAATTAAATCCTTGTCCTCGTATCTTTGTGCTTTTCCCGATTTTCACCCAACCACCGGAGTGAAACCGGGGGTGACTTATTTTCTCCTTGCACGGACCGTGGCTGATGATGCTGCGAGCGGGCTTGATCTCGTCCTACATTAGCGGTGTCGCTTTCCTTCTTTTTTTCTCAGTGCTGTCCTGTCCTGCATCCTGTGACACAAAATGACCGGACGAACGTATCGGTGCGCTTGATCCACCCGTCCAGGGTGGATCTCTGCAAGGGAAGGATGGATCATTTGCGGCCAACTATTGCATCCATGGACGGAACAGCCACGTGGACGGTGGTGCACGCCGTGCGGAAGCGCAGAAAAGTTGGATCGTTTTATTTATTAGGTCGACCGGCGCAATTTATAGGACAGGCAGATTAACGGAAAATCATGTCAACAGAGAACGCGGCCAAAGCGGCTGCTGCCAGCCCAGGAACAAAACTTGTCGAGTGGGAGCTTGTGCATAAAGTATATCAAATATTTGCACTATCACTTTTTTACTCGCACTCGCTCTTCCTGCAGACAGCAGACTTAAAGCAGAATGTTTGCGAACTCTAGAAATGCGCCCGGTATGAACCTGCAGCCTCCGTATGAGGACGATACGGATCCCGGGCCGTTATTTATCTTTCCTATTTTTCGCTCTTGCAAGTCGTATCCGCCGTGCTGGGGAGGAACGCCACTCTTTTGCGCCCCATTGCTGATTCAATGCACGGGCCATTGAAGAGAAGAGTGCACCATGTTTAGAACTAGGGGGAGTAGTTTGAGCTTGTTAGCTTGCAGGTGGTCGCACAGTATTGAAACCAACAAGATGTACAGGCATTAGAGCAGTGCAGAAAAATGTTGTTTTGAATAAGGTTGAATTATGTGAAGTATGTGACATTGATCCTCGTGAGCCGAAAAACGGGTTCTCGGTGCTCGACCTCGCTAGTTTTTCTTTACTTGTTTATAAGGGTGTGAGCACATAATGCTGCAGAAATCCTTAGGAACCTCGGTAATCGACGAATGTCAAATCAAAACCTTGTTTAGAGGATTTCTGGTCTTGTAGACCAGGCCTAGAAGGACTTTACGAGGCTGATTGTTCGGTGTTATTCTAATGACAGGACAAAGCTTATTGGAGATTACAAAATAGTGAGTTTGATATTTGGGTTTTCTTCATTCATCTTCATCGGAAGGTTTTCCACCGGCAAGTCGCTCTTCTGCTAGACATCTGGTAAGTTGTAGCGACACAAACCTATGATGTCTATGTCATCAACGTTCGAACCCAAGATCTGGTTCGATTAATAAGACGATGGTTCCAGAAATTTCCATTCCCGAACCTGTAGAGTAGATAAGCGAGTTCGTCATTAAGTATCATCAAGGAACCCTAAGACTTAACTTACCGTCTGTTCTGAGGCTTGGGATATTGGTGAAAGTCATCCTTACTATCATGATTGTCATAGCCAATATTCCAACTTTGTCAAGATTTTTACTTCTTGAAGTGCTGAAGTCTCTGCCTGCCATTAATATTTATCCTCACGCTTAAACTTCTTCATATCTTTGGCGTAATGTGCTTTTCTATGAGCACATCAAGACAATCCAAAACCAAACAAATTCCAGCAATATTTTTTGTTGCCATTTCCTCTGGGATGATGGGAGATTCGGTTCTCTGATTGTGCGAAAAATGTTTTCTCCTTTCCGTTGACAACACAAGACGCCACTGTACTGCCAAGACGGCGTAGGTATGCCGAAGTTCAAGAAGCTACTTACTTACACCTCTCGGTCCCGCCGATAGTAGTCGCTCAATAAGCTTACTTTGACGACCGCGAAAAGCGACACATTCCGCGGTACACAGCACGCCGTCGAAGCGCGTGGATCGAAAATCGATTTATCGTCAAAGTCAACAAAAACAACCGCATCGGTTCGGTCGGCACTGTACCATAACGGGCCCAGGTTGTGCCTTTGGTAGCATAAAAGGAGACGAAAATAACGAAAACCCTCCCGAGCATTGTGTGGCACCGCGTGAGGGAGGATAAATCGTCTATCCACCATCGCGACCACAAAACGCGTTAGTGATGCCTCATTTTTCGGTGCTTCGTACTCCGGAATGGTGGCGTACACAATTTTTCACCCAGACCTCGAGGTCTCGCAGACGCGTATCGCGCAATCTTTGCCGGTTGCATACAATGACGACACCTTGGATGGCGCGCGTCATGGGAATTCAAGGACGCAAGGACGCAATGAATCGGATCGCTGTTCGACAGCGGATCCGGTCACGATGGGTGAAAATTGAATTTAAATTGACAGAGTTTCTTTTTCGTTTTCGTCCACGCGTTCAATTTGTGGTTCCTGCAACAGATTAGCTACTTCTATACTTTTGTTAATTTCTGCGTTAAAGTTACATGATGTTTTTCCTACCACAAGTGATGGGCATTAGACGAGCAAAAGAAACTTCCAGAGTTCCTTCAAATTCTTCTCTTTCTCTCTCTCTCTCTCTCTCTCTCTCTCTCTCTCTCTCTCTCTCCTTTTCTCTCATTATGAAGGCATAGTTTTTATCAGAATTGGTGCGTAATATTCCACCGTCGTTACGCAGCATGCTGGGGCCAGAATGCAGAGATTCGCGATCCAATTTATTGGACTGCTATTTAGTGATTGAAATTTATGTTGATGTTTATTAAATTCAGAACCCATCTTTCCTTCGTTAGTCGTGGTGCAAACCGGATCGTGCATCCGTTGTCGGTGTGTATTTTGCTCCGAGTTTTGTTGTTCAATATCTTCACAACCAACAAAACAATCTGAACCGCGAGCGACTCGCAAAGCGCGATCCGTCCGGTGGGAAGGATGCGATTGGATTTAGACCGTGCCTATAATTGTGTTTGCAATATACGGCATGATAAAAAAAGAAGGAAACACAGTGATTACTCTCTGCTAGATACACCGCTTGGTACGTATTCCAGTGTAGGAAAAAAAAGGATTCGCAGCCAGAAAACATCAAGCTGCTGCCACTCCGCAAGCCGGATCGCGCCAGTCCTTCTAACCTTCAGCGCAGGCACAAATCAGCATAAATCAAATATTAATTTTTATCGATAAATCGCAATCAAATAATAACAGTCGTTCAGTTTGGTGTTTGCGGCACATTGCGATTTGCGTTTGCGTTTGCGTTTGTGTCGAGGGGTGAGAAGCGCTAAACGAGGGTTCCGCGTTCCCGGGGTGTGATGAGTTTCGCCCGTTGTGTCCTCCTTTTATGACACCCCTTGGTGTGCCGTGCGGAATGACGATCGCATTGATTGGCACTAATTATGTGTCCGGTGTTATGGGCAGAGTGGCCGAACCGAGGGAAAGTGCAAGTCCACCACGTGTGCTGCATACTGGTAATGACAGTTGTTCAAACAAGAGCGATTGTCGGACTCCGAGGGGGCGACTGGGGCGAAGGGAGCAAGAGGCCATATGGGTGAGGTGAGGTGGCGAAAGTGATTGAGAGCTTGTAAATTGTTTGTGCAACGGTGCACAAAAACTGTTCTAGCGTTCGAGACCGGAGCCGGTCATTACGTGTGCGGCTGGGGACACGCGCTGGAACCTGATGTGTGTGCTGGTGTGCTCGGTTCCCTGATTGGTGTAGAACGATTTTTTGTTTCTGTGTTCGGCTGGCATCCCGGTCCCGCTGTGTTGACTTGGCGATGGAAAACTCATCACCGCGACACCGGGAGTAATGTTTATGCATCATGCTGCCTGACAAAGGGTGTGACATTATTCTGACCATCGTTAATCAATATGTTGACTGCACTTGTGTCTTGCGCGTGCATACATGCAATCGTGCCGCTGGAAGCGATATTTAATGTAATGGTCTGTTTTTTTTTTATTCTTTCTACTTTTGCGCTTTTGCTCCCACCCAAAACCACTGTTAGCGCCACAGCGGCCTAGCGCCCGTTTGAAGATGGGTTTCAGCTAATTAGTCATTTTTCACAGCATTGCGCGTGACCTTCCCGTGTCCCGAGGCTTACTAATGAGAGTTTCGTTTATCAGCAAAAAAAAAAGGAAAAGAAGCAGAGGGCCCGACTGAAAAGGACACGTGGTTGCCTTATTGCCCGTGTCGCAATGTCTGTTTCCTTGTGCCGTTATTTGCTTTTCCTTCTTGCCCTGATTTGCTGACCATCTGGTGCGTTGACCCTCGCTTTCGGTGCTATCTCGTTGCCATTATTTGCTGTCCGACAGACACACACACACACGTACACGTACGCACACAGGCGCCTTTGCCCGTCCCCTTGGCGGTCCGGGGTTTCGCTTTATATGTATTTATCCAGCCGATGACGCCGAAAAGAGCCGCAGTTGAGCCGAGGAAATTTTTATCTCATACTGGCAACTGGAGTGCCATTAAGTTGTCATCCCGCTGCAAAGCATAAATTCCGTAACCAGCGCCGGCAGTGGACGCCAGCGCCTTGCCAGCAAACGCCAGTTGCAATATAGTGGTCGGCAGGCATGGTCACACACCACCATAAATGGCAGCCATGGCAATGAGGCAAGTTGGAACGAAGGGAGGGAGGTGATGGTGATGGTGGTTGGTGGCAAAAATTTATCGCAAGTTTGGGAAATCCGAGAGTCATCCACAAACCAACCACCGCCAGCCTCCCTCCCCGACAATACCGCCGATACCGATCATTTTGGTGGTGCTCGGTACGCTCGGTGAAAGTTTTATCGCCACAATGAATTTTCATTTGGTTTGAATATTGATTTTGCCTTGAATTTTTTTTTTCCGGACGATGGCGACACGCCGCAAGGGCCGTGACGGGATGAAACGGGATGAAAATGAGGTAGAAACAGGGAACTGCAACGATGTCGAAAAAGAAAAGAAAAAAGTACCCGCCGATCTCGTAAGCTCGTCTTCTCTAATTCGGTTGGAAAATTATCCTTTTCCCGTTTATTTCATGCTTTTTCGCGCGAGCGTGAGGGAAAGTTCACAATGTTCTCACCAGGAGAACGCTTGCTTGGTTCGCTGTTGAATCTCTGTTTGCTGCGATTTTCCATCCATCCATTCCATGGTTTTTTCTTCCCTTTGCGGTTGGCAAAAGTTTCGAATCGTATCATTTCAAGTTGAAAAGAGATGAAACGGTCTCATGATGGCGATGATGATTCGGGTCGGGTAAAGTGGTATGTCTAGATAGATCGTCCTCCTGATCGTCTTGCGTATCGTAACCCGAACACCACCAAAAAAAAAAACTCCAAGCAAATGATACAAATAAGGAGATGACTTCAATAAAGTGCCCATGATAATAATAATAACAATAATAATTTTTGGCATCTTTATAATTTTATCAAACTTTTGCAACTGCTGCCAGTTTGGCTTTTGCACACGGGCGCAAGGTAAAGTTTTGAGCTCCGTTTTCTATACCCACACACACACACATTTGTGCCTGAGTGCGACAATTTTCAGCGCACATACATACACGGACACCCGGGGCGCATGGGGCGTAATGTGTGGACAAAAGAAGGAAGGAACTTTGCGCCACGCAGGGAAGAAAACTGTTGAGCAAAATGGCAGTGTGGAAGACTTTTGACTTTTTGACGGGCGGAGTCGAGTCGGAGCGACCAGCACACGGGAGCACACCCGAGGAAAAGCGAGAAGATAGCAAAAGAAAAAATGAAGCATGAAGCGAAGCGAAAGGATTCTTATCAGCGGCACGTTGTCAAAGATACGAATTTTCCAGACATTGCCAACGTGTAGCTCATGTAGCATACCCCCCCTCAAAACGTGTGAGAGAGCGAGTGTGTGTGTGTTTGGGAAATTGTGGGGGAAAAGGAGGCTGGTTGGGAGGGAAAAACGAGTGAGATAACTTTTCCAGCATCAGCGTCCTCCATATGCAGCACAAGCTTGTAGGAAGCGGGTGGTGGTTGGGTGGCTGGGTGGCGTCAACCCACTGGTCGTTGTTAGAAAACATGCTGACTAACAATAATAACACTCGAGATGAGATGAAATGTTTGGCCTTGCCCGTCTAGTATTTTGCCAACCGCTGGCACATACCTTCAAACACAGGCGCACAAAGTACAAACACGCCAAACATCGGCGTTCGGCTTTCATGTGACATCGTGACCATGGTCGGATGGGGGTTGGAAAGGAAAGGGCGCGCCACATACAGGAGGCATTGCAGCGTGTGCTCTGCCGTTGGTCCGTTGGAAGATTCCCGCAACCGGCAGGCAACTCTGGCAATTTGTTCGGAAGTTTACTAACAAACTGCCGGTACACATATTTTCGGTAAAACAAACCGTCGCTGGCCAGGACTTGCTGCACCGTTGCTCGGGCTGGTAGAACCAGCAAAAGAAATGAACATTCCACAGCAGTTCATTTCCGACTGGCGTGAGGAATCAAGGGTGCAACCAGCAGCAGCAGGAGTGGCAGTGAGAAAGTTTGGTCTTTGGTTGCTCACTGTTCATCACGCTGCAGCGTAGTTTGCAGCATAATGCTTTAAGACAACGTGTTTATCGCGACGCGAGTGGTAAGGTTTCGGAACATTCGACAAAACACAAAGTAGTTGATGCATTTTCACGCAAAAAGGATGCTGCTGATGCGTGTGCGAAAAGTGTAAAAAGAGATCATGTACACGCGCGCATCGGAAAGCACAATTTGTAAGCGACACAATTTACACTTATGAATATAATGCACAAGACGCAAAACTTGTGCAATAATTTCTAAGCATATTAGACGTCGGCTAATTGTTCGACGGGTGCTTGTCAGAAGGAAAGAACTTTCCCACATTCGAACGCACACATTTCTTCGCATGTCGTGGTTTTTGCATAACACAACTGCCTTCTGCTGCTGCTCCTTGAGGTGGAATTCTTTCACCACTTGGGTGGCCCACGATGCTTCCGGTGCCGGTGTCTCGTTCCGCTCACGTCCCGTCCTTTTGTTTGTTGTGCCGGGGAGCAAATTTTATGACATCCTAAGGTGTCGTTGAGTGTACGAAGTTTGTTGGTGTTGGATACCCACGCTACCCTGGCCACCCTGGCCACCCTGGTGCTGGTACGTTGGCTCTAATTCGGTTAGGCTATTAGTCCACGCCCTCGGCACACATCGCCGTAGCAGGAGTTTGTGCTGCACTTGGCACAGCCTGTGCCAACCGGCCAAGAAGGCAGGCCTGCATGCATGAAGGTGGATGTTGCCGCTTAATTGGAACACTTTTGACTCAACATCAATGACGTGTCTGAAATTCTAATATCTGCTGAGGGGAAGATGGCAAACTTTCGACATTAAAATATTCAGCCACTGCCCTGGTGCGGGCCCTAGGTAAGAGTCCTGGACGAGAGGAATGATGGGCGAAAACACGGGACGCGCCTTTCGCCCCCCCCTTTTTGACGAAGGTTTTGCTGCTCCACGCCATTCGGTATGTTGGCGGTATGGCGAGTCAGTATATTTGCGAAGAATTTCCCGTCCCGGCTTATGCTTTCGCGTGCCTTTTTTTTGTGCGAGAGAGTGCGTCTCACTCCAACACACCCTCTCTCTCTCTCTCTCTATCTCTTTCTCTCACTTTCTCTCTCTCCCTTTCTCACTCTGTTGATTCTGGTGGTGATGAAGTCGAGCGTGACACAATTTCTGACGCGCCCGGTGCCATGCTGGAAAATGCTGGAAGCGCATCAATGCCAGCATTATGCTAAACAAACGCTAAGCTGGTTATGCAATAGGTACGGCCTCACCATACCGACCGGCAAACGGAGCCAAGTTCGGTTCGGTTCTGTGGAAGATGTTAGCGAACGTACAATATACGTAAACAACCGAGGCTCCAGCATACGGCAGAACCATTTATGCTACCAACACACCGTTTGCTGGCAGTGTGTGCGTGTGCGTACGGGCGGGATCAGCAATCAAATGTCATGTTTGCACCACCACACAGACACGCTGTCGTGTGAGCGCGTGAGCTGGTGAGCTGGTGAGCAATACAATTCACCACGCGTGAGATGAGTGAGCCTGCAGCAATGTTCACCCAATGCAGGGATTGTCAAACGAAGATGGAGTTTCATACTTTAAAAAAAGCGGATTTGAAAAACTAGAACGAAAGGTAAAGGTTGTGTTTACAGCAGAGAAAATTTTATCTACAATGTATTAAAATTAAATGGAGTAAACTGTTACGAGCACAAGCTCGTAAATAAATGTAACGCTTTAAGCCTTTGCTTAAAACAAAACAAAAAAAACGTAAGCTAGAGGGTTCAAATTAAATAAAGCAAAAAAAAAAAAAACGAGCCATATCAAATACTAATTTAAAACTGTATGCACTAAGCTGAAGCTCCCTGTAAGAACGACACGCCAAGGCAAGAAGTAAGCCAAAAAGTCGGGTCGGTTTTCGCTTCATTTTTTTGGTTTTGGTTTTGTTTCTCGTAGTTGCTCTCCGTTGTTGTTTGCTCGTTCCGTTCGGGCCGTTTGGTCGTTCGTTTTATGGGCACTCAGTGAAGAGGGTTCGGTTAGACTAAATGTAGGACAAACAAGTACACCACCACGGCTGCCGGAATTGGTTTTCGTGCCATCAGACGTTACCACACGGTATACCCGGTCGCTGTTGCTTCCAGTGTGTTGTCTTCCTTCGGTTTGCTCCACGCTCCACACTCCACGTTCCAGCCAGCCAGCCGGCCCACCAAGCGTGGCGGAAAGCGTGCTAGCACCGACGCCTGCGTGACTTCTCGAGCAAATGCTTGCGTTTCGGTTCTTTCACCTCCCCCTTCCTCCCTTCCTTCCTTCACCCCCTTTTGTGATTACTCGGTTTTTCCTTGTTGTCTTCGCTCGAGCAGCAGGAGGAGCAGCACACTGTGTGTCCTGAACGGCCTTCGGAATACCCACATAAGCCCAAAAGGCGAGCGGGAAGGCAACGGAATAGGTCGGTTGGAAAACAATAAACATAATGAAATATTCGGTCAACTTTCCTTTTTTTCCCAGCAGCAAAGGCCTTGGTCAGTGGCCCCTGGTGAAGTGATGGAGGGTGTGGGGCGGAGGGGGAGGGGGTTGAAGAGGGAGCTGGTTAGGTGGAGCACGCTTCGTAAGGGAAATCGTTTTTCCGTTCACCACCGGTTACCGTCCAAGGACAGTAAGGGCACGCAATGCGAGCATTCGCTGGCACTAGTCCTAGGGATGTCACCCACAAACCCCACCACCCCACCGGTGTATCCCGCCCAAAACATCCCGTACTGAATGGAGTTCAAGCGCATAACTCGCTTGGTGGCGTATTTCGGAGAAATTATTTTTCACTGCCCATAAATTCCTACACTTCCGGTACAGGAGCACGCACGCTTACGTGTGTGTGTGTGGGTGTATCTCTAGAACTGGGTGAATCTGGGCGGTTTGTTTCTCGTTTTTCACCGCCAAAATCCGACCAAATGGTAGACTTCGATGTGAATTCGCCAAGTTTTTCGAGTGGTTAGTAGTAAATCATGCCACACTGCAACTTTCGGCCGGGCGCACCATTGGTGGAGACGCCCGTGCATGGGGTCGGCATCGTTCCGGCAGTGGCAGAATGGATAAACTTTTATACATCCCACACAAAGAGCAGTGCCGGGGCTGTGGCTGCAAATTCCATTCCATCGATTCTTCCCACTTGCCTGTGCCGTTGCTTCGTTTGGTCCATTCAGCTTCCGGGTGCAACCGTACCGGGAGCTGCTAACTATGGCAGATCCGGTAAAGTGGTTCACAAATAAGCATATGCAATTTAGGTGCATTACTGGGGTGCAGCTGCTTGCATCGCCACGCTCGAGACGCGTCGGGTCGGTAAAGCGGCTTACGAAATTCCGGCAGCATACCCACCGGCGCAGCACAACCGCCGGCGTTGCGTTGCGGTTTTGTCTTTGGACCGGGCGTTTGGGAGTCTTTTGGTGGTGCATCAGGAACATTGGGCAAATTTGTAAGTTAAATTTACTGAAGCACAACCCCGAAGAAGCTGTACCGTACACGGGTGCTACGGGTCGATGTGCTAACCCCTTGGCCGTGGCATGATGCTCAAACTAAAGCGCTATCATATTTCGAACGCCGGTGCCCCGATAATGCATTTGGGAAATCTTTAACAAAGGCGGCGAATTGTTTTCACCCTCACTTTTACTTTCTGCGTAGAACTTTAATTAAAGACCCAATTAACGCCGCATCGTCGGACTGGGTAATCAGCAGTAGTTTTTAACCGTATGTCCCTGTGTCCCCATTTTCCCATACGGTTATTGCGAACAGTGGCACACCATTATTGGTGCCATTATTGTTACTTGCCCGTACTTAATTATAGGCTTTGGCATTAATATTTTAAAGTGTCTATGATTGCTTTAACACCTGTACCCGGGACGAACGTGATTTTGCAGTTGGCACCGGTTGGCACCACTATACTTGCACTATAAAACGGTCGGCTATTAAATGGGATGGTTTCATCGCTCGGGGGAGTCGTCCTTGTATCCGGTTTGTTTGACAAGCCCTACCGAGACCTGTCGGTTGTGGTCGGCATAGTATCGCAATTCTTAACCGTGCCGTGCACGCCCGTTCCGACCGAACCCCGGCTTTTCCAATGCCTTCCGGGATATTCGGTGGCAGATGCGGACAAAAGCACCGGGAACCGGTTACGACGGTGACGGCGAAGAGAATGATGAGCATTCCATGAAGCCTCCGTTCCGCAAAATACGACCGATGTCAACAATCGACAAACTTTAATCGATGTCGATGTCGCACTCCCACTTGTGCTCCGTATCAAGTTCCGCATCTGTCGTGTCGTGTCGGCGGAAAATGGGAACTTTTCCGCCGCAGCGTGAATCTGTTTATAAAAGGGGGGTTTTTGCGCGAGAAAAGGGTGCCTCGATGCCGGTTTGTTCGCAACGCAAACGGCAACAGCAAACCGCAGAGCACTGGAATCGATTGTGTGTTGTAGGTGCGTACGCTTAGCAATTCTGTTCGGTCGTGTCATTTTGCGTCCGCATTCGTCTTGCGATAATTAACGCAATTACAGGTAGGGAAAATTAATTAAATGGAAATTGTAGTTTTCACATCAATGGTAAAGCGATAACGATATAACGACTTTCTCGCTAACTGACGCTAGAGATACAGGATAGTTCGAGATGATGATAAGCGAAGGTACGTGGAATGCGTGGAATCTCTCAAGGATCTCTTTTGATCAATCCTCTCGGGAAGGTTTATGTTTGCATTTCTAAGACATGAGAAAGAGTTGAACGTATTTGGATTTTATGAATCGTGGAAGAGCATCTAACTCAATGTTTCGAGGAACTATGTTAGGTTTAAGGGGAAAAATATCCATTTCTATATACGCCACAGAAAACATCAAAGTTGTCCTTCTTGTTGGTGGTCTTAGCATCGCCAAGAGGGTAGAGATCGACCATGTTAAACGGTTCCATCGATCCTTTTGCGCAAAAATCAAACCAATTAACGCAAAAAACCCCCTGATGGATCGAATTTCCTGCTGTGAAGCCTTACCCAAACGGAACTAATATGACCCATTTCTTCGACGGATGGTAACTGGGGATGAGAATTGGGTCAAATAGGACAGTAATGTGCGAAAACTATCAAGTTTAAAGCGCTTTGTAGCAACTTAAACGGACTTAAGGACGGATGGGAAAGTTCTACTGTCTATTTGGTGGGACTGGAAAAGGGAATCACCTATTATGCGTTGGATGGTTGAGCCAATAATGCCCAAAAATTACGTCGAGAATTTTCGTAAAAAAGCTATTCAAAAAACTGAAAAATCCATAACTTCAGATATGTTAAATGAAGACATGAATATCATGCATAAATAATGGGTTTTCCTTTTTCCCTTGCAAAATGTGTAACCGTTAAAAAAGTTTCGACCAAAACACAAAAGGCCGACCAAACTTTCCAGATAACGTTCTTTCGCTTGAAGGAGAGAGGCACTCGAAGGCTCTTGAATAGTACTTCCCCGCCGACAAGACAAGCGTCACGGCGATGTAACAGGAGACAAATAAATTTGACTTATCGTACTTTGATTATGAATTATTGTCATTACCATAGCAAATGGAAGTGGCAAGCAAGCGGTAAAGTGGTTTTAAAAAATATGAGCAAAATGCCCGTTGTTAGATGTCTTCCATTTTACGGTGGCAGAAGCTACGCTTTCGTCAAGCAATGACGGGACGGTTTCGAATTTCCAAGTTCCATTCGCACTCGTCGTTCGTAGTCGTTTGTCCCAGTGGGAAAGCTCCCCGTAGCAGACACCGTGGATGGTTTTGCTTTTTTTTTTGCGAGGTTTTAACCTAACGTAGTGAGGCATTTTTCGTGCCTCAGCTGAAACGCGCTGAACTGTCGTGTTGTTGTCGTTGTTGAAAATCAAAAATTTATCGTTTAATTGCTTTAACATTGATTGAATGTACGGCGGGTAGAATTCGCAACCGTCGGAGAAAAGGGAAAATAAATTGATTTTCCCACCTACCCAACGCCACCTGCTTCGTTGGAATGTTTTATTGCCGCCTTTCCGGTACGACAAACGAGACTGTGGTCATTAATTTTTAAAACGAAACATTTTCCAACAACAAAACACCAAACCCCCCTTTAGTTCCCGTAGTCCCGCAACCCCGGTAATTGCATCCCGGTACCATTCTGGATAGTGGAAGATATAAACGGTACATGACAGTGTGATTTCGGGAATTTTTACAAAATATTTTACATGCAAAATTAATACGAACCATTTTGACAGTTTTTCTGACCGAACCAGGGCAAAGGTGGGTGGATGGGTGGGTGATTTTGCGACACAGTTGCAACATGGTGCGCGCCACAAAAAAGGGCACACAAGATAGAAAAGATACAGAGCCAGGTCGCAGGATCTATGGTGGCATGGTTGGGGCATTGGCATTGGCGTTGGTGTAGTGCCACGGGGCGATCACGCTAGGTTCGTGATTGTTACCACGCTTTGTGCATGTGTGTGTGTTTGTTTGTTGGGTCAGGCTGCCCCGAAGTGCATTTAAGCGTCCAAGTATTGTTTTTGCAAGCGTTCGCTCCATTTGTGTGCTTCACTATCTGGAGGCGGCAAAAAAAAAAGGTGGGCATTCGTGTAGATTGGCCCGAACGGTCCAGGGGCTTTCGTTCGTTTTGCGTTTTATTTCTTTGGCACCGAGTGCAGATTAACAAAAAAAAACGAAAGTGTGCTCCCGTTTTCGTTTGCACTGTTTTATCAGCGAATTTTTATTCCATTTTCCACGGTCATTATCCAATACACCGGGGTCGGTGGGGTGTTTCCATTCGGTGGGGTGAGGTGTTCACATGCATGGGAAGGAAGAGATGAACATTGGCCAGAGCACATTTGGGGGCCAGTTTGTTGCGTTTCGGTGTTTTTGGCGGTGTTTGCAGCGTTTTCATTTAACACACGGGTTTCAATTTTATTCACATACACTATCCACCGTATTCCCGATTGCAGCACATGGGACATTGGAGGGGAGGGAAGGCGGTGGTTTCCCTTTACCACCCCCCCCCCCCACCTCCAGCATCCCTTCCTTCTTTGCACATTTAAAATTGAACGTAATGCAAATGAATTTGGCGTTTGTTGGCGTTTGCTGGCAACATTCGCACTCGGCACAGGGTAATGGAGGAACGACACAGAACAAAATGGCGCTTCGTGTAGAGCACAATGGAGTTAAACATAAATTAAATAAAATGCCCGTACAGGGCACTAGCAAGATAGTGGTGAATAATGGAATATGATGCAGCGCGAGGGCCCACGGTAGGGCACACCACCACACACGAACCATCGGCACTGGCGTTCGACTGGCGACGGAGCGTGCTGAAATTTGGCTGAATCGCCCCATTTTTATTTTCTTCTGCCTTATTGTGCCAGTGTGTACGGTAAACAAAAAAGCAAAACCCCGCGCCGGCAAAGCAATCTCATAAGTAAACCTTATCGCGCCGATTCTTTCTTGCGTGCGTTATGGTCCCCAAAAAATCGTTGCAATCCACCGATAAATGCATGCGAAAATTATGTCCCTTACAGTGCACAATAGCGCACACAATGCTTGGCATCAATCAAGTAGCACGGTGGTCTATTAATTCTACACGATTTCGCGAGCGAGCGAACGTACGATTCCACGGTTTTATGGAGTGAGAACAAGCTACGGCCATTTAATGAACGATAGTGGATGCCCATTTCCCTGGTAGTGGTGGTACCATCATAGGAAATTCCAACGGTTCGTTCTCGGGTACGGATTATGCTGAATGTTCCATCGTCCACCACCGACCATCAGAGCATGTGCTCTCGATTATGATTCCACTCGTGTGCGCTCGGTGGCGCGCGGCAGAAAAAGCTTCGACTTCCAGCGAGCAATAAGCGATTGATAGTAATGTCTTCATTAAATCACCTACTCATCGGTTATGGGTTTCGGTTATCTGGCAAATGGCATTGCCAGAAGAGCCACGACCACCTTTTCACTTCATTGAAGAACCTTTTTGATGTAAAAGTGTGTTTCCACACGAAAATCAAGTTCCATAAGGCGCGATAACACAGCTTCAAAAACCGCCGTAGGTGGAACGTTTGCCACGAGTTAATGTATGCAAATTGCAGATAAATATGATACTTTTCGAACACATTCGAGCGAATGTACAATTTCGGTGCGCAACGGCGAACGTTAGAAAGGCGAGAAGTCGCACACGGTCGGAATTACGAAAAAGAAAAAGGGAATAAAAAATTGGTCCAAATTATGATTATGGAAGAAATCTCAGTGTCACCATGGTAACGCACGAACGCACGCACGCACGTCCGTACCAGAGACACACGCCTGCCAGCTCACCCGGGCCAGAGTGACACAATATCATCTTTGGACAAATGGTTGCATTGAGCTAAGGGAGGAGTTGCCCAGCGTTTTCAAATAATGGCCACTTCCCATACCCGCCCAGAACGTGGGTCGGCAAATGGCATTCCGGGGTGTGAGTGATAAATGGTAGCAAATAACGATAAAACACCAAACAAGCGCTGGGTTGAGACACAAACCAAACAAAACAAAAAAGTGAGACCGAAAAAGGGTCTCACACGGCGAGAAATCATGCGTGCTCATTACGGTTAATGGCAACGACAAACCGCTCCGTGTGTCCGCTTGTGTGCAATCTTTGGTCCGATCATGTGGAGGCACGTCACTTTGCTTCTTTCCGTGTTTAATGATGGCGCAACGGCCAATGAACTGGAAAAATACAACTGGTTTCCATTTTTATGACGCAATCTGCACGCATCTTCGCGCTTCGTTTCCACTTTTGCGATAAAGTGATAATCCGAACACACTGCACACTGATTAATTACCATAACCTTTCCGGCGCACTCGTGACGCGGTTCCGGTCGACATTACCATTCCCATTCCTCGAGTTTGCGGGTCAGTTACGATAATGGTTTACGAGTTCCCCCCCCCCCCCCCCTTCCATACCAACACTTACGCGGTTGATTGAGCTTAACAAGGTTAGAATGAGGCAATGCGGGCTGCCTGACCGTCGGGTTATTAAATTAGTTAGCAGGCACGATGCTCAGTTCTCCAGGACCTCCGAATATCCGGAACCGAGTCACACGGCTACGGGGTGTCAAAATCTCATATTCAAGAGTGCAAATTTCCTCCAATCATGGTCACATACGCACCCGTGACCCGTACCGATGCGGTTTGAAACCCTGCCCTTCCTTTCCCACTCCCCTTGCCATCTCCCCAATGATGTATGATGTGACCAACAACCGACGGTTGGTGGAAGTTCTAAAAGGAGCTGCAAACAAAAACAAAACTAAATCCCAAGTGATTGACACTTTACGTGATCGGGTCGGGGGAACGGTAGAACGGTTGGCAGGCAGGGCAAGCCCTTTTTGCGCCTTGTTCCTCTCATAAATGGATGATTTAATGTCCACAAATGCACGATCCGTACAGCCCAAAACCTTTGCTTGAGTGTTGGACGTACTGTTGGACGGGAGCAAAAACAAAAAATCTTCCACAGAGAGAGAAAGAGAGAGAAAGAGAGAGAGAGTGAGTGAGGGATGCTGTTCTATTAAGCTTTTCAATCTGTTAGAGATGAAGTTTTTTTTTTGATTCTCCTCTGATTCTCCCTTAATGCGCACACCGAGTGTCTTGCAAAGTGGTGGCAATACCGAAGGGTACCGACCGAACGGCTGATTGATTTGGGGCATTTGTGTGTCAATCACTGGCCAGAGGACCCTTTTTCCTGTTTGAGAATCTGTGGTGAGCAGGCGAACAACGCAAAGAGAGAAAGTTTTCACCAATTCAGCTTAAATGTTGCGTACCTAAGCACCGGATCCAGTGTTATCGTTATCCAGTTGAATGTTACATGTGTTTTTTTTGCGTTTTGGAGAAATTAAATGGCGTGGCATGTTTTTGGACAAACTTTTTCACATTCAAACGAACCTCCTGGCGTTCGATGCTATTTTAAGGAGAACATTTTCATTTTAAAATATTCATACTTCGGTTGGACACAGGAAAATTACAAAAATGCTAAATAAAGTGATTGATTTGCACGTCGGCCAAACCAAGTGGTGTATCATAGATCGATCAAACTCAAAAGCCTCTTCAAAAGATTCTCTACAGAAAAAAGTAGCTCCCTTTCCGGTACGAGCTGGATCGATTGGGTCGCCTCGGTAGCCATATCCGGGAGGAAAAAAAGGACATTCGAACAATGTTTTGCCGCTCACAGTGAGCGGGAATTCGATTCTATTGGAATCGTTTTCCGGTTCCCAATTGAATAGGGTCCACCGAGCCACCGAGGGCTCGTTTTGGGAGCAGATAGTCAGTTTGTGTTTTTCTACACAATCGTGGCGTAGACGAGCCTCCCTTTTATGATTATGATGATGTTTATTATGACCGTGGGGAGCGTGGGGACAAATTGTTTGTGATGCGTAAAATTCGAGCATCATCGAGTACCGTGGGTCAACGCGTTTTCCGTGTCCAACACGGCCAGGGGGGGGTTGTTTTTATTTTTTATTTGTGTATGCTCACCAAGCCTGACATGGTCTAGAATGGCCTGGAGGCTTAGCTTACGCACCGGACGCGCCCGGTCGTATTTATTTTACTCATCAAACATTACGACCACCAACGACCCGTGGTGAGCACAATCATGTCCAATGTCAAAGTTGCCGAATGGAAATCAATTGATTGCGATGTTTTCCACGCTTTTCCATCGGTCGGGTGAGTTCTGCACGGTGGACAACGTTCGTCATCTCGTTCGGCTGTGCATTACATCGATTTGAGGTTATGTTTTCCGCATCCCGGATAATACCCACTGGGGTAGGGATGGATGGATGGATAGATAGATGGAAGGGGGTGTGGGGTTGGGCGGGGTTGAATATTTTGTCCGCTGTGCAGCTGGTCCGTTTGCGAATGCGATTGGACAATTAATGTAATTTTAATGAGATTTTGATTTAAGTGCACTTTATCGGTGGAAAATGGGCACAACCAGCCGCTTATTTCGTTTCGATCTGGATCACGCGATTCGGCCGGACAGGACAAACAACGGCAAAACGTGGCAACAACATCAGCAGCACAGTGCGCCGGATTACGGGCACCAGATCGGGCAGTGCACTTGTGGGGTGATGAATTGTCCACCGATACGCCGGCACAATCGGTGAGCTGATTAAGAATTTTAAATTACACTCGCTTCGCGACTACCGCGACGGGTGCGGTCACCCATCGTAACGCATCGAACCACGAGCCACGAGCTTCACCAAACACTCCCGGGTTTTTTGGGGGTGTGTCCGAGAGGGATAGGATAAGCCGTACCTGTACCCTTCCCAATCGCCGCGTACCGAACCCGGTTGCAGGTGGATTAATTCGAGATGCTCACGTGTGCAGTGCGCACTTTACAAATGATTACGAAGCGATATACCATTGAATGTGGTCGCTTTCTGCGGACACTGTCAACCGATTCGACCGATGCAGATGTAAAATTTGCATTCAGCGCATTCACTTTTTTTTGTGTGTGTGTGATGCAAGAGTTGTTTGCTTCCTTCTCACATTTACGCCACAGATCATGACGGAAGAATCGCATTTTTTTTTCTGCTGCCGCGTGCGAACACAGCAAAACGGAAATCATTTAACTGCAAAAGTATGCTCGATTTAAGATGCAGTTTTGCATCCACAATGGTCTTTCTGTTGTGTTCCCGCTCGAACGTGCCCTTCGGGGACGGAAAGCAGTATCAATCGGCGGTACCGGATAATTTAAAAACGGCAGCAACGTTTCTCGCTCGTTCGCGGTGTAATGAGTGTATGATGCAGCCTTTTTTTTTGGTTTTCACCATCTCCATCTCCAGTTCGGGTTTTTGCTACTGCTATTACTCTCCGGCAACAGTTTTGGTCTCGCTAGAATGGAAACGATACAACACTTCTGGCATCACATCCCGGCAACCTCCCGGTGTACCTGAGCAACCGAATATTCTTTCCCGCTTTGTTCCATTGGATTTACCAGATTTCTCTAACCGTTTTTCATCTTCCATTCCTTTTGCAGGACTTCTTCCGGCTGGCAGTAATTAAAATTAGAGCGCAAGGAGCGTGCCCTAGATGAGTATGATTGCGGCCCGATAGGACGGTTAGGACCTTGAAAGAAAAGGGAAAAAAACACATTCACAAACCCGTCCGGCAAACGGCTGCTGCTGCCTCAGCTGTGGTGCGATTCCTGTGACCAAAACACTCCCATAGGACATCATTAGAAGCGATATAAAACGAGGTGGCTAGAATAGAATAGATCCCGTACCCACACACACAGAAAACACAGAGAAAACTCCCGAGAGAAGGAGCAAAACGTGTTTAGACGTGTGGTGAGTTTGTGAGATGCGAGTGTGGTGAGTATGCTGCGAGCAGAGATGCGAGCGCATCATACCCAAAACAAAAGCATCACCGGTGTGGTATAGGTGTGCGTGTTCGTGCACTGTTCGGCAAACTTCGGATTCTGCAGCCGAACGTCGCGCGTACTGCGTGGTGTCGGTGTGAACGGCGCAAGCATAACACCGACCAAAGGCAACGCACATCTCGTCAGTACAAACTGAGCAAGGCACGCGTGCGGACGTACGTGCAGGAAGCCTCGCGACGGGCAGAAAAACAAGAATCAATAGCGCAAACAAGGTTTAAGGGGGGAAACCCGAATCGTGCAAGCGTGTGCCATCCTGACGGTGAAATAGTAGCGAAATTCGTACGCAATTCGGGTTCGTGTGCATGTGAAATTGTATCGCCGTAACGGTGCGTAGTCGATGATTGCTGTGGCAAAAAGGGTTGTAAATAGTGCTTCGAAGACAAGGCGTCAGTTTGCGAGTCCGTTTTTGGTGAGTGTGACGCCGTAAACGAGAAGTGTTGTTATGAATTTTAAGTTCCCCATCAGTGCGCTCGTTGACGATGGTTAGCGTTTCGGTGTGCATTTATGTTACCACAGTTTAATTCGTTCACTCGTTGTGAGGCCCACGTAAAAAAAAAATTCTGCCCACCGGTGCGAAAGGGGGTGTGTTGGGCAAAGTATTAAAAAAAAAACGGGAAAATAAAAACCGCAAAACCGTGAGCGGGCGTGTAAAGAGGTTTGCGGCCGAATGTGCATACGCGCGTGTTTTGGCGAAAAGTCCTGCCCAAGGATTAGGCGTTAGGCGGCACAACCGCGGTGTGTGGTGTGTTTGGTGCAGGGAAAGTGTGCGCTTTTATGTGTAGGAAAGTCGGTGGCAGCGGGCGCGAGCGTTGTATTGCGTGACGACCGGCAACCACGACAGCAGCATGAGTCGCTGCGAGCTACTGTTGCCGGCCCTGCTGCTGCTGGTGTCGGTGCAGGTGAACTACAGTTTGCAGTACGATTCGGCGGAATCGTCCCGGTACTATCAGCCGACCGGTGCGGGCAGCGAAACCGGCAGCAATCTGCGCTACGATGCGCCGGACGATTGCAAGTACCGGATCCTGCCCGGCAACGAGGTCGACCTGGCGTGCAATCTCCGCACGGTGAACAGTGAATTTGACAACACGAACTTCAGTGTGATACCGGCCGAACATACGGCCGCCCTTACCATCCTGTGCAACGAAGCGATCATGGCGCGCAGCAAGCTGCTGCACAACTCGTTCGTCCATCTGGTGCGGCTGAAGGCGCTCGCGCTCGAGTACTGCAAGATCGCCAAGTTCGCCAGCACGGTGCTGGCCGGGTTGAGCGATCTGCGCAACTTTACACTCCGCACGCACAACATTGCCTGGCCGGAGCTGAACCTCGAGATCGAGCCGGACGCGTTCGGGTACACGCGCAACCTGGAGGTGCTCGATCTGAGCACCAACAACATTTGGTCACTGCCCGACCATTTGTTCTGCACGCTTACCGGGTTGCGCTCACTCAACATCAGCTCGAACCGGCTGCAGGACGTGAACGATCTCGGGTTCCGCGAGAAGGGCGTCAAGGACGAGCTGGAACCAGCGGAAGGTCCAGCTAAAACGAACGGTTCCGGCACGGTGACACCACCCGTCAGCTGTGCCCTGGATCTGGAGGATCTGGATGTATCTAGGAACCACTTTGTGTTGCTACCGGCCGCCGGTTTCGGTATGCTGAAGCGGCTAAAGATGCTGAAAATACACGACAACGAAATCTCGATGGTGGGCGATAAGGCGCTGAGTGGGCTGAAGGAGCTGCAGATACTTGATCTCAGCTCGAACAAGCTGGTCGCATTGCCGACGGATCTGTTCCGCGATCCGGCACAATCGATTCAGGAGATTTACCTGCAAAACAATTCGATCAGCGTACTATCGCCGGGCCTGTTCTCAAAGCTGGAGCAGCTGCAGGCGTTGGATTTGTCCCAGAACCAGCTAACGTCGGCCTGGGTGAACCGGGACACGTTCGCCGGTCTCATACGGCTGGTGCTGCTCAATCTGGCCAGCAACAAGATAACCAAGCTCGAGTCGGAGATCTTCTCCGATCTGTACACGCTGCAGATCTTGAACTTGCGCCACAACCAGCTGGAAATCGTCGCGGCGGACACGTTCTCGCCGATGAACAATCTGCACACGCTGCTGCTGTCGCACAACAAGCTGAAATATCTGGACGCCTACTCGTTGAACGGGCTGTACGCACTGTCCCTGCTGTCGCTGGACAACAACGCGCTCACGGGCGTCCATCCGGAGGCGTTCCGCAACTGCAGCTCACTGCAGGATCTTAACTTGAACGGCAACGAGCTGACGCAGGTGCCGCTCGCGCTGAAAGATATGCGCCTGCTGCGTACGGTCGATCTGGGCGAGAACTCCATCACCGTCATCGAGGAGCCGGGCTTCCGTGGCATGAACAATCTGTACGGGCTGCGGCTGATAAGCAACAGCATCGAAAACATTACGCGCAAAGCGTTCAAAGATCTGCCCAGCCTGCAGATTCTGAATGTGGCGCGCAACAAGATTTCGTACATCGAGAAGGGTGCGTTCGAGCCGGCGGTCAGTGTGCAGGCGATCCGGCTCGACGGTAACTTGCTGACCGATATTGACGGGTTGTTCACCAGCATGCCGAATCTGGTGTGGCTCAACATTTCCGACAACAAGCTGGAACACTTTGACTACTCGCACATACCATCCCATCTGCAGTGGTTGGATCTGCACCGTAACGAGCTGACCGAGTTGACGAATCGCTACGGTTTGGACAATCAGCTGCATCTGCAGACGCTGGACGCAAGCTTTAATCGGCTGACGCGTGTCACGCCGGCCACCATCCCGAACAGCATCGAGTTCCTCTTTCTGAACGATAATCTGATCGTGCACGTGGAGCCGCACTGTTTCATGCACAAGACCAACCTGACGCGGGTCGATCTGTATGCGAATCAGCTTACCAGCCTCGACATCAAGGCGCTGCGGTTGCAGCCCGTGCCGGAGGAGAAGCAGATACCGGAGTTTTACATCGGTGGCAATCCGTTCGTGTGCGACTGTAACATTGACTGGCTGCAGAAGATCAACCACGTGACGTCGCGCCAATACCCGACGATCAATGACATCGAAACGGTGTACTGCAAGCTGATGTACAACCGGGAACGCTCGTACATACCGCTGATCGAGGCAGAGCCGAAACACTTCCTGTGCAGCTACAACACGCACTGCTTCGCGCTGTGCCACTGTTGCGAGTTTGACGCGTGCGACTGCGAGATGACGTGCCCGAACAACTGCGCCTGCTACCACGATAACAGCTGGTCGACGAACATCGTCGAGTGTTCGGCGGCGGGCTACACCGACATACCGAACAACATCCCGATGGATACGACCGAGGTGTACATCGACGGCAACAACCTGGTGGAGCTGTCGGGGCACAGCTTTATCGGGCGCAAGAACTTGCGCGTGCTGTACGCGAACCATTCCAACATCGAGGCCATCTACAACACGACCTTTATCGGGTTGCGGCGACTGACGGTACTGCATCTGGAGGGCAACGCCATCCGGAAGCTGTACGGGCATGAGTTTACCGCGCTGGAAAGCTTGCGCGAGCTCTACCTGCAGGGCAACCGTATCGCGTACATCGAGGATCACACGTTCGCGGAGCTGCGCAAGCTCGAGGTGCTCCGGCTGGATGGGAATCGCATCACCAGCTTCGAGGTGTGGCAGCTGTCGGCGAACCCGTACCTGGTGGAGATCGCGCTCGCCAACAACCTGTGGACGTGCGACTGCGGCTTCGTGAACAAGCTGCGCAGCTACCTGCAGTCGAACGCGGACAAGCTGCTGGACGCGAACGAGATCGCGTGCAGCTACAACAACGCGACCAGCATCCTGCGCGACAACGGTACGAAGTGTACGTTCCGCGAGGGCATGTCGTCGATCGTGCACCGGCAGGAGATCGAGGACATGCTGCCGCTGCTGCTGGTCGCGACGTGCGCGTTCGTGGGCTTCTTCGGGCTCATCTTTGGCATCTTCTGCTACCGGAAGGAGCTGAAGGTGTGGGTACATTCCGGCCTGTGCTACAAGTCGGGCACGTTCGTCAACGAGTACGACAAGGATCGGCTGTACGACGCGTACATCACGTACTCGCTGCAGGACGAACACTTTGTCAGCCAAATACTGACGTCGACGCTCGAGAACGATATCGGTTTCCGGCTGTGCCTGCACTATCGCGACCTGAACGCGAACGCCTACCTGGCGGACACGATCGTCGAGGCGGTCGAAAGCTCCAAGCGGGCGATCCTCGTACTGTCCAAGAGCTTCCTGTACAACGAATGGACGCGGTTCGAGTTTAAGGGTGCGATCCACGAGGTGCTCAAGCGCCGCCGGAAGCTGATCATCATCCTGTACGGTGATCTGCCGCAGCGCGATCTCGATGCGGACATGCGGCTGTACCTGCGCACCAACACCTGCATCGAGTGGGACGACAAGAAGTTCTGGCAGAAGCTGCGCATCGCGCTGCCGCACGTGAAGAAGAGCAACTGCCTGAACAAGCGGTCGGCGATCAACATCTACGCGACGGCCGGCAACGACTACAACATGCCGGGCCGTCCGTCCACGCTCGGGCCGCCGGTGGGCGGCGCGCGTCTCGACGGCGCCCAGCACCACAGTTACGCCACGATCGGTCCTAACTGTCCCAGAAACTGTGATACATACGATACGGTTAGCAATTGTAAATACAACACCACCCAGCACCAGACCCACCACGAGCGGCGCATGAATGCGGACTTTGGTCGGAAGGTGACGGATGG
Source organism: Anopheles rivulorum (assembly GCA_018908115.1). Lineage (NCBI taxonomy): Eukaryota > Metazoa > Arthropoda > Insecta > Diptera > Culicidae > Anopheles > Anopheles rivulorum. Next base: position 6,124,793 of record STHB01000011.1, read on the forward strand.
CCGGCAGCACGAGTACGCCGTGCCGTCCAACTGTCTGCTCGACACGACGCACGAAACGTACAACACGACGGCCAGCTGCGAGCGTATCGCCGGCGAAACGTTCGAGTGCACGTCAACCAGCTCCAAGTTTTCCACGTCGACGCGCGGCTCGGGCAGTGACTCCGGCAGCCATTCGATCTCGTCCGCCCATCCGCACGACTTCCAGGGCAATCGGTCGCCCAACGGCTGTCCGCCGAATCTGCTGTCCACCACCAACTTCTCCTACAACCATCATCCGCACCATCATCACAATGGCAGCGGTCGAAGCAAAGCGGGCCCCGGTCCTGGTCCTGGTTCCGGTTCCGGTCCGGAAGCGATCGCAGGCGGCAAGCCCGGACCCGACAAGCCCAGTTCGGGGACGCTCGGCGCGGACAGTCGTGGTGGCAACAGTTTTAATGATAGAAGACTGCCACAGGCAATGTGGGCATAACGATTACTTAAGAGCAGCAGGTTAGTTAATTATTTTTATCGTTAGATGTAATTGCTCATGACCGATGTCCCAGCGGACTAGACCATCGAACTAGGCTCCGGTATCGAGCGTGTGAGTGAGAACGTGCTAGTGGCGTTTGCAGTGCAGTGCAACGCCCGGACGAAAAGACTGCCAGTGTCGCCAGTGTCCGTGGGCGGGAGCGTTTTTGTTAGCAGGACAACTCAGCCGACTTGTCCTTAGGTTTGTTAGATTTTACACTTTGGCGCATCACTTTTCCTCACCGTTACGCATCTCGTTCCCCGGATCGATGCTAAGATCCTCGGGCCAATTACGGTACGCACGAAACATAGTTACTAATTAGCGATTAAACTAGGGCGCCTCCCGCAGATAATGTTCCAATTGGACGAAACTAATGAACCAGGGATGAAAAAAGAAACAACCAAAATGTTCCCAACAATTCGGGAACGCGTTCGTCCGCTGCAGCACAGTGGTCGAAGCGGACGATATAGGACAGGGCCAGCAGATTGGAAGAAGCCAAAAGAAAATAAGGAAGGATGCCTGCGAGACGCTCACACATCAACTCTTCTGCAACTCTCTTTCGAACGTGAACATGCGCTTGCTGAGTGCCACGCAGTGCCTTCACTGGGAGATGGGAAACCAAGCCAAGAAATGAAGGAAGGAGATGATAAGGAGAGATGAAAACACATAAATGCAACGAGCGAAATAAAAAACTAACACTCCAGTGAAATATGACGGGCAGGATTTTACCCGAAAAGCGACAGGAGGCCAGCAAAACAAAACCGATGGAGGCAAGAAACATTGTCGTCCTAAGCAGGAACACACAGCAGACGTATTCTAGTCAAAAGATGCAAGAAGTGTTGGGTTTTCTAATCTCGCTCTAGAAAATCAATCGTTTCTTGGAAAGAGAGGAACAAAACATTACTCTGCGCAGGGGTCGAGCCGGCTGGCCGGGTTAGTGTGAGCCAGAAGCGAGAATGCGCGTTCCAAGATAGACGAGTTCTAATCTAATTTTTCACGCTTCGCCAGCACCGAAACTGGAAGGGTGTCTTAGCGTTTCCGCGAGTGGTAAGGAAAGGATTTCCGAATGGGAAAAACTAGAAAACAAAAAAAAAGCACACGCTGGGCCACCCCATGAGACGGAAAATTGAATGTAAAATTATTCTCCACCACCGAAGAGTTCGTTGCCATGACACATCCAGATTAATTACAATCCTGCAAGCCAACGCTTGCCGCACACTGCACGTGTGCTGGCTGCGTGAGCTGAGTGCTGAGTAAGCGTGTTTTTTTTTTGGTGGACGGTAAAACGCTTACGATCATCCTATCCGTTCCGACCGAACCATCCATTCGATCGAGCATGGAATGGAATGTTAATCCTTGTATTTAATTTGCTTTTTCCTTCGGCAACAAATTGATTACCCGCGCGGCCATATCTGTGGGGAGCGGACAGCAACAACAACAACAACAACAACAGCAACAAAACAGAAGAACAAAGTGAAAACAGAGAGACAAAGCAAAAGATTTTCCAGGTTTCCAGTGTGAGATTTTGGGGGGGCGAAACGTGTTTCGTGTGAATGAATGAATGTGTGAATGAACCGTGCCGAGGGTTCTGTTGTGTTGTTTCCTGTTTTCCTTTTGCGGATACCTCACAAGCTGGTTGGAAACTCGTCCAGTGGCGAATGTGGCGTTCAGTAGCGGGGTAGGGGTAGCGTAATGCAAAACATTTGTAAATATGGGACAAAACGATTAAGGGTGTAGCATACAACAAGGAAAAAGAGAGAGAAAAAAAACCAACGATTTAACGAACCTGGTACGCAGAGGTTACGGTGGTTAAATATTTAACAAGCATATGTACATATTTTTGACGGACGTATCAAAAGCGTCCCTTTCTTCTTTAGGCACATAAGACATACGTGGGAGAAAGGAGAAAGAATTACATTTGGCGGTGACGAAACTTTTGTTTTTGCGTTTGTCGCAGACGGTAAATAAAAGTACTAAAAACAAAAACAAAAACATAACATTAACTAAGTCAGGCTCGGGAGTGGTAGGAATATTCAGAACTTGATAGACAAAATTACCATTGATATCTCGCTGAAGCAAAGTATCTTCATCACTGCAGCTTACATAGACGAACCGATCAGTGTACATAGGACAAGCGAAAAACACTCTCACTCAAACACACACACTCACACACTCACGAAACCCAATGGCACAGGAATATACCCAAAGCGTCAATCGTTTATTCACTAGCAGCAAAGGAAAAACAAAACAAACGCGGTTAACTTGTAATACGATTCGATCTAGAACAGCAAAGGAGTGATGGGATGAAGCCGGGGCCTACGAAAACGAAACGAGCGCAATGTTCTGTCGGTTAACTCTCTTAGACAAAAGTCACAAACCACAACAAACCAAACAGTGAAGTGAAATAGAACAGCAATCTTTAAAACCAGAGCAATGTTATCACACAACCACACCTCATTTTGTTTAGTGTGCAAACAGACAACAACACGAACAAACCATAAAGCCATCACTCCGGGAAGGAAGTTCATGCCATTAAAGCTGGAAAGTAACGAAGAGATCAAATGCACTGCATTAACATTGAACATAGAGCAAACGAAAGCAAAACAAAACAAAGCAAAAACTCCGAGGAAAGAGAAATATTGCAAGTAAACTTTAACAACGCATAGTTTCACAACAAAAGTAAGAAAATAAAAACAAAACTATAATTTATTTATGAAAATTGAAATCGATCACTGGTGTGTAACGTTACTTATGTTGCGGAAAATACGAGAAACAAATGGTATTTAACAGGTATGTATGGTATGTTGGAATGTTTTCGAGAGTATCACAGAAAAGGTAAGTATAACACAGGAGAGTATTGTGTTGATCCGATACAAGAAGAGCAATTAAAATATCACACTAAGTTATTATTTATCTCTTCCTTTTCTGTCATTCTAATCTCCGTCAGAAGAGATGACATTAGCTGTCATCCGTTATGTTTGTTTGACATATTGATATTCCTTTGTCACATCTTTCTAGTGCTCATCTACTATTGTTTACAAGTAACCATGAATGACGTTGGAAAAAGAGGACAACATCTTGTAACTATTTCCATTCTTTCGGTAACAAAATCTAATGGCGATTTAGAATTTTAACAAACATTTCAATGAATGGAAAGAAAAAAGTAAAATTATAAATAAAATGTTCAAACTGATAGGTTTTCTCTTGTTTCTTTTGTCTTGATGTCTTGAAGCTGAAGCATTACGATCATAAAGCTCCAATTTTTCTATGTCATTTTTCCCTCTTTAATGATAATTTAAAACCATCGAAAAGATATCAACCAGTAGATAATATTGTCATTAATGAGAAAAAATAAATATTTAACAGAAATGGTACACTTTCTTTTCCATTTTGGCGTCGATGGAAAGTTCAGACACCTTCTCGACCAATGCAGACCAAAAGACGGTGGCATTCGCCATCTGTGGAAACCACAAACACAAACAATGGTACACGCACTATCGCCGAGTGAACGCCCAAGAAAGAGGTTCCAATCAAGCGGTGGAAAAAAAAAATATTATCATCTCTGGTCGGGCAGAGATGTGGTTTTGTTCGTTCTGGGCCCAAAACTTTCGCCGAATGAATTTCACCGAGTAGGAAGTGTATCAGAGCGGGCGACTTCAGTGTGACGCTTTCGAGCGTGTCCACAATAGTGTGCGGCCCTTGTGCGGGTTACGGTGTAACCTCAGCGACCTAATCCGCGGAATCAATCAACCGGGGCCACTCCTACACGCATCGGGCCAGCAATTGTTCACGATGTCATGGTCGGTTGAATGATTTTTAAAAAGTTCAATCGCGCCCCAGCCCGGCCACACTCTGGCCCCATGATTGTGCAGTTTTTCCGCGGCTCAGCTTCCGCCCACCCAACGGTCCGCGACAGTTCCGCGTCGGACAATGTTTTGCACCACTTCGGACTATCCATGTGTGCGTGTTGGCCACGTGGAGGCGAACGAATTGGATACGGACGCTGCGTCATCTAACGTCAGCGATAGATCGCAATCAGTATGAATGAAAACACCTTCATTTTAATTGTCCGGCCTGGGCGGATTTGCCTTTTCCAGCATTTTTTGATTGACAAGCCCCTGAGAGAGAGAGAAGGAGAAAGAAAGAGATAAGGAGAGAGAGTGAGAGAGAGGGAGATAGAATGAATGAATAGGATTAAGGGCAGCGGCCGTCCCAACAGTTCGTCCCGCTGGATACGCGCAATTAGTCACTATCTTGAGAACGAACTCGCAGCGAAAGCCACCGCGTGGTGCTTCTGATGGTTGCTGCCACGGAAGTTCTCTTCGGTGGATTATCTGCTCGAAAGAGCAGCCCCAGCCTTTTGTGCGTTCGGTGTTGTGTTGTACCTATTTCTTTTCTGTCCTTCTTCTTCCTGCCAGTCTCTCGAGGAGGCGCATGACTATCAAGGAGAAGGATGACTGATGAAGCTTATTTGGAACGGATGATTTATGAGTTCCGATCGAAGATTTTGTTGTTATGTTGGCTTCACGGGAACACGAGCCTCACCCCGTTCGCAAATGCGGCGGCACGGTTCGGGCTCATTTGCTGCCGTTTTGTTGTCTGATCTGATTTGACGTTGACCTGGTTGGGGGCTGCCTTATCGTAAATGATAGGCATGGGGCCGATTGCTGTTGCTTCTCGCTGCAAGATTCGTGGTTTTTTTTGTTATTATGTCGGCCCTGCTTTGGTTCTATGGCAATCGATAGAACATTTAATACCATCTAGTGGGACGCGGGGATAGGAGGGGGGGGGGGGGTTGTTGGGGGAAAAAGTTTTCCGCCCGATAGGCAAAAGTGTCTTGAGCATCTAGCAGAAAACGTTCTTTAAGAGTTTCGCCCAAAAACAAGCACTGCGAAACACCATTTGGTTGCGACTTTTATTGCGTTATCTATGCTAAACCAAATTCAAGCAAAGCTCTAATAATGCTAATGTTAAATCGAATGTAAATATCGTGTGCAAAGTGTCGAGCAAAAAGGGTGTTTCGTTTCTCTCACTGGTTCCTTGGATGGCAAAACTCTTTAATGCAGCTACAGTGTAAAATTGAAATCACAGTACAAAACGGTTCCACCCGTGCACATTGGCACTCTTCTCACGAACTTCATTTACATACGTTGGATCCGAGTGCTGCGGCGATTGGCCGGAATGCTGGTGAACAGTGAACGATTCGCTGTATCTCCCCAATCGGCCGATCTTGTTGCGATCATGTTTGCTGGCTTACAGCGATCAAAGGCGCTCGATGGCTTCAATGGCCCGGTAACAACCTGTGAAGCAATTTCGTAAAATAGACCCTCCCTGGACATACGGCGGGGATAATCGTGGTCCCGATGTGTTTCTTTTCTGTTTCTCTTCGCCCTTTTGTTTGGGAAGATGCGATTTTAGGCGAACCACTTCCGCAGTGCGGTGTACCGAGGCTTTATTTTATGTTGTGTGTGTTTTTTTTGGGGAGGTTTTGTTATGTTTTTCGAACGCTTTCGCTTCATTGGGAAGGTTTGTTTTTTCCCTTTCTCTCTCTCTCTTACTCCATTTGGTTTCGTTTGGATCTTCTCGCGTACCATTAGATGGGTCCATAATCTGGCCAAATTATGAGCCCACTCGGGTCGGTCTCACGGACCGCACGGTTTTGTCGTTCGTACCAAAACCATTGCCGGCAAGATCTCCCACGGGGGGTTCGGGGGCGATTTGTCCAGGTTGGCAAGGTGGCTTGCGATGGGAAGATGGCTACCCAGTCCATGGTGGCCAGCTTCCAATTTGGGGTGCGATGAGATGGTGGGAAGACGAAATAAAACAAATCAGCGGGATACATTCGGCGTGCTCCAGGCCGTGGCCTTCTCACTCGCTTGTATCCAAACCAACAACATTGGACCATAACGACTCGTGACTACTGCCAGACTCGTGAAACAGCTCGAAGAGGGGTGAAACAACACACACACACACACACAGACAGACGGACGGACGGAGGTGGCCAAGACCCGCGCCAGATGAAGGTTGTACAATGCGGAAAGTAAAAGAAAATCCAATTCAAAGTGGAAAACCAGAGGAGCCAAAGCAAAACGGGGCAATAAAAATCGATTCCGAGTTCTTTCGCTCCGACACCCTTGGGACACCCTTTGCATTGTACACACTTTCACCCTTAGCCGTGCGGTGGAAGATTGATCGAAGCGACAGTGCACACAAACATCCACCTCCCCCTCCCCCTCACCACCTGATATCGATATCGCGGGGGTGGGGGAGTGAATCTCGCACACACACACACACACACATACAGTGGGACGACTTGAGGTTGGAAAGATGATAGAGACTTACGTGCCTCGGTGGTGACGACCCGGACACGATAAGCCTGGGCTAAAGATGGTGGCGATAGCGACCCGATCCCAGATTCATCCCTGATGCTGGTGCGGCTCTGCGGACGTGTGGGTGGGTGGGAAAGAGAGGTGTGTTGCGATTGGATTTTGTTTCCCTCGTGACACGTGGAGGGTTAGGTTCTGAGGCGGGTCCAAAGGCAGGCAGACGGGCAGGTTGTTTGGTGTTGTGAAACAAATAAGGCATTCCGGCCGGGTGAGATGATTGCATGCTGTGAGCGTCCCAGCGTCCAACGGACCTTGGGGGTGTTGGGTGGCTTTCCTGTTTTTTTTCGTTAGAGAGAGGGGAGGGGGGGGGGAGAAGACCATCGGGTATAACAAGCTGAGAAGCTGTTAACGATTAGCTCAAGCGGTGAGTTGATGTGCTGTGTTAGAGCTGCCGGGTGTTTGTCGCAACACGGAACGGTTCGCGGCACCAGCAAACCATTCGGAGGGAACATTGCGAAAGAACAATAAAAAAAAAAAATCTCCGAGAGGCCGAAAACCCACGACCCAGAGGCACCGGCTTCCGACGAGTGGAAGCCACTTCGAGCTCGCTGCTTCGAGTGGTTTAATTATCAACAAAACGCCGCGCCCCTGTTTTGTAGGACGGATGACTCAAAAGGAATCCATCTTTCCGCATCGGTTTCGTCCTGGGAAAACTCGCTCGCAGTCCCGCTACCATCTTCAAACGACGGGCAAACGAAGGATTTTCAACCATCGTCGTGGTCGTGGGAGAATTTTCGCGCTCAAAAGAATCTCCCTTCCCTCCACCGAAAGGTATGGTGGGGTAGGGAGAGAAAAGGGGAAGGGGGGGGGGGGGGGAGGTGATTGTGACGTGACGTGCGCAAAAAAGCCCGGAGAACCGCACAATTGCCTTCCTCCGGCAGTGAGATGGCGCGGGATGGGAAAAGAAAGCCCCCCCCCCCTTTCCTTCCCCCCACCGGTTCTTGTCCCATTTCGTTTGATGGCTTTTCTGTTAGTCATTCAAATTTACAAATGATCAACTTATTAGCATAATTTTTCACCAATTTGAAGCAGCAGCAGCAGCAGAGCGCGCCGAGGAACGCGGGAACTCACGCTGGGAAGTGAGTGTTTATCCTTTTGTTTTCCTGGCGTGGAACGCGCGGGCGTGCTTTGACACCGGGCAGGCCTTTTGATGGCACCTTTGCTGAAAGAAGGTGGGAAAGTGTGACAAAGAGGTTGGAAAAGTATGGCGACGCTCGTTTTGTGTTCTGTTCTTTAGCCTCGAGAAGAAAAATATGAAAGAAAACTCATAAATGACGCATCGGCAGCAAGGGGATTGGATGTATTGCTCGCTTTAAAACGATATTCATGACGCACTTTTGTGTTCTGTTTGGGGCGGTTTTGTTGAACTGGAGCATGGGGCAGCAACATTTTTGATCTATATTTGTTTGAAACACAATCGCCCTTTGTAAGGGTGTAAAATGTTATTACTTCCCTATCATAAACTCGTCCTGCAAGTGGAAGTCTGTTGAGGTTCTCTTTCTCTCTTTCTCTCTCTCTCTCTTTGTTGTTTGTAGGTGCACATTTTTCGCTGCTGATATGAGATTCGCTGCAGCAGAAAAAGCGTTTTAACTGCGGGCGTAAAGATGAAATAAATCGCAACATAAGCACTTGCGCTGTTTCTCGCTTGGTTCGCTTGCACGTGAAAACACCTACCGCCCACAAGCTTAAGCATAATGCTTGTAAACCGATAACATAAACAACCGATACTCGTCCTTCCCCACTTCCCACCACCCATCCACCCCCCACCCATTTCCAATCCATGTGAAGTGGTATAGCTTTCAGCTGGCTGGGAGCCTTGTTGCATTTCGTCGTGGTCGTCGCTGACGTCGTTCCCAACCATTCCCATTCCGGCTTCCCGAGGTTTCGCTCTTTACATTCTCATTAACGCGCCCCGAAGTGGTTGGTCCGAATGAAATCTAACGCCCCGCACACACACACACAGACGGACACACAGACAGCCGCGCGCTTTTCTGTACATCGATTACTACAAGTGTTTTCTCTTAGCTCATGTTTCGTTGGCGTTTCGTGGTGGTCCCGTGGGTCGTGCAGCTTCGGTCCAGCCAGCCGATAGTTGGACACCGATCCGGCCAATCGGTCGATTGGTAACGGGGGCGCTCGGTAACGATGGTTTCCCGGTGGCGGTGCAGCGTATCGATTCTGGCGCTGGTTTGAGTGAATGTGGTACCGCTTAACACGGTGCCTCGGGCTTGAACTTGCTGTCGTCAATCTTGGCAGAAGTAGTTTTGCTTGCGAAGCACGATTCCTTCATTTAGCCAACGAGCTCTGCGCTTCGGGGTGTTGTTGTCGAATGGTTCAGCACTTTACCGCAAATCGCCGCTGAGCCATCGCGGTGCGCCTACAGTGTCTGGCAATAGTTTTATGTACAATTTCCTTTTTTTTTTTTGATGGAGCAAACATTCAGTCATTCATGCTACATATTTAAAATAGTCAGGCAACAAGCATCTGTGCAAGATGTGAGCACCATCTTAAGACCGTACGACGACGTCTTTTAACAAGCATAAAATGTTTGCTCAACGTTTTCTTGTCACTCCTCAATTGTACATTTGGGGTAACTCATGCTATCGGTAACTCACGGTATTAATATGATTTAACACACTCACTAAGAGAACTCACTGTAAAATGACATTTGCGACCATTTTGACACTTTTTGAAGGGCTTGTTTGACACTTGAAGGGCTGTATAAAAGCCATTCGCTGCAATTTACTTTAATTATTTAAAAACATACTTTTAAATTCTTTTATTTCAATAATAAACCACTCTCTTATCAAACTCACCCAAGCAAAGACTCTAAAGCATACAAATACTGTAAATACTCATCCACAAACGAACAACCATGCTTACCGCAACGGTGCACACTGTAACACGACGGCTGTGGCCGCCGGGTCGGTTCGGTACTTTATCATCTCTTAAAGGTGAGAACGAGCAAATGTGGCAAGAAAAATGAGAGAATAGGTAGTTAAAAGGGAAAGACGAAAATACGTCGAACGAAAACGAAAAAGAAAACAAAAAAAAAACGAAACGGGCAACCCGGGGTCCGCGTTCCCTCTTTCGCGGCTTTCGAACTAATCTTTAATTGTCTCGAAAAAGCCGCGAAGTAACGCCAGAACCCATGATTTTCTTGCGAGGGTTTTCTGTTGTTTTTTTTTCGTCATCTCATTTCTTTTGTTGCTGTTGTGCTGTTCTCCATCATCACGGACGCTTGGGTCGGTTTGGTAGGGAGGCCACAGGAGGAGGACGGTTGGTTGGATGTAGATTTCGGTTTGGCGATGGAGCCCGCCAGCAAAAGTGTGGATGGTGATTTGTTTTCTCCTCGTTTGCACTGTCGCTGCGCAGAAAGCTGGCCGGTCGAATGCAGTCGACCAGCTCACCAGTTCCGCCGAGTACTGCGGCCAAAACTCACGCGCGCCATAACAATAAATGGGCGCGATATATTGCCTCCGGGGGCTTACCTTCCTCGACCGACGGCACCGATAGTAGTCGCCGTAGCCTTAGCCGTAGCTTGTTGCTGTTGCTGTGGTTGTGGCCCAATCGATTCGAAGCCGCGGGATCGCCACAAAATAAGCGTCCAGGCAGGCGGCCGTTGGTAGGATAATAAGCAGGCGGTAATGATACGATAGCGGATCGAGGCAGGCGAATGGCTGCATGAAGCGGCCGTTTGGTCCGTTTGGTCTGTTCCCGATTCCCTCGGGTGCCACGTAACGAAGCGTTGGAAGCGAGGCGTTCCAGAATCGGAAGCGATGAAGAGGTGTGTGTCTGTGTGTGTATTCCTCCCAGTTGGTCTTGGCAAAATCCCTCTCCTGGTAACGAATCGATGAATCGACAGCGGGCGGTTTCGTTGCCAGGCCACCTTTACGGTCTACACCCCTGCCGAATCCATGGATGCGTTGCGAATATTGAGGAAAAAGGTCCTGATGCTCCCGGGGCATCATAAATTCTAATTACATCTGCTCGAGAGTTATTGCAATATTTATGCGTCATGACTTTGTGCCAGTTTGAGCCCGTTTATGTGTGTGTGTGTGGCGTGGACAGATAAAGCACGCGCAACCAACCGCCTCTAGTTCACACAAACGCACCCTGGACCACGTGAAGAATTCTATGCGCAAAACGCGCCCAGATCCCATGGGTGTGAAAAGTACCTCCCCCCCCTCCTTCCCATCCACCCACAAGTCCGAGAACGGAAGGGAGAACAAAGGGTCGGAAGAAGGGGAGGGGAGGAGAGCGAGTTCCATGTTGTTTCCGGGTCGTGGCATCGGATTGTTTCGGAGCGGTAAAGGTTAAGCGGTTATCACAGGTTGACGGTAGGTATTCAAGCACGCAGGAATTTGTTTGATGCCGGAGGTCGGCATTCGAAGATTTAGGTGAATTTTGCATTCGTGAAATATTCAAACCTCAAGCCTCAACGTCCCTCTCTCTCTCTCTTTCTCTCTCTCTCTCTGTCTCCCTCTCTCGCTCGGATTTACTCGAGATCGTACGAAAGAACCGGGAGCGAAGGATTCCTTTCGCCTCCCGGGGGATTCAAACGGTGGCGGCGGTGGATAAAATATCTCGTCAGAATGCTATTTGATGTGCCAGAGCACGATGGGTTGCACGGTTTTTCGGGTTTCCGATTTTCGGTTTCGGGAAGGTTACTTTAGGCTAACCTTGGGCAAGACGATTTCACCAACAAACCGGTCAAATGTATGCAATGAGAAACATATGGTCTCATCCCTGGTTGCTCTCCAACAAAAAAAAAATACATCGTTGACGAGCGAAACCCAGCGCACCCTACCAAGACCAGCCCCAGAACGGCAGAAAGGGCCACCATTGGGCGGTTTGTCGCGTTATGCGCCCCATTCGATGCGGGACGATACTAATTTGTTTAAAAGCAAACGATCAACCGAACGTTCCGCATACTTGCTGTGTGCTTCTATTTCGACCGGATTCCGTGTTCGGAACCAGATTACTTCCCATATTTTCCACCACCGGTCCTGCGGTGCCGGTATCTTGGGACACTTTTTCTTTCCTTTATTTGTTCTTCTCCACCATTTGAATGGGTTGGCTTCTACCAAAAAAAAAAAACGGTGAAGCCCAAACACAGGCCAAAAACCAGTTCAGGTCCCGGTACTGGGTCGGTATGGGCTTTGCTTTATTGTGATGTATTTTATTTCCCAAAAACTGGGCACACATGTTGCACGGCCACGGCCGATGACATCGTTGGGTGGGAAATGTGTTTCGGTTAAGCAGCACGGGAGTTGGTAGTGCCATTCAAATCATATATTAAAACACTTCTTGTTTCTTCTCGCGCTTCTCGTAACGCTTCGTTCGTGTTCTAGCACGTCCCGTGTCTGCTCCACATTCCGCAGCAGAACGGTTTCGTTCGACGCCGATACATGACATTTATGATGTGGAAGATTTAGCGAAAATAAAATTGAAGATAAATGCTAGAATCGCGTTCGTATGTGTTTGATGTTTGTACGAAAATAATGCACACCATATCATCTATTTAAACTCTACCCTACATGTGTCTCAGTTATGAGTTGTGACCGTGGCAGATACTCACCCTGACCGATCGTTTCACTAAACTGCCAATTGCTTTGCCGACCACTTTCCAACAACTCATCAGGCTCATCAGATAATGTCGCTGCAAAAGATTGTTGCTCAGCCAGTTCAGTTTGGTGCTCATGAACTGGTTGGCCTTATTCAGGCTGGAAGTTTGTTACAATCTTGATGCAATCTAATCGTCGAGAAAATTACGATCTCACCTTTTCGGTTCCACCAAACAACACTTTGTTTCGAAGGTACGTGGGCAGCAGTGAAATTCCGACCGGTTGCCGCTTGCTGATGGCATTGTCTCACATCGCGCGAAGAACCGCCAGCACTCTCAGCGGCATTAATAGTTACGCGTGGAGTCCGCGATATGCGAAGGTTTCTGAAGCGCGCTGGGAAGATTAATGGAAACCGCGCGCACGCTGGCCTCTTTGTGTATGTGTGTGTGTGTGTTATCGGCGGAATTAGATCTATCGCCGATCGTATTATCTCTCGACGAAGCTGTCATTTGACAAAATCACGTCAATCTCGGCCATGCCTTTAACGGGTCAGTAGGGAGACAAATGGAACAGCGAGAAAAGTGAGTAGAAAAGTCACGGAAATGGTCAGCGGTCGTTCGTTCGATTCGTCGATGAAAGTTTGCTGGGTCGGTGGCATTGATGCTGATGAAAAATGAAGTCCGATTGTGCGCCGGTTGACAAATGGCTGCCCATCATACCGGTCCCGTCCCGGGGGGAGGGGGGGGGGAGTGTGTGTGGCATGTGGAAGTGGAAAATTATCATAGCCCATTGTGACCGGTGAGTGACGGTGTTGATCTTTCGATAGGCCGATGACTTTCGGCGCGATCGGTTCGTCGTCGATCGGTCGTCGACGACGTCGCGTCTGTGGCCGGATCGGGAAGCGATTCGTTCGCGACGGGCCTACTGGCGAAGGTGTCCGATTTCAACGCTGTCAGCTCGTTTGGTGCGCAGCAAGCGGTAGTCGCTACAACGTCGTAACATGAGTCCACCAACACCTGGGACGCTACCTCGGACGCTTGGCCGAACGCCGTAGCGAATGCTTTTGTTTTTATTAATTTAAATTTCTGTTAATTTTTCGACCATTGCGAGCTGCGGGCACGCGGTGCGATGGATCGGTGGGTGTCCGAATGTTTCCTTCCTATGGTGGCCATCGGGGAAGCGGGCCTTTAGGCCGCAGTAACGGCTGGATCCGTGTGTACCATTAGCATATCGTATAAAAGAGGGAAGGAAAGAGAAGGAACGTGGCCACCTGAGGAACGAGTGGCCATAGGAATGTTTCCTTTTTCTTCTTCGTTTGTTCCATCAACCCCAACCAAAAACGATACTCTGGTTTCGTTTCGTTGAGGAAACGATATCACACGCCCTGAATAGATAGACCGTCCGAAAGTGGATTGCATAAAAATTAATTGCCTCCTAAAATATGAATCCAACGCAACAGCAATCGGAAGTCAGGTTTTTTCGGTGTTTCGCCGACCGACGGCAAACACCGCAAAGTCGGCTCCGGTGTGGAATTCTTGGCGGCTGGAAGCGGGATGCGATGTGAGGAAACGATTTCCAAAAGCTTAGCTAACCATAAATAGCTCATCTTAAATAATAGTGACATTTAGTGTAAATCTATACACGCGGGACATGGTTATATATGCGTTATCCATAAATAAGGCTTATCTTGATTCTAATTAAGTACCGCTTGGCAGGAAAATATGAACTGTTTCTCACGCGAAAGCTCAAGTATCAGCTTTCCAAAAGCTTCAAACAATGTTCTATTTCTCGTTTCGTTCTCGACGAGCTGTGTTTTTGTGTCCATCCCCTTTCTGGATCTCTATGAAACACGCTGTGTTCTGTTGGACTCGTTCGAGAGGGAATAATGTCAACCTATCTGTTCGCATTCATCAACGTTTCCAATTCCGTCGAATTCCTGGCTGTGCAAGTAAGTGTACACATTTTGAAAATCCCGTGCCATCCAGCGCACGCTTGCGGTCCACAGTTTGATGAACACAGACAGACGGCGTGTGCAATCAAACTAAGAGGCTAATTATTTCGCCAATTTGGGTCTTGCTTTATCCCGCAAATCGACACTAACGCCTGCTCGTTTACACTTTTATGGCTCGCCATCAAAGCTAACGAGTGCGCCGTGGTGACGAACGTTGTGTGAAATGAAACTTTCCATCTTTTCTGGCCAATCCTTAAACATTGTCAGCGTACGTACGAACGTACGTAAGAACGGTGTTTAGAAGTGAAAATAAAGCACTTTCGCAAAGGGCAGACAAGCATCGAGCGTGTGCATGGAAAGCGTACTTAAACCATCGGTGATGGAAGAATTAGTGTCTAATTACCCGCGGTACGGAGCGTTTCAGTTCACACACATGCGAGCTGCGTTGGGAAAGCATTTTTCGGGGGAAAAAACGGCAGACTTTTGTCTAAAGCAACGTTCTAAAATCAGTCGAATGTGAAATAATGTTTGCCTTAGATAGTTGTCTGCGTCAGGAGAACGAGAACGCGTCCAGACGAACACGGAACGGAACCGACACTGCGCAAAGCCGCAAATTATATGGAGAGCGAACATTTTACGACCCAATTAAAAATAATAAATTCTAATGCCCATTCCCTGTCCATCATAACACGGACCCGGGATGGTATCATATGCTCGTAGATGCTCCATCCAGAGACTTGTACACCGCAACAGCAGGAAATTGATGGCGGATCTTTGGCAACGATTAGTGCCGTACGGCAGAGAAGCTGCCAGGCAAAACACACACACGCACACACACACACATCTATACAGAGGAAAGCTTAATCTCATCGGCATCGGCTGCGACGCTAAGCCCGGGAACCTTTCACCGGCTCGCATCACGATTTGCGTCGAATCGAAATGCTCCACGGGCCCAGAGCAATCAACAAAACCGAAAAGGAGCCAAACGCCACGCTTAGAACAAATGGAAGCGAAAGACACAAGCGCTGCCTGGTGGGTACACCGAATCGAAATCGAAACTTTGCGAGCACCCAACGACCACCGTTCGTACCGTCGAACAATGCGTAATAAAAATAAAAATTCATAACGATAATTTCATGAATCATTAATTCTTTTGTACATACAGATTTGGCTTCTGGGCAGCCCAACTTCGGTGGGAGGGGGGAGGAGGTGGAGGAGGTTCTTCTAGTACTTTTCTACTTCGAGCGGCTATACTTGCAACCAGCACCAACCAAGTGCAATCTCCACCGAACTAGCGACCAGCGAGAGAGCTTGCGTAACGTAATCTCCCAAGACCAACGTTTCGATGGGTGTTTTTTTTTTTGTTTGGGTGGGGACGATATGGAAGCTTCCGTTTCCTCAGAATCAATTTTCCTTTTAGTACACGCAGAAGCAATCGGGCGCAGCTGAATGACCGCACTCGGGGGTTCGTAATGGCATACGAGCAATAAGGCCCTTTTTGCGATCTTCACGCGCAAAAAGCAAAACGCCCGCCTACCACATTCTAGGGCGCACACACACACACACACGGGTTCTTCACACGTAAAAAAAAAAGGGAGCAAAATATAAAAAAGCTCCCTGTATCCTCCGGTCACTTCCACACCTCCTCACCCTGCTAGCAGGTTTGAATTGTTTAGGTCAAGTGGGAGGCCCAACAAGAAAACAACAAATTGGAAACCCCTCGCAGCTTACTTGGATGTGAGCTATAAAAGTTTATAGTCATGGTTTTGTTTCTCCACCAGACGAAACGACTATTTCCTGTTCATAAACATGTTTGTTCGCTTGTTCGCCCGTGCAACGCGCGTTATGATTTGCTATTAATTGTTTAAAAGCTTCGTGCGAGAATAATGTGCTGCTTGAGAATGGACGCGCTTGCTGCGGCTGCCGAGATATTTGCGTCCGAGCAATTGGTGTGAGGCGATGGAAACGTTTGGGCGAAAAGAAAGCTTACTACTTTTGGCATTCTGACTCTGGATGGTGAAGATTTGCCAGAGAAGGATGAATATTGGATATTGTTATCGTGTAAGACACCACTGCACTGTATGAAAACCTGTTCCCGTTTCTGGCCCGTTTCTGGCCCGTTTGTAAGTATGTGCGTCTTGGATGTATCTTTATTACACGCTGCAACATTGTGGCCGTCCTTTTGGGCGAACCGGCCGCCCTGGAGTGGGTAGATTTGGACTGTGCTTTCCACTTTTGATGCAAGTGGACCGGTGATCCGAAAGAAGAAAAGAAAGTCGTAAAAGATAAAGGTCCATAAATAAGCGGACAATTTTTGTTGCTGTTGAGCCAGGAACATGGGAACGGATCGGAATGAAGAGCCTACGAACAAAAAAAAAAACAAAAAAAGAACATAGAGCCTATGCGGGACAGAACATTTCCAAAGCGATAGGCAGAAGAAAAATTATCTCTATTACAGCCCAGAACAAGGCAGGCTGGTATGTGGTCCCGGATGACGCCGACATAGCAGGCCGCGATAATTCTACGTGGAACGGAAAAACCATTACAAGTTACTCATTCCTTCGCTTTGGCTTTTCACCAAAGAATCTACATGGCGTACGGATGTCACTTAGACGCCGAGGGTCCAGAGACGCCTCACAGCACCGTGTCTTAATTTATATCGCCCGATGCAGCTTATGCTTCCCGCTGGTTGTTCCCAAACGCGCGGGAGAAAGTGGTTCCAGTGGAGTTGAAAGGGACAAAAAAGGGTCACCAACAGGACGGGGTATCCGATCTGTAGGACGCGACACTGTTGTTTGCTTTGTTTGTTTTGGTGTTGTTGTGAAGGTGTACGCCTTCACGCCAATGGAACTGAGCTGTGTGCGCTACGTACGCATGATAATGTTTATAGTCGACGTCCGGCGATTGGAAACTGTTGTTGCATCGTATGCGGGACGCACCGAACAAATGTCGAGTTTCCTATCTTCCAGGTTCTAATAAATGGAGAGATTAATTAAAACCTTACGAATGTTCTGAAGATGTCGCACCGCCGAAAAGGGGACACCATCAAAAGGCACACAGTTTCAAAGCGGTTCTATCGAGACCAAGTTCTAGGTGAGACATCGTGATCGGTGGGTGGTTGATTAGAAAATATGGGAAACAGTTGGCTAGAAGTTGGCCCCGGTACGGGACGGCGTACACGGCTGCGATAACAATGTGTGAAGCCTTTAGCACCTCGCCGCTGGTATTGCTCTATGGCGACGCAACGCCCTTAGACAAAGCATCGTGCCGTAAGTGATCTGTGGGCAAACGAATGACGCCATGAGTTATAAAATATGTCCACCCTCGCGCAAAAAGGTCGTTAAAAACACAGAGACAAACGGGGAAACGACGACGAAAGTGTTGCCCTTACGGCGCTGCGACAACCACGGCGCAACAGAATTATGTGTCACCATCAAGTCAGCTGTCAGCAGATCGGTCGGACGGTTCAATTAAACAGACGCGACGCAACAGTGTGCGTGATCGGCCACGACGAATAAGACGTATCGCGCGACCGGAGGTTAATATGTCTCGCATTCCACCACATGTTTCGGCCCCTTTTGGCCAACTGTTTCGAGTTGAAGTGTTTTTTTTAAATGTCATAAAAATAAAATGAAATTGGATTGTGCTGCTTCGAGTTTTTGAGACATTCTTCCCGGAATGGGAAGAATACACACAGCTGGATTTAATTGTGAAAATAATAGATGAAACTTATTATCAGTAATGAAAACTCGATGAAAAATACATTCTTACCACTTCGAGATCCTTTTCATCTATCTCTCTCTCTCTCTCTCTCTCTCTCTCTCTCTCTCTCTCTTTGTTAGTGTAGAAACTATTTGGGCACACACACACACATCCTGCCGATAAGCCATCGTTTGGAAAACAGATCGTTTCGAATCGATCGGACGAAGTTGGCGTGTCTGGAGGGCAGCGCCAAGACCACATTATGTTTGGCAGCTTAAAACTTGCTAATTGTTCGCCCACACCCAAAAAAACACCCCACCCATCCCGGTTTGCACTGGCAAAACTCGCCAGCCTTCCCTCGAAGGGACGGATGCTGCCAGGGTTAACTTTGTCGGCGAACTTTCGTTGAAGGCAAATCAAAGAACGCATCACCAGCCGGTCTAGTGGGACGGTGTAGCACGGTATCCTCCTGGCTGGCTGGCTAGCTGGCTGGTCTTCCAATATCTTCCTCCCATCGACGCCACCATGAAGGTTCCCTTTTTTGGGTTGATTGGACGAAAGTGCTTATTGACACATGATTTATGCTTTCGAAGAAAACCACTAAACTTTTCCACTTTTTCATCCAGCATCCAGCTATCGTACCGATAGCCTGCCACGGAACTGAATTATGTTAGGTGATTTTTGTTCATCCCCTTCCACCCATGCCAGGGAACCCATGGCAGGACTTTCCACTGGTGCTGTCTGGCATGCTTCTGGCATCGAGGGGGGGGGGAGGAGGCTTTTCAGTTCCTTGACGAAGCAAAAACCCACGAAGGACGAAACGAAGGCAAAACATGGTGGTGGTGGTGGTGCGTATCGACAAGTAAATTCCATCGTACCCATGTTACGCTGCTCACCGCACCGGAACTAGTATGCCTTCCGGGCCACAGTGTACGCCCTTCCACGTGACGTTTGCGAGCATATAATTTTCACCGTCAAAATCGAACCAAATAAAATATTGCAATTCGATAAAAGTTTCGCACAGATACGGTTTCGGAAGCACTTATTACATGGTGGCCATGGCTATCAGCATCATCACATCGATCGATTGCGAGCGGCAGGATTGGTCGGTTCGCCTCTTGCCGTGCTGATGCTTTCTGCCGGAAGTGGTTTGAAGCGCTTCTTTCACCAGCCACAAACTTGTCGGTATGCTCATTATTAAGCTCGTAAACATTACGAGGCCAACCTTTGGCTGTGTCTTTAAAAAGCACACATGTCGGCACAGGAAGACATGGGAAGCATATATTAAGCTGAAGGCCAAAATTAATAACCAGCAAAAAACACAACAAAAAAAAAAAACAAGAAAAAGCAGTGGCAGAACGTGTACGAGAACGTCTCGTGACGCCTAAGGATGCCAGCAGTACGACCGAGCATTATCCTGCTTACATACGGTGTTACAAATCAGTTAATGAACAGCTGCTAACTAATCCGGGCCTAAGGAGCTGCTTCCGTTTACCGGTTGGCTGCGGAAGTTTGCTTCGGCTTCACCTTGTGTGCGAATTGTGCGAAATTTGATGCAGCATCTTTAATTTATGACATACACCGATAAGCTGGCCGGGAGTGGGAGTGGGGAGTTATTATTTCATTACGCGGTTTACCATACCCTTGGCGGTTGCGAAAAAGGTCACCAGCCACATCTTGCACCTTTACTGTGTCCGTTTAATGAAAACTAGCTTCCGAACTTCCACAAAACAGCAAGGTTATCATAGGTTAGATACGTGGATTCTTTTCCATGAACAGCTGGACAGCTAGCTCGCCAGTGGCAGGGTGCAAGTGCTGGTCCGTTTGGTTGCGTTATTGAAAAAAGTTTTCCCCAAAAGCAACCCCGTAAGGAAAGCGTCCCAAAGTTTGCTGTGCACGCACATGATAGCGCAGCACGTGTCGTACTAAGCTGTGGACGAAAATCCATGCCGCGCACGAGGGGCACAAAGTTTCGTCACAACAAAAACGCTCCGCAACATCCAATCGCGTGTAGCAGATACATTCATATGTATATATGTTGCTTAGCAAATTTCATGCAGCGTCTGTGCGTTACCGAACGATCCTTTTCATTATTCAGCGCGTGAAATCTTTCACAAAGGTTCACGTGGGTGGGAATGGTTTGTTATATGCTGCTCCTCGTCGCAGTTACGATGAGATGAAGTTAGCCCTTCGTTGGCGGGGTTTGTCGTTCGGCAAAGTTTTCTGCCGCATGTCATTAACTGGAAAGGAATATAATCAAATTAAATCTTTGGTTTAAGAAACTATCGCACCGGCTGCGCGCGGTGCGTGTTTCGATCAATGTACCGGATAATAAGGGCTGTCGTTTAGCATAACATTAATGCCACCACATGACGCGCAGGGAAATTATCTTTGCCATCCTGCCAAAGTGCAAATAAAATAAATAGTGCTGCTCGTGTGCATTAAACTTTTGCCATACATGTTAGGTCAGTCGTGCATCGGATTTCCACGATTGCCAGGCAGCTTATAGGAGAAACAACAGGAACATCAGCTGCCCCCTGACGAAGAAAAACGAAAAAAAAAAAATGGAACGATTTCACTGCGCCATAATACCTAATATTCTGTCATATCGCTGACAGCAAGGCAACAAGTATAAATGAAGACCGGTGGCGCACGGCAAAAAAGGGACAACGACGTGAAACAACTCGTAACTACTTCAGGCGGGATGAAGTTTTATTTCAACGCGCAATGCCGTTTTGCGGTAGATTCGCATCAACACGGCACACAGCAGTTTCGAATCACAATTCTTGCCGTTGTCATCCGTTTCGGTTGGGATTCCTTACCCAGACTCCGCATATCGCTGTTGCCACGTAGCTTCGTAGAGCCAGGCGAAGCGACGGGAGCGAAATGGTGCGCAAAACGGGACGAAAGTGTACGGCCACCAAAGAAGCAGTAGATATATAAGTGCTTCCATTTGGTGTGTCTTTTCTCTCCCTCTCTCTCTTTCTTTCTCTCTCACTCTGTATCTCGCTTAGAGCTACCCGAGTGCGCGTTTTATTGCTTCAGAAAGTTTTTAATTAAAAACCGCAACAGAATTAATTGAGTGACACTTAACGCGCAGCGCTTGGGTTGCCGAACGTCGAATTGTGCTGGAAGAAAAAAGAGTCTTTTCGTTCGAAGCAGACAGGCAGACAGGCAGGCAGGCCTGGAACGTAAATGGTACCAGGAAGCGATACCAGTGACAAAGCTGGGCAGCGAGGTGTGGAAAATTCATCAGTGCAGCGCCGTTGGGAAAACCTTTCGCAATGACAATTGCTCGGAAGTGGCGAGTGCATGAATGATCTTGCACTTGACGCTTCTGTTGGTGTTATCCTTCGGTGACGTCCTTCCCGAGAAGGTTGGTGTTCCTTTCAACCACCCCAACGATGCGAAATGTCGACCGAAAGCATGGCCGCGTCGGTGTGAGAAATTGAAATTGATCAGCGATCAGGCGCGAATGGGAACAAAATGACGATTGAGGCGAAAATTTACATTGCTGATTAAAAGGGCACGCGTTCGTGCGGGAAATGTTAGTTAGTCAGCGAGCTGTACAGCAAGATATGGTTAAGTGTTGTTAGGGATGTGTTTAATTACAGGCTAGCAGACGCATTCCGCGCGAGGTGAAACACTTGTTTGGGCGTGGTTGAATCGCGCATCAAATGTGCGCGAGATTTCTCGCACCGTCTCCATCTATTGGGGAGGGGGGTGTTGCCGGGTCGGGTGGGTGGTTTTTCGTATAATCAATTTGATTGCCAGCATGTGCGTTTCCTGTACATCAATGCAGCAAGCAGCAAGCGACACGAGCACATGAAAGGTGAGCAAAGTCAAGTGAATCTCGTACGAGCAATCGCGCTTTAGTTCGTTGATTCCTTGTGTGTGTGTGTGTGTGTGTGTGGAGTCTCCAAAAGAAGGGTGCAAACGTGATGGGAGGGTTGCCAACCACACCATCTCAAATTCGCATCAGTCCTTCGCACATATATCACTCGGGTAAAAAAAGGCAATAAAAATTATAAAACCCTCAACGATACCATCATGCGCAATGTTTAACGGCGAGCGATGCATTGACGAAGGCAATTGAAATGACATCGCCTTCACCGGCACAGTTCAGTAATTGAGAGCAATTTACTTGCTGGAACAAATGATTTCACAACCGAGACATGACAGTGCGTAGCAAAAGTTGCGACCGTTTGCCGAAGTTAATTTAACTTTGACAGTTTTACTCTCAACATATAAAGCTCACTAATTAATCGACCGCAAGAATCTGCTCTGACTCACGTGCCAGTGTTCCGAGAGGGGGGACAAAAATCATTTACATACACGATAACTTTCCGTACGAGGTCGTCCGTTGAAGAAGGAAAACCAAAAAAAAAACGGAAGGTTCCAAAAAAAGTTCAGCTCACTCAGCAACAGCAGTTAAATGGCGTTGATTTAGTGTCAGCAAATCAAAATATGTCATTTCCAAATTTCACCCGTAAATAGCTGGGTGGCAGGAAGGGTGGGCCCGGAATACGTATATATATATTTTTTTTTCTTGGCCTCGGACTTTCATTATTAGGGCAACCTGTCGGTCGACCCGCAACGGCCGTTCGCACCTTCTTAGCTGTCAGTCCGTCCGTAAAGGGCGCGTTAGTCGTTACAATTATAAATGGCACGCAGCACGGCCACCACCACCGTGTGTATTGAGTGGCCAAAAATGAGCTTTGAGCTGGCGTAATGGGGCAGCACACGGCTGCTAATACAAACGTCGCCCAACTGGCACCGGAAAATGTGCTCCCCGAGCGGTGGCTGGGTTCGCCAGTGCTCCGGCAGCTTCGTCGGATCGTTTTGATGAAATTGATTAAGCGCTGGTAACGAGTATGACGCAGATGGCGAGACCCGATCGTGCCGATGAATAATGAATTCTGATTTTCACTTCGATAACGAAGAGCCGTCCTGGCACTTTCGGGGTTCGGTCGCGCAAACGGTCAGCGTTCAGGTTGGACGATTGATGACCAAACACTTCTCGGAAGATTTAACCGATCGGTGGCGGAAATGGATAATTATTTAATCTTTTTTATTATGAATTTTCCTTCCCTTCTCGTGTTTTTTTTTTGGGGGTTGTATGTAGCTGGCAGCTGTTGGCAAACAAACGGTGTAACCGGTGGCAGGATACGGTCCTGCCAACTGTCTACCGGGCTTGGTGTGAAGTCAAATTAATAAATTATTCTCACGAGGATGGGCCAACAAACACAACCCGAGCCGCCCGATAATATCTGTCTGCAGTCGCAGTGTTGATATCAGCTTTATCTTGGTGCAATGTGTCGGTACTATCATGTCTCAGTCCTTTTTTCTCATTGCCCTTTCGCAGGGACGCAGTGTCCCTGGTGTTGTAGAAGATGAGGAAAAAAAACGGACCAATAGCAAACTGGGAAGCATTGACGGCGTTCAATGGCGTTAAGGGATTTTTTAGCTTCTTTGGAAGAGGTACATCCTTTCAACACCAACCCTGGGCGACACAAAACGAAATAAAACGTTTTGGGGCAAAACAGAAAACCAGGAAAATACGCGCATTTCCTGTCGCTTCCCGTACACAAAACGGAAGCTGTGTGTGTGTGTGTGTGAGTGAGTGAAGTGGTGGATCTGTTATTTACGGGAAGGATTTTTCCCTTCCTTTTTATTTATTTTTTGTTCACAGTGAGAGAGAAAAAGAAGTCTTAAGTAGAATAAGTTTATCGAAATCATGTGACAGCATTCACTGGCCACCGAATGCCGGTTTGTTGTCGCCAAAGATGGGTTCACAGATTACCAGGTTTAAGGTTTCACGAGGTCTATGGCCAATTGGAGGAGTGTTTAGTTAGGACGTTAGGAAATCTGTATCTGATCCCGGGTGTGTCCGAAACCCGTCCATCCGTACGAGAAGCTTGCGGTGCGGAAGGACATGCTCGAAACAGTTTTGTAACCATTCCGTTTAATAAGGCGGCCCTGAAGGTGGCCGAAAGGTGCAGATAAAAAAGGGCCCGACCCAGGTTTGAGGAACGGATGAAGAGTGTGTATTCTTGGGACAGTTTTTGTTTGGTGGAGATTTGCTGATCCTTTTGGGGGGTTTGCTCCAATCATGTCGACTGTGCTTGCTTTCTTCCTTTCTTTCCATGCAATGATGCCCTGTAACTCCGACACAGGGCACATTGCATACTTGCCCAAACATTTGTGGACATATCATTTGCCGAAGCCACCTCTCATTAGGTTTCATTCTTCAGGAACTTGAGCACAATCGTGAACAGTGGAGTGCTTATCATGTGAACTACTTCTTGAAGTGCTGAGCGAAAGGTTAAAGGACTCTGCGGCTTTGGGGTGTAAAATATTTGGTTAAATGCTTCAACCTTCATCATCACTCGAGGGGAATTGATTTGTCAATCAGAGTCATTATATTTGCAATGGTTTTGGTTTCGGTTAACCCAGATATAACGAGTGTCGAGGCTTGCAAAAAAAGGAGAAATAAAAGAAATGTCTGGTGTCCTTCAGGACCTTCCCAATGTGACATTGACACGACAATTGACAAGTGGCTTTAAGCATCTTAGAATAGTTTAAATGTTGGAGTACGAAACATTCCTCTACCCAACGATAACATTTTTGCTTCCAAAAATCCCAAAACCACAGTGCCGTAAAAACAAAATAAAAACAAACGTTTCTAATTAAAACGGAAAAAACCGTCCAATGGAAAAACGTATGCAATGTTCACAAAATTTCCGTGTGTTTTCAAGCAAGACAGACATAAAAGAAACTATTTCAATTACACGCATATTTACGATCTTTTGTCTGGTCGCAGGTCGCTTGGAAAAGGAGCTAGCAACATAGATTGTGCTTGTTTGCTGGTTGTTTCGGGGCACGTTCTACCACAAAACCATTCCATTCGTCGAATGCATTCACCGACCCCGATGAGGGGGGGAGCACGAGCGTCACATTCTTTTTTGAACGGTTCGTGAAGTAGTAGTTCTGGCAGGCAGCAGTAGTAGTAGTACTTCATTTTCAGTCACGTTACACGTTCCTTGCCCGTCCGTACGTATCGACGAAGGGTGGTTTCGCTACTTACGTGTGATGCTGACGACGAGGAATTTTACACAAGACGCTACCGAAACTGTGGAGTGGAAATTTTCTTTGATGGAATAATAAGGACCGCTAACGAGCAGAAGCAAAAAACACCCATGCCCCGATGCAAGATCCGATGTTACGTGCATGCGAAATGGGTGGGAAAAACGTTGGGTGGTGAAAACTGCGTACTGTGCGGGCGCTCGTGCCAGTCGTGCCAGGCGACCGAGGTTTGGGAAAGGATCTTAAAAACTTCCAACAACACCCCCCTCCTTCCCCCTCCCCAGGATTCAAAGAGGGAGGAGGGGTGAGAAGGGTGGCCAGTAGTTTCTGCTGGATCAAATCGAGAGTGCCGCGAAGCTTGAAGCCAATGCTGTCGGGTGAAAAAGTTTGTTAATTAATTTTACGCTCAGATGAAACCATCATTTGCGAATGCGCTCTGGCGGAATCGAGATGTGGCAGGTGCAGGAGGCTCCCGAGCTCCTCCTTCGTTAAATCGACTGCAAAGCAAAAACGGTTTCACACTTTCGTCCGACAAGTGTGTCCCTTCAAAACGGTGGGGCAAACGGGGAAAGTGTATTTAAAAAAAAAAACAACTAAATATTTAAAACAATCTTTTCAAGGCACCACTACCGCAAACCATTTGCTTTGATTGCACGATAGCCGTAGAAAAAATAAAAAATTAATCTTTGGTGAGCAACTTTGGTGAGCAATAAGCATGATTAGAAGAAAGAATCCTTTTAATCGAAATATGATTTAAGGACTGATGCAAAAGGACCTGACATTATTTTGGTAAAGTTTCCTAGTGTTTTGAATTTGATTTCATTAATTTTATTCCTTCCAACACAGATCGAGCAGATTTCATAATGGGAAAACCTCGAACAAATACTGTTTCCCGTCGTATTTCCCGGATGTGCTTTGGTTATTAGTTTTATTTCTTGCCGGGTGCGTTTAGATGAATATTTCAGCCGGAATAAATGTCCTATTTCCTAACCGCCTAACCGACGTGTTTGTGTTTCTGTTTGCACTGCCCAATCTGTCTCCGACACTGGCTTAAGTACTTTTTTTTGTTTTTTGTTTTTGTTTTTTGGAGGCCAGGTCACGCTTTCATCAGCCGGATGAATAATTGAAGTATCATCAAATAAGCCTCTAAATAGAGTAAGTCATTAGAGATAATTTGTTTGCTTCGTCTCAACTGCTGTTGCTGCTGGTGCTCCTGCTGCGCTACCCAGTTGTGGTAATGAATTCGCGTTTGCCGTTGTTTTGTTGTCGGAAAAAGGCAACGGCGGGTGTGCTCACGATCTCCATCCCACCCACCAGCAAGTAGAAGGAAGTTCTCGATTAGAGCCAGAACGGCACAGAAACGTTAAGCAGCATGTGCTGTAGTCTGTAGTGAGAGTTCCGACAGGGAAATACGCTTGCTTCTTACGCGCCAAAGCTGTTGCTTCGCATTATAAATAAAACACAACACAAAACAAAAGGACGTGAATAAAAGGAACCCTAAACTACGCACGTGCCACTGGGGCTGCTGATGGGAGCACCTGAGTATGGAAAGAATGTGAAAGTTTTATTATGACCCCGACTTTAGGTTTTTTTTTCTCCTCGCCCAGCAAACCAATTTCTGAAATAGGTCGTGAATTTACAAACAAATATCTTGCGCAACGATTTTCGCTACAAAACCCAGAACCAGAACCCAGACTGTACGGTGTACGTGAAGGTGTTATTATTGCTAACAAAAAAAAAAAATAAAACAAAATATTTCAATATTCAGCATAAGCTTTGTGCAAAAGCATTTTCAATTATACGTTACACTGTTCCGCGTTGGTGCACAACATTGGAACTTTATTCGCACCGTTTAATCACACGCCACGCATGCATCCGGCTTTTGCACACAATTTTGACGTTACAATATAACAATATAATTTAACAGTAACAGTGAAACTTCTTGTTAGCGCTGCCTGTGTGCTCAGTAGCGCGGAGTTTCTTATTATTTCGTAACGAATCAATCCGTAACAACACTTCACCTGTCGGAAGTACGTCAGTCAGGATGAATGATTGCTGTTCGGGGGCACTTCCTAGAACAAAATGCTGGTAGCAGTCCAAGCAAAATGGGCAGCAAAAGAAGTTCATTCAGCAAGGAATTAAAATCTGACACACCCTTTGTGCTTTGCGTAAGGTTTTAAGCACAAATGCATTATATAATATCGATCGTTGGCAGCTTAAGACTGCGTATCATCTTGGTACAAGATATCGATTAGGATGTAGTAACGTGATTGCAGCTGGCACGAACGATGGAAGCCATGAGGATTAGGGCGAATGTTTCCTTCCCCGGCTGGGTAGAGTAGAACCACTCCAGTCCATCGGGGTCGTCCATACACCGTAGCAAGATGGTTGGATTTAAGCATTGCTTACGATTGCTGCCAATGCATCACTTCGGTTGGCGATGTTTACATATAGTTATGACTATCAAACACTCCTTTTCCCGGTTACCCTGTTGTGGAAACTTCACAGCCCATCGGCACCATTTTCCATCAACCTGTGCACAGAATGGGCACAGACGTCCTCGTCCATCGTCCTCGCTGGCTGGCACTGCCTGGCTGGGATGGGTATTTGTGTTCCATCACACACAGAGAGAGAGAGAGAGAGAGAGAGAGAGAGAGAGAGAGAGAGAAAAGTTGGCAATGCGTAAGTTGCTCCGGTTCGGCAGTGCACATCTCGGCATTCGGTGCTTCCGATCCGTGCATGGAGTTTGGTCGGAAGTTTATTGAATAAACTTTTCGCCTTATTTACAACGCATGATGCGATGCATTTAGCTCATGCTGCAGCCCGTACACCACGTTACGCCACGCCTTAATGCTTTCCAGCACCAAATCCATGATTATGGTGTGGATTGCGGAAACGGAAATTCAACCGCTTTATGCTAAACCCTTCGAGCACTAGTACAAGCACGGGCACGGGTTTGGGTCTCTCGCCACACCGTACCATTTATGCTTGCTTTGGCAACGGAGCTGATGTGTGTAAGTTGTTTTCATCCGGGCACGAATGTGAGACCGTTTCTTAATGTTTCGAGTGGATTCGAGTACGCATATCAGGGAAGCGTACAAATGAACCGATATCTGCTACTGCTGGTACCGTGACGAGGCAAACATGACTTCTTATCTAACACTTTTGCATCCTACGAGAGGTCGACACGTGATCGAAACACGTTGCATCATTTACTGTTCTCAGTCATTATTCATTCTGTTTTATTCTGAGGTATTCGTAAGACCACATCGAACGGAAGTCTCTTTTGTTAAATCTAAGGTAGTCAACTTAGAGAGTCAAGTTAGACTAAATCAACATTTAAAATTATTTTGAGCTGCATAATCTCCCACAGAAAAATGCTCAATTTTCACGAACTTAAACCTTAAACCTCCACTAGACTTTTAGAAATAGTAGAATTACCAAAAAAAAAAGATACATAGTGAGAAGCTTAAATGACCAACGCTTACAAAAAACTAGTAGCTGGTCGAAACTTTTCCACAAGCAAACCCAAAAATTTGATCCACAAAGCCGTCGCACTACGATGGCGCTGATGTTGTTTGAAGTTCGGACCATTTCAGCAAAGGATTTCATAATTAACCGCTCCTTGGCCACAGCGGGCTAAAGCACGAGTCGATTCGAGGGACGAGTACTTATGTTACGGAATGACCGGAACCACAACATGTAGATACCGTGTGTAGCATAGAACTCGAGAAACCTTGGAACATTTTGCCCAAGCGGTAAACCACACAACGAGAGAGAGAGAGAGAGAGAGAGAGAGAGAGAGAGAGAGAGAAAGAGAGAGAGAGAGAGAAACGGTGGCGAGAACCTTCGGCATATGGCAAGTAGAAATTTAATCATTGGCGTTTCATATATGAAACTCCATCTAAGGTACGCCGGTGCTGCAGTTCTCTTTTCCATCTTTTTTTTCCGCGAGAACCATAGCGGTCTTCCCTAAATAACCAAACCCCAGAATGCAAACACACGTTTCGGTGATTTGGTTTTGAAGTGCGAGTTTTATAAAATTTCGCTCTCCTGCCAGTGCACGGTGCTCAGGTCGGAACTTTTCGCGTCGGGACATTTTTTTTCGCTTAAGACATGGGAGTGTATCTGGGTGTGTGTGTGGATTAGCGGTGAGCAAAATTGTGTAGTTACCAGTCCAAAAAAAAAAGATATCGTTTAACAGCACAGTTCTTCGCCATTTTGCCGGCACGGCACGGTTGATTTCGCATCATTTTCATCCACAAAATACCTTTCCACAAAAGCTAAAGGCGAGCTGATGATGTGATCGAATGTGGCTAAATCTTCTGCTGGTTCCGAGCGCGTACCATTTTGCACATTAAACCGGATTGTTTGCGGATGCTCCGAAAGGATTGCACTTTCGTTTTCTGGAAACGTTGTGGTTTTGTGTGTGTGTGTGTGTGTGGGGGGGGGGGAGGGGAGGGGGGTTGTTTCCGGTTGGGGGTGAACCGAATTAAGCCGATCGTACCGGGACCGGGCGGAAGTTGCAACGGGGCAAACAGTACGTGGTTCTGGGTTGGGAAAATGATCAGTGTATGAAATCACGTTTACCAGTACCACTTGCAAACCATTCTCTCCAGTTCATTATGATTGGAGGAGTTGTGTCCGAGCTGTGGGTTTAGTGACGGACAAACACAAACACACTTCACGGAGTGGTATGAATTTTAAAACAAATGAACGGAAGTTCGCTCGTGCGGGGCGTCTTGCTTCCGAATGATAAGCCCCCCCCCCCCCCTCCCTCAAGGCTGATGGTGTAAAACATACTTTTTTTCCACCTTAATCGCGCTCGAATGCTGAACAGTGAAATGTAATTAAAGTAAACGTATAAAAATTTTTGTGTCTTCCCTTTAACATTTAGACGAAAAAGTTTCGGTTCGTTTATGCTATTCCTGCTCATCCCGCAAACACCGGCCGACCACTTTTGCTTAAAGTAGCGCAAAATGTGATGAGAACACTCACAATTTACAGCTGTTGACGAAGGGTGGTTAAAGCGACAAAGCCCGTGCAAACATCACAAATTTATTCCGTTCACGTTTTCGCTGATGGAAAACTGCCGAAGCGTGGACTGGGAAAGAGTTTTCTTTCTCTTTTTTTTTTGTTTGTTTGCTGCCCCCTTTTTTCGGGCAGGCCCGGAACGAAAGGGCTCAGGAACGGTACTAGCATTAGGGAATTACGCTTTGTGTGCCGATGTCGCATTTCGGAATCTCGTCGGGCGGGATAAAATATAACGAGCAACATTAAAATTATTGAATTTGTTTTCCGCAATCGGTGTGCATCCGTGAAGCTACTCTGGTGCGTGCTAATTTGTGTTCAATAGTGTTACCAATTCCACCAATACTTTAAACGCATTTCTTTCTCTCTCTCTCTCTCTCTCTCTCTCTCTCTCTCTCTCTCTCTCTCTCTGTGTGTGTAAAACGGGAAGTCTCGCCAGACAGTACTTAAACTGACATCAGCTACATTCCATCGCAAATAAATAACAAACATTCACCAAGATCCTTTCACGGAGTTACGAAACTCTAGCTCTGCAGCACCGTAGAGAACGGCTTCCGCCAAGGAAACGTTTCGCGCAGGATATTTCAGCAGAACTACAAAAAAAAGCAAGAGAAAAACAGACGGTGATTTAAACCCGTTTGCATGAGCACGCTTGCCAGTCGATCTGGAATTCCACCGGCGAGTTCATTTCTTTCTCACCCAGTACGCCAAAAGTGCGCCACCACAGAGCACTGTGCAGTACAGGAAATAAATAGTTCCAGTTCAGTTATTGCTGTAGTTGCTAATGGTTCTTTTTTTTTTTGTTGTTGTTGATTATTGCATCCCATCCGTGTGTCCGTGTGTTTGGTCAAGTTAGTTTACTACACGTGAAGAAGTCGTGCCACGTTTCGTAGAATATCGCTCAGCAAAACCGCCGCGCACCGTTTGATTGGAACCAGACGCGAATTATGAAGAAAAACCAAAAAAGGGAAAACAAAAACTCTAATCGAAACTGCGAATAAAGCTGAAGAAATTGACTTGGACGTGCGAGTTACGAACGTTGGAGAAACAAGACTTTAATTTCTGGTTATCGCTAACCAGTAATAAAACTTTTCTAATTTGTTAAAACTATGCTCACATCTGGGTCTCGGAATTACACAAAACATTTGTGTGTTTGTGAAGTTAACACTGTGAGTATTAATTTGAAAAGAGTTTTTCTCGGAAATAATTAACNAAGGCTGATGGTGTAAAACATACTTTTTTTCCACCTTAATCGCGCTCGAATGCTGAACAGTGAAATGTAATTAAAGTAAACGTATAAAAATTTTTGTGTCTTCCCTTTAACATTTAGACGAAAAAGTTTCGGTTCGTTTATGCTATTCCTGCTCATCCCGCAAACACCGGCCGACCACTTTTGCTTAAAGTAGCGCAAAATGTGATGAGAACACTCACAATTTACAGCTGTTGACGAAGGGTGGTTAAAGCGACAAAGCCCGTGCAAACATCACAAATTTATTCCGTTCACGTTTTCGCTGATGGAAAACTGCCGAAGCGTGGACTGGGAAAGAGTTTTCTTTCTCTTTTTTTTTTGTTTGCTGCCCCCTTTTTTTTCGGGCAGGCCCGGAACGAAAGGGCTCAGGAACGGAACTAGCATTAAGGAATTACGCTTTGTGTGCCGATGTCGCATTTCGGAATCTCGTCGGGCGGGATAAAATATAACGAGCAGCATTAAAATTATTGAATTTGTTTTCCGCAATCGGTGTGCATCCGTGAAGCTACTCTGGTGCGTGCTAATTTGTGTTCAATAGTGTTACCAATTCCACCAATACTTTAAACGCATTTCTTTCTTTCTTTCTCTCTCTCTCTCTCTCTCTCTTTCTCTCTCTCTCTCTCTCTGTGTAAAACGGGAAGTCTCGCCAGACAGTACTTAAACTGACATCAGCTACATTCCATCGCAAATAAATAACAAACATTCACCAAGATCCTTTCACGGAGTTACGAAACTCTAGCTCTGCAGCACCGTAGAGAACGGCTTCCGCCAAGGAAGCGCGTTTCGCGCAGGATATTTCAGCAGAACTACAAAAAAACGCAAGAGAAAAACAGACGGTGATTTAAACCCGTTTGCATGAGCACGCTTGCCAGTCGATCTGGAATTCCACCGGCGAGTTCATTTCTTTCTTACCCAGTACGCCAAAAGTGCGCCACCACAGAGCACTGTACAGTACAGGAAATAAATAGTTCCAGTTCAGTTATTGCTGTAGTTGCTAATGGTTCTTATTTTTTTTGTTGTTGTTGATTATTGCATCCCATCCGTGTGTCCGTGTGTTTGGTCAAGTTAGTTTACTACACGTGAAGAAGTCGTGCCACGTTTCGTAGAATATCGCTCAGCAAAACCGCCGCGCACCGTTTGATTGGAACCAGACGCGAATTATGAAGAAAACCCAAAAAGGAAAAACAAAAACTCTAATCGAAACTGCGAATAAAGCAGAAGAAATTGACTTGGACGTGCGAGTTACGAACGTTGGAGAAACAAGACTTTAATTTCTGGTTATCGCTAACCAGTAATAAAACTTTTCTAATTTGTTAAAACTATGCTCACATCTGGGTCTCGGAATTACACAAAACATTTGTGTGTTTGTGAAGTTAACACTGTGAGTATTAATTTGAAAAGAGTTTTTCTCGGAAATAATTAACGACAGTTCAAACAAGGCGCCCCGTTCGCACAGTTCCTTAAAGAAAGCTTTTGTTTTCACCCCCCGAACAACATCATACACATGCTTGTCAAATGGGATTTTGATGGTACTCTAGTTTGAATTCCTTTAAACATGTTGCTCTAACATCCATCGGAAACTTCACGAATTAAACTTTGTCCTCTTTCTCACCCAAAACAACAAAAAAAGGAAGTAAGAAAGAAACAAGAAAAACAAAACAGCCAATCTACAGTTAAAAGTATAATCTAAAACAAAATAAAGTTCGCTGCTTTTATGCTGAGTACTGTGATCTGCTAAGTAGCATCACCGCATCATGTGGGAAAAGGAAAAGTTCGCCACACGCTTCAGCGTGTGTGTAACGCACACGCATAACGCTCTGCACTTACAGCATCGCCGTATATTTGTTTCTTGTTTCGCTTCTTGTCAGCGTAAGTGAGAAAGTGTTAACGTTTGAAGAAAGTTCCACGGTGGATTCTCCGTTTCAGCCGGTGCTGCTGTTTGTTCTTCCAGCACAAACTCCGACTGTGTCTTCCCTAACTTTCAGCACATTTGCCGTAAGTGTGTACAAGTGTATACCCTGAAATTGCTGACAAGGTACCGCAGCTTAAATTGGAGATCCATCTGCTCGATCGAGTCTGGTGTTACGCCACAGATGGAGCAAGAAAATTTATAATTATTTTCTCATAAATCCGAACCATTTTTCCAGCGTATTGATTTCCCTTTAGTTTACATCAGCTTTCCTTCTCTGCTGCAAATGTGGAAATGTGGCTCACCCACTCCATATTAGCACCATCGAACGGACCAAACCAGCGGGTTGGCACTCTGGCGGTCCTTTACTGACAGCGCTATGTTAATCGGATATCCGCAGGATCACAGCTTAAATCGAATCTCTGCTCGATAAACAAAGAAAATGTAATCCTGCCTTCTGGTGGCACTTGCCAATATAAGACGAAGCTCGTATCGCCATCGCCTTGCGGCACTGTCAAGAATGTGGGGATGTAAATTAGATACGCTGCTAGTGCAGAACGTGTTAGTAAATAACATCCGCCTGCAGTCAGCACTGTTTGTGCCGGAGCCGTAGTCGTACGACGCGCTCGGTATATCGTTCTATACCGATACCTATAACACCGAACCGGCGCAGTATCACGTCGAACACGTTGGATTTGCATAGCAGGCAGCATTGTTTGCCGCTCGGCTACCATCTCTCGGCAAAAAGGGGTTCCATTAATAGGGCTTTTTTTCTTCCTATTCTTCTGCTTCATGCAAAACTTTTGCTGATCTGATGGTATCAGCTGGAACACAATTGAATTTAAAGGGAGTGCCACGTTACGCAATGAAACAGCGCGTAAGGCAAACGTAACGACAGCAAAACTCATTGTGAAGGAGTAGTACTTGGAACTGCTTTCATGCACTGCACTGTACAACTAGTGAATTTAACAAAAAAGGACCAAAACAACAAACACGCCTTTGTTCTACGCACGTGGTGTACGTTGTTGATGTCCGATCAAACAAATAAATAGATTCTCCAGAAATAAAATAGAAAGATGGATGATTTCTCTGGAGGCGTCTTTATTTTATGTGCTTGTCTGTGCCTTGCGAAAGGATCAAGGAAAGAATAAAAACAGAAATTTTAAACTCCCTTCGACTTGCTCACTATATGACTAATATGGCTCCAGGGAATAAGTCAAAGATGTGGTAAATATTCAAACAAAAGATCGGTCAATATTTGGTTCTTTCTACTCCTGCATTACTGGATACAAACTAACAACTGCTCACCGTTCCGGGGAACATGTTTACACGACCGAACCTTCCGCTTGGGTAGAAACTTCCGTCCAACGAGCGGAACACGGACTGTTCTACTTTCCATTGCAAATGCACACATCGCCGTGGTGCATCTCGGGCATATTCGATTGAATATGCAGCAATTAGATTTGGTAACAATGTTCGCACACCGGTGGAAAAGCGCGTCAACTGCAACGCCAGAGGAATTCGCAACTTGCCATAGACTTCGGTGCATAATCACAATCAAATTAGTAGCCGTAAAACCACCCGAAAGATCGAACCATTTCTGGCACGCGGGCAATGGCAATGTGTACCATTGAAAAGCGCTTGATTAAATTACTTGAAACACGCAAAACACGCGCATGAAGAAGTAGCCAACTCGGGGAGAAGAGAGAGAGAGAAATGTTCGTCCAATGGCCTTGGCATTCAGTTCGCTCAGTTTCCGGCACAAAAATGGTCGGCGCCCGGTAGAAGAAAAGTTTTATTCAATTTTCGGGCTGATCGATTTTCAGCCGGTAACGCTTGTACCATTTCGTTTCGAAATTGCACAAATTTCATTCCGCCTGATCTAATAAAGTTAGTAAGAAGTGGGAAAACGGTGGTCCTGTTTCGCATGCATCCCGAACCAGGTCAGACAGATAACCTGCGTGTTGGACGTGAATTATTTCTTTTTTTTTTTTTTGTTGGGGAGAACTACATTATTGTCGGAGAAGTACTGCAAAACAGACATTGAATGTGACATTTGGTTCGAACCGGGCACGGTTCCAACGTGTATGCGTGCGCATTATTTCAAGAGATCATTTAAATAATTCCTCCCCAAATCCAGCCTCAATCGACGGGAGTTGGGTTTTTAAAGCTCTTTTCACGGTTAAAGCTGGTCAGCGCCCCCTCCCCCCCGCCCCCCACCAAACTCCACCATTTGGAAATCACGTACATATTCAATGGATCGTAAAAATGAAACATTCGTTGTCCTATGGTCATTTCCACTAGTTAGCTCCCAATCACGACACCCATCTGTATCGATATTAAAGTGCAATGTCTTCATCAGAGCTTTCAACGGACAAAAAGGAAAACCGGTCCTTGAAAAACCGCTCCGCCTCGCAGTGTCACCGCCGGTGTGACCAATTTGTCTAGCTCGGTGCCGTTCCGAGCGGGAATATTTCTATGCTAATTCCGTTAATACCATATTAACCCAAATCGTCAGCAGGAGCAGCACTTCTGGAAGCGTTTTTCGTCGATGATAACTAGTGACGCGTGGATTTGGGAATTTCACAGCCAAAGGGCATCTGGACACTGACTGGTGTGATTATTAGGGAAGGTAGCGTCACAGTCGACGGCATCTNTTGAAAAACCGCTCCGCCTCGCAGTGTCACCGCCGGTGTGACCAATTTGTCTAGCTCGGTGCCGTTCCGAGCGGGAATATTTCTATGCTAATTCCGTTAATACCATATTAACCCAAATCGTCAGCAGGAGCAGCACTTCTGGAAGCGTTTTTCGTCGATGATAACTAGTGACGCGTGGATTTGGGAATTTCACAGCCAAAGGGCATCTGGACACTGACTGGTGTGATTATTAGGGAAGGTAGCGTCACAGTCGACGGCATCTTGAAAGCAACGACTTATCGTCTTAGCGCTGGATTCCAGCTTTAACGTCTCAATCATGTGTATCGATTCAGAAACAAACCGTGATACGGGGATTACTGGACAGTCTGCGTCTGATCGGCGAATGTTTCGCTTCGGCCTTTTCGTTCCATCTTCCAATCGGACACAAGAACACATCTATTTGGAATGCAACCGAGTCCTAGACGTATGATATGATTATGTAGTTGGTTCGATTAGTGCACGATACTTTTTGAATGCGCGACCCGAACTATGATCGGGATAAACATTTTCAAAGCTTCCACTACACACTAAGAATAGCCCATTTTTTTTTCTTGCAGGCTTACCGGTCACAAGATCCCTTTGCCGAGTCGCTACGATCCGGCTGCACACATGCTGACGCACTCACATTTTCCTTTTATTTGTCGTAAATTGATGAAAGAATGGCGATTGAAGCACAAAAGGAAATCGAATTTCTGCCACGACTCACCGCCACTCGGACGCTCCGGGTTGTCTGCTCGGTTCCGGTTCGCTCCACCCGGCAACACATTCGGGCACCATTGTCGGCTTGCAAATTGTGCTCGTTGCTATTTCCATCCTGCAAGAGATGCAAGGGAAAGCTTTTCTTTTCGGTCGCTTTTTTTTTACTACAGAAGCATGTGACCCGGCTGTGGAGGTCCGTGAACCGACAGTAGAACGAATAAATTTCTTTTAACGAAGGGGTTCTTGTGTACGGGCTCGTTGCCGGTATCGGAAATCCTTGGGTCGAAAGTTTGTGTCAAGTTCATGGCTCAGCTTTTCTTTATTTTATTCATGATTTTCTCCTTCTTCTTGCACGTCTTCTTGAGACCATCAACTGGCTGCGCCTTCGACACTTTGGGGAACTCTGGGACGTTCCTGTTGTTGTTCGGTTCGCTTCAGATTGCTAACCTTTTGCACACTCATTTCCACGATACGACCTTCCGGGTGTGTTTGACGGCATGTGTACCGTACGCGTTGAGCTGAAACTGAAGATCCCTGCCAGCACCGGTGCGCATTTGCCATTGCAAAAGGTTTATATTTGTTGGATTAAATTTGACATTATGGGCGAAATTGATNTGGCTGCGCCTTCGACACTTTGGGGAACTCTGGGACGTTCCTGTTGTTGTTCGGTTCGCTTCAGATTGCTAACCTTTTGCACACTCATTTCCACGATACGACCTTCCGGGTGTGTTTGACGGCATGTGTACCGTACGCGTTGAGCTGAAACTGAAGATCCCTGCCAGCACCGGTGCGCATTTGCCATTGCAAAAGGTTTATATTTGTTGGATTAAATTTGACATTATGGGCGAAATTGATAGTGAAGGAGCTATTTCCTGACGCTCGCAACCCGATGCATTCCCTGTCAGCTGCTCTGCCACGAACGGTACGGCACATTCCTGGAAGCATTTCATTTTCGACGGAAACCGATCGACAGTCGTTCGATTTTGCTCATTTGGTAATTCCAATCGCTGTGGGATTGAATTTCCGCCAATGCCATTTGAAGCAATCGTCACCTACGGGAAATGTCGCGCAGTTACGTGCTTGCATCGCATTCCGAGTAAGGGTACATCATTAAGCTGAAACTGGAACGCATTTTACTGGATCATTGTAAGCGATAATAGAAGTGAATCAGCACAATAAGGTGGAACTGCCAAGTTGGTAATGATTAAATATGGATCAATGTTGAAACTCCTTCCGTTTTAGCTCATGCAAGTAAGGTTTCATGGCAACCATTCTTTTATTTACATTCTTGTGAAATAGTTAAAATAAAGTTAAATATAACTCCCTTCGGTACTCTTATCACCAAGTATACGAGTGACTTCAAACGAATGTTATGCGTTTAGTATAATTATTACTCTTGCACTCACATTCCGGTAGGTAGCGCCAAGTGATATCATCTTCGTTGCAACGAGTAAACTTGCATGACTGCAACTAATTACATCATGTCATCCTCTCCGGACATCAAACACTTTGCTGCTGTGGTAAAGAAAAAAAGTGTACCGGGAAGATAGTGTCGAGACGGCACAGGCATAAATTTGACACCATAATGACCTAGTTTCGTGCCAGATACGCAGGTACGTACTACCCTTAAAGTGTGCACACTTGATTGTGAACTGGGATGGAAAATCAAAAGATGAAAATTATCTACCATATGTTAATCCGAACTCGAATAAGTGGCTCGAATAAGTAGTGCCAAGGTTTATACAATATTACGTGGATTAATGTTTAAAAGAGTTTATCCCTAAATATACGTTCGAAGGTTAAGAGGGAAGCAATTAACATCTCATTACACGATCCTGCTTCAGCGTAAACATCCTGAATAGCTGTACACCCATTGCCCAATAAAGTTGCCATACAAACGCTGGGCTGGGTCAGACTGTGGGACTACAATAACTATTAACACATATAACCCAACACGATGGACGATGGAAATAAAAATCAAATTTTCTTATGTCTGTGGCAAGCTGTAGCTCTTTCCAATCATCGTTCCAAGGATTCTGGTGTAGCAGAACGCCTCGGAACGGTCTCCACAGCGAACCTGACTGTGAGTGTACCAAACACACGCTCACAAGAATCCCAATAGTACTCAATGGCATGCTCACCTGTTAGAATTCCTGTCACGTGTCTTAATTTCACTTAGCGACCAAAAGGGTATCCATACCAAAGACCGGCACACGGTGACCGTCACGTGCGAAAAGAAAAATTAGTAAGGTTGGCCATATTTTACACCGAAATGTGCACCGTCGTTAGAGCAGCGGTGATGGTGGTTGTGGATGTGAGATGTTGGGAAGAACACGCTTTCTTATAAGTGGTTCTGCAGGTAGCAGCCGAATATTGACTGGCGAGTCACTGGCAAGGGATAAAAGCTTAGCCGTGTGTGTAAACGGCGATGCGATCGAGCGACCCTGGGTGCGAGTGACCTGCACGGAAAGCAAACGGATGGTGAAATTAAGTCTCAATTTTATTTCAATAAATATTTGACATAAAAAGCATACGCAAGCGGGTTGTTTTTGGTATTTTTTTTTTTGCGTATTTATTTTTCACCTCGATTATCGCATGTCTAGCTGCTTAAGATGGTGTATCGTGCAGGAGCGATATATCTCATATAGATTTGCTCGTGCGCAACGAGCCCTGAACAGCCTATCAATGAGACAGATACGTACGATACGAGAACGTGGAACGTATCCTTACGGAGAAGGGTGTTATTTTGCTCTCTGTCTGGAAGCACATATTATCACGTTTAATATTTAATTGTGCTAGATATTTATCCAAAATTATATGTGAACTTTCTCAAATCATCTTCCACAACTTTAAACGAACGAACGAATGCTACAAAACACTGTTCTGGTGGATGTTTTTTATTCGCAGGATTTCCAGCCTAATACCGGGAATGGTCGAACTCTCGAAACTATGTCACGCTATGAAAATTTTCTCCCAACTCACACACACACACACACGGTGGGTTGGGTCGACGTCAGTTTAATGCATGCACAAACAATGACATAAGAAGCGATGGCATTGCTCCATCGTCTCGTCTGCTCGTCCCCACTCCCCAAACCCCGCCCAGACCACCCCGACCATTGAGGTTAGGGAAATATGGTGCAGAAGGACAGCCAAAAGAAATGGCAAACCCACCCAAAATGTGCTATTTCATCTCGCAAAGCTGCATGCACCTTCCCCAGTGTCCTCGCCTATTCTCGCTCCCTTGTGCAGGATCAATAGAGCTACAATGGCGTCGCAAATGTGCTTTCGTTATCCCACAGCCACTCACTAAGCGCTTATTTGGACTTGGGCTTTTTTTCTTTCATTTTTGGCCGATTCCCGTCCCCGTTTCCCGGGGACACCGGGCACAGCCGTTTTTCACCCGAGTGCCCCAAGTGGGCAAAGCCTAGCTGCGTCCTGTGTCGTCTTTTCCGATCCGTTTGCGTTTTTCGGGCCAGCTCCATGCCATGGCGGTTCTGTTTTGATTCGATGCTTTTTATCTTTTAATATATTTATTGCCCTCCCCTTGACTGGCACTCATTTTCGGCGATTCAAAAGAAGCCCATGGCAAAGTTGGCTTCTTATGGTATCGGCTCCAGTTTGCGATAGTTGACTGCTGCTGCTGCTGCTGCTGGGCTTGTTTGCGGCCGATGATGTTTTGTTTTTGCTGTCGATTGTATGTCTTTTTTGTTTGTTGCTGCTCTCCGTTCCTTTCGCTTTGCTCCTTTCGAGGCAAGTTTGGCGAACGGGTCGGCGAGTTTCCCATGAAACTTTTACACCGAACAATAGACGACGTGGAAGGAAAATCGATCCGAAAGG
The DNA here is from genome assembly GCA_018908115.1 of Anopheles rivulorum. Lineage (NCBI taxonomy): Eukaryota > Metazoa > Arthropoda > Insecta > Diptera > Culicidae > Anopheles > Anopheles rivulorum. The sequence continues at coordinate 6,165,417 of STHB01000011.1, forward strand.
AACGCGCTGCGGAAAAAAGAGGCTTCCGTTGGCTTTCGCGCAACCGACAGCATAGGAAATTCGACCAAAAAAGTGAACGGGGATGGGAGGAAAACCGGAGAAAAACAACAACGACAAAAACACACACACACCCAGAGAAAGAGGACGGGGCCCACTGCCGCCTGACGGCCGCTCAATGACGAAGCTGTTTGATTTTATGCTTTCGGGAAAAACAAATGAACGTGACAGTTTTTCCTACTGTGTGTCGGTACACCGCGGCACAACTCCTTCGGGAAAACGAACCCGAACCCGTGCAACACCCGTGTTGACACCCGCCCGTACTGGAGCACCCGCGAGCGAGGGTGGTCAATTAATGGGCTTTTAATATCGATTGGGAGACGGAGAAAGTTTTGCGCCGTAATGAGGTTTCCTTGGGATTTTCCCGGCCTTCCATCGTTCGTTTCATTATAATTTGGCGACGGATGGTTTGATGCTGCTGCTGCTGCTGCTGCACGGAATTGTTTAAGAACATTGATAGGAAATGAAGTGCGGGTTTCGGTGGAAAGCGTGGGTTGAGCCACCCCAGCCCCAGCCAAAGCCTAATGAAGCCTAACTGTGAGAGATTAATTTTTGCACCAAACAAAGATGTCGCTCTTGTTGATCAGCGAAGGGAACCGCCGGAACACAAAACAACGCAGACAACATCATTAACTTGCGCGATAAGTCAACTGTTTCTTACGCAAGCAAAAGCCGGAACCAGGACAGAAGCTTTCTGTGCCGTTCCTTCCCAATCGGGTGATTTTGATGGTTGTTACCTCGGATGCCGGCAAAAGCGAGGACCACTTTTAATGCGGTTCCCTGTTTGAAGCAATAAGCTCCTTGATGACACATACACAATATCCGTATGATTTTTGTGGTCAAAAACAAAGAGACAAACCTGTTAATTAAATACGATCAAATTTATAACTTCGCTCGCAAAAGGAACTCGCAGCAAAACGTTCAATAAGCTGCTACGCGGAACAGCTTCCCATCAACGCACGAATAATTTCTTTCCGGCTTAATCATCCCCCAATGGTTTGGGCTTTTCAAACGTTTCTGTGTGTGTGTGTATGCACACATACATTTCAATGGCACTACAGCAGACAATTGGCAAACCGATGCCGGCTTTACGTGCCCTCGTAAAAGCGGCCCAGTGCCACTGTTGCGAATGATGATGAATTTATTGCATATTAATTAATTTGCCATTTAACATGCGCGAAATATATCAGCTCGATCGGATTTCGTTGATTGTATCGGAGATAATCAGCGCTGAAGTGCTCCGGTACTTGCAGTATGGCAGCCCGAGATACTCCGAAATACGCCGAATACAGGAGGTATGGCTAAAAATGGACCAGAATCGAGAAAAGAGGAAAAAAAAGGAGGAGATAGCATGTGGCTCGCCAAAGGTGAGTACATTCAACAACTGGATTTTCATTTTTGAGCACCACACAATTTTCAGGGACAGGCGGGTGTATGTGAAAGCCGCTTTTCGCATAAATCCATCGATTTAGCACAAATGGCATGTGAGCACCGGTCGGCACCGATTGGAATGGTATCGATTATTCCGAGCACCCATTATCATTACTAGCGGTGGCAGAAATGTGGGCTGCAGCGTGCGGAAATGGTCAACTGAGCACCCAAAACTGCGTACCGCTGATACGGTTGTTTCATTAATTAAGCGATTCCGTTGTTAGAGTGCTTCCAACGTATCGCGCTGGAATATTAAATGATGTCGTGCGAACGCAGTGAAGTGTGCAACTCGCTATTGTAAACGAAACATTCGGATCGGTCCGTGTTGCAGAGTTTAATTAAAGAGCCGATGCCTGCATACGGCTAAAGTTAATGTAACAAATATCGTAATAATATATATGTATTTCCTGCCTCTAACTTTCGCCGTTATGCATAAGTTAAATTCGTAGCAGCACAATCAAGTCGCACCATAATTGGCCAAGTTTTCCAACTTCTAATTACGATTCTGGCAGCAAAAAGGGTCACTTGCAGCGTGATGCAGCCGGGAAGTCTACACCGGTGTGCAGTAAGTCGACCCACGACGTGGCATGCGTGTGATCTGCGTTCTGCTCTACATGCTGGTACGGTGCACTCAGTGACAAATGAAGGGTTCGGTTATTGGTACATAATGTTCACTTTACAACAAATTGTACTTCAACCCATCAACTTGAGGGCATGCATGCAAACTAACCCACCACGATCCAGGAAACGGAACACAAACCCTTTCCACGTGGCGGGGACTTGGGCAAGATCGGGTGGCGGCCACATGCGTTGCGTTTGCATACAGATTTCTTCCATTCGTTTGGGTTTTTGGCTCCACCATCGTCTAACGTGGCCTGCCTGCCCGCATCAGCCAGACAAACAGAGAACCGAGCCGTACGTGCATGGAGTGTTTAATTTGTGCGTTTGCATACGCGTTGGCATCGATGGAAATTAATACTATGTCCACAGGAACTCCGAGTCCGAGTGCCAGCTGGCAGGACCGCCAGCTACATCATGTGGGCTATCGATGGGCTGTGTACCGTGTGTGTTTGAAACGCCCGGAGTGATCACGGTACACGAGGGTGATAAAACAAATGAAGGCCTGGGCAAACACACACACACACATATGGGGCGAGAGACATAAGATGACGGGTGGGCAGCAATATACGCCTCTCTTGGAAACCTCTTGGACAACTGGTCGCTTTTTTCTTCCGTGCGGGGAGTTGCCGATGCCGAGACAATACTTAAGACACAATACGTATGTGGCATTGTAGAGCATACACCTTTCTCTCATTCTTTTTTTCTTATTTTGTACATTTCAATCCATTTCTAAGCCTAGTTATTGATCTATGTTTTGCAGAATGTCTTCTTTGTTGTGTGGAGCTTGTCCATGCTGCACGGAGTGCCTTGCCGGTTCCGTTCGTCCACTTGAGAAACAAGTCAATCGCTGTACGCTTCGGGGCGTGTAGGTGAGAAAGCGGCCCGACTTCCACAATAACCTTGCCCCTTTGTACTACTTTCTAACGTTTTTCGTTTCGGTTTCTGCCGCACGAAAAAATAAAAGCCCCACGCAACCGACCATGCATGGTCGTAGCATCCTGAGGGCATTCGAATAACCCGTCCCTGCCACTACAGTGGAAATGCTTGACTGTGCACCTTTTTACAAGGATCTCTTGTGCGTTGTGTTGAGCCTTGGTGGTTCACGGTGGTTTCATCCGTTCGCTTTTTCCTGCTCTCCAGACAGGCCGTCCAGGGCTATCGATCGGTGAGAGAATATGTAATTGAAAACATCTGTATGATAGATACGTTGGGCGTGTTTGGCTCTGCCAATCGACTCAAGGCAGGCAGGTTCTCCGGTTTCCCCGGGGCTCGTTGTAGCAAGGATGAGCGTACTCGTGGCGCACAGGTTGTCCCTGCCCGTAACCGGAAGATGATTAAAGCGCTGGAGAAGCTGTAATTTGATTCCGTTGAGCAGCCGGGGGAAAAATGTGATGTGACCACAACCACACCGAACTGGACACACACACAGAGAGAGACCCGAGGACGTACGACACCATGAGATTGTGAGCTGGCTCGATTCCATTTAGGAAAGATGTGAAAGTGTTTAATGTGATTAGACGAAGCACTCCGATTCTCGGTGTGCAATTGTTGAGCCATTCTGGTCGGGTATTTGTGTTGCAGCTGGCAGAAAGCTCACATCGACCCGAAACCCGGTCACGCATCGGTTTGCCAAAAGGGATGCACAGCAGTAGCGATGCCCTACATTTTCCCTCCGATTTTGGGACGTAATGAGTTGGAATCGGAACCATATGACAAACGTGATCAGCACGATCCGGCGTACGGCACCGTAGAAGCGTAGAAAAGGGGTCAACACGAATGACATCCTTGCCAAGGGGTGTGTAATGCAATAGAAAGGAAAAACTTGTTTGTTTTGCGGATTGCAGACAGATAATCGCCTCGGACGGAGAGTGCTCAGCCTGCGAAAACTCGCCGCACGTCCTCGTTGATGAACTTCTCCGTCGAGTGGAAACACTATTGGAAAATCAATCCGAATTCGGAGCCTAATCGAGACAAATGATGACAAATGCGATTGTAAGCTGCTTTTATTTTCGTGCACAGTTAAATTGATGCATTGGACCGTAGGAGACATGATTGAAATTTTGGCTAGCTTTTGGCTCCCCCCCCCCTCGGAGGTGCAGACTATGGCAAGCTGAACCATATGGCAATCAGCAAACCAGCAGCATCCTTTATCCTTTAAAATGCGACGAATGGTTATTAACAGTTGGAGAGCTGCTTCCACGAGTGAGCAACATTCCACGTAAGGGCAACAACCGAACGGCAAACGAATAGCTGAGCTGAGGGTAATATTAATTTTACCGCCCATTCGCATTCTACACAATATCATCCACACCATCGATTTGGAGATGGGATGATTGTTTCTGTTGCGAGCTCCACCAAAAAGCGAACGGAATGTTTGTGTGCCCAACCAGGTGCAGAATTACGGTGGAAACTGCTGTATCAGCTTATAAATAATATCCTAACCACCAACAGCTTTCTCGGCAAACCGTCGGCAAAAGGTGAGCCAACCGGGGATTGGCTTCGAACCGGGCGAATGCACCGGTGATTCCCCTTGCAATGATATGAAATTGCACCACATGGGAGAAGATTAATTTCGATACCTGGCTGTAACGATTTTTCCTTCCCACGCCTTTTCATGCCCCAGCTCTCTAGCTACACCGTCGTACAGGCGACATGCATTCAGTCACGCAATCACAATAAGCATCGGGCGCAAATATCTATTCCATTATTGGAGAAAATCAATAAATTGTGTTCGCTTACAGGACATAAAACAAAAATGCACGGGGTTTTTATTATTGCGAAATCCCTGCTCGCACGGTTACCATTGACAGGTGCATATAAAGTGCAATCGATCGAAGCATTATGCATTGGATGGTGCTCGGTTCTTTTTTTTTTTCGTTGTTGTGATAATAGGACGATAAAATTCGAAGCACTATTATGCGAACGCATTCCAAGCCAACCCTAGCCAATGAAGGCTTAGTTAATGAGCTAATGCCATTTGCCAACGGTGCAAAGGCATTTGTGTAATTAACTTTTTACAGCGTAATTAACTACATCCGAATGGTGGAACAATGTTATATTATTAGATAATTGGCTTGCGGTTTGACGTGCCACATACCACCACAGGACCACCGCGCTGGGTTTTGGGTGGCTCTGCACTGAAACAATATTTTATACCTCAATCGAATTGCATACGAAATGCTCTACTGATTTGGTTGACTAGCTCGAACGCAACTGTTTGGCTACTTCCGCGGACACAATACTGGCGAACTGTAGGCTTTTGTGGCTTTCGGTTTACCGCCGGATAGATACCATACTTTAAATTCCCAAAACACGCCTCCAATGGGGGGGGGGGAGGTCTTGGGCGATAGTGTCGGAATGTGGAGGCAAAGCATGGACAAATGTTAAATGTTAAATGTCTGCCTGCCAAAAGTGACAAAAAAAAGGAAAAGAAAAAAACGAGGAAGAATAGGAGGCGGCTTAGAATGATTGATTGGTAAACATACTAATTTTCAAAGAAGCATCCATGCACAAAACAGTGCTCAAACCACCGAAAAGCGTCCGCAAGCTCAATAACATCCAATCAATCTTTTTCTTCCCGCACGGTCGCGTCTTGGGCTGACACTTTCAAACTCGGCGTGCTTGAAAATTTGTCCGCTGGGAATCTAGGCATCTTGCGGCAGCCTCTGTCTCTGTCTCTGGCTGTGTGTGTCGTCAGTGCTTGTGGTTTTTCGTGGTTTCGTGATCAAAAAAACAAAAAAAGAAAAGGGAAGCAAAACGTGGCCCCTTGCCAGCCGTAAAAGTGTTGCCACAACGGCAAATGGTGGCGAAACACGTGGATGAAACAACCAACGAACGGCGCAAGCGAATGCAGCCTGGTGGTCAATGCCGTGAGGAAGCTCGGTAGAACAACCGCAGCCCGATATCCACAATCCCGAACCGAATGGCGCGAATCACTTTCAATGAGCTGCGCTGATGAAGAGTAATGATTAAAAATCACCGAAAAAGAGAGAGAAGAAAAAAACTACAAGCTGCTCGTTCCACGACGCGATGGATTGACAAACGATTTCGCCCCCGCTCCATCCTCCCCCAAATGGGCGGATGGGATGCGAAGGAAAGGGTGGGCATGAAATCCAAGATCACCCGGGCACGCCCGACCACAANCTGCCTGCCAAAAGTGACAAAAAAAAGGAAAAGAAAAAAACGAGGAAGAATAGGAGGCGGCTTAGAATGATTGATTGGTAAACATACTAATTTTCAAAGAAGCATCCATGCACAAAACAGTGCTCAAACCACCGAAAAGCGTCCGCAAGCTCAATAACATCCAATCAATCTTTTTCTTCCCGCACGGTCGCGTCTTGGGCTGACACTTTCAAACTCGGCGTGCTTGAAAATTTGTCCGCTGGGAATCTAGGCATCTTGCGGCAGCCTCTGTCGCTGTCTCTGTCAGTGTGTGTCGTCAGTGCTTGTGGTTTTTCGTGGTTTCGTGATCAAAAAAACAAAAAAAGAAAAGGGAAGCAAAACGTGGCCCCTTGCCAGTCGTAAAAGTGTTGCCACAACGGCAAATGGTGGCGAAACACGTGGATGAAACAACCAACGAACGGCGCAAGCGAATGCAGCCTGGTGGTCAATGCCGTGAGGAAGCTCGGTAGAACAACCGCAGCCCGATATCCACAATCCCGAACCGAATGGCGCGAATCACTTTCAATGAGCTGCGCTGATGAAGAGTAATGATTAAAAATCACCGAAAAAGAGAGAGAAGAAAAAAACTACAAGCTGCTCGTTCCACGACGCGATGGATTGACAAACGATTTCGCCCCCGCTCCATCCTCCCCCAAATGGGCGGATGGGATGCGAAGGAAAGGGTGGGCATGAAATCCAAGATCACCCGGGCACGCCCGACCACAATACCGGCGGAGACATTCGATGTCCGTTTCGGCGGTTCATATATCACCCATAAAACACCGATCACGCACCCGAAAACCCATTTATAATCTGGTCCGAAGGGTTGGTGACCGAACTGGGAGTAGGCGGAAGAGGCAGGGGCAGAGGCAGGGTGATAGGTAGGCGTAAAGGGGAGGATAAAATGAAAACCTTGCAGGATAACAACGCTAGCTGAAATTGGACAGTTGCAAGACCAGAACGAACATCCCGATAACAACTCGCAGCCGGAGAGATAATCTTCCGTCGGCCCCTCGGACCGATCATACCGGTGCGGTCGTGTCGGGATGGGTGATGCCAAAAACGGATGCCGAAACGGTGCCGCACAGCGGCCCGACACGAAAGCTCCAAACCATCAACCGGGAACGTACGGAGGAAATCGAACCGGCACCGGCCACAAACCGGCATTGATGTTTCGATGGTCATAAATAATAAATCGATTTATGGCTTTCGACATTTCTATCTCCGCGTGACGACAATGGCGTTCGACGAATATCCGTACCGGGTGAATACGGGCCATGGTTCATGTGTGGCTGAACCGGAAAAAAAGAGGCCTCCGCTTCACAAAGCTTCACAAAGCTTCGGCAAAGGGTGGCCAATTATGTGAGGGCCATGAGCGGCCAAGCGTTGTCCAGCATCACACGCTGCGTGGATGTGTATGTGTGTGTGTGTGTGTTTGTGTGGTGATAAGTGGGCACAACTTTCCGTGCGTTTAGCGAACTGTGAAGCTTTATATGTATCAGCCGTCCAGTATCAGTAAATCAATAGCTTGTGTTAATTTTAAAAATTTGGTTCTGATTGGAAAATGGCGCAAACATGTCCCATTTATCATACGTTTAATGAACTCAACCCCCGCTCATGGTGACCCAATTAGAAAACCAAGCGGCAACTTTCCCACCTCGTGTCAATTCGCAACTGACACGGAAAAGCGGATCGGTCCAAACCTTTTCCCATCCTGTTTCGGTGAGGATGCGGTTCGTCTTTCAATAAATTTCGCTAGTTATTCTAAGCATTTCAAGGTTGGCCTTTCGCCTGAGCTACTACAACGCGTGCTACGGCCTGTGTGTTTGTCTGAATGCCTCCAATCTTACCTTCACCCGTCAGGCGCGCCTGACGTGACGACGATGAATTTCGAAGGAACACGCTAGAACGGTTCCCAAGCACTGGGGCACACTGTTTTTCGTTTGGTTCGCTGGGTTTTTCGGGCCACGGTACTGGTACGGTACTGGCACGGGTTGGCACGGGCACTGCGGTATTAGGTTACAGACTAAATTGAGTGGAAAAGAAACGACCGTGTTTATGGTATTTAATGTGTTTCTCTCCCGCTTTCCGACATTTTGATTTCCAACTACCGGGAATTGGCGAAAGCCCCCCTGGTCCATCCCACACCCGACACCTGACCGCCCAAACATGGGAAACTTTTCGCCTGTTCGCCAAGCACTTCGAGGCGGAATTTTTCCATGGTAAAAAAGATTGTCTTACACCGGCGGTGTGCCGGGTTTTGCCTGGCTTTTGTTTTTCCGGTTCCGGTTCAAGCCTCGATTGGGTCGGTTGGTCGGTGTGGTTGGTTTTTGGAAACGTTTGCACCACACTTTGCCAGAGACAACAACAGATTGTGCAATGGGCACCTAAACAAACGACTGATTTTCTCATTTCCAGCGCTGTGACGAAGCGTAACCGGGCACCATCGGGAGATCAGCAAAACATGTAACAAACCCGAACGGAACTCTTCCGTCCTTTCGCGCTTTTGATGCGGAACTGTGTTGTGATAGTCGACATTGAGAAGCTCTTCTCTTTCTTTTTGGTTTGGGAGGTTTGTTTGTGCTAAAGACTACAAGCATTACCATCACAATCGGTGATGTTTTGCGACACTGGTAAATGTATTTCAATAAGAAAAAGTCACCTATTGCCATCAGGAGAAGTCATCACGGGGAGCCATCAAGACTGCTCGAAACACCGATTAGTTTTGCCCCGTTTGTGGTCGAACGTTCAG
>STHB01000011.1:6174468-6260491 GCA_018908115.1 Anopheles rivulorum
AAAAAAACGCATCCACCAACAGTGGCTGCATTCGTGTTTTATCGTTTTGCATTGAACTTTCGCGAGTTCGGCCGCATGATGAGGAAATTATGCTAGCTGGTGCCATTTGTATGAAAATACATCTATTACCGCAGTATTTATTGGCTCACATGGGCGAAAGATCAAATAAATTGAACGAATGCGCCTCGGGCAAAGACATACGGTCATTGGAAAATGATTGCCATTCGGGGGGATTTTTTTCCTGGAATGTAAATTGGTAAGCACTTGTGCCAATATTGCAGAACATTTAGATTATCCCCGATACGAGAAGAATGTGCCCGAATGGGTTACGGTCTGTTCAATCACACCACATCGTTCGAAAAAAGGGAACAATTCCAAAAGTGCCAACCAGTTCGTTTCATTAAGGGGCGAACAAAAAATAAATTACCCTTTTATCCGTCCCATACCTTTAAGCACGCATCGTTATCGATTACTCTTATCCGTTTTGCTAATAGGAAAAAGGTGTAAAGAACAAAATATAAAAAAAAAATCAGACCGACAGACAGACCGGTGATGGAGTATTTTGCAAATGAAATTGAATCCTTGCTTCAGTGCAATTCGAATCATTCTATGCAAAGCGTCTCTCTCCTGCCGACAGGCACTTCACAGCCACGTCCGTAATCGATAGGAACACATCTTGCCGCACAAAGCGTACAGCTGCTTTCGTTTGAACTTTTACACACATCGCTCTAGGATTTTAACTGCCTTCAGGTTATGTCGGTAGGTAATGCCAATACCAGCGCCACACGCATCTACGAAAAGGTGAGTGCGAGTGAGTGTATGTTTTTTTTTCCAAGGTTTTCCCATGAAAAGAACAAACATAACATGATTTTCAAAGAAAAAGCTTTTCATTTTCGTTAGATGAAAATAGATCCGTTTTTGGTTATTTTTTGTTTGTTTCAATAAAACCACCCTGAAACTGACGGGAAAGACTTAACATGGGATTTGGAGTTAGCTGCGTACCTAAATTGCTGATATTCACTTCCAACAATTAATATAAATAAATATAAATAATTATGGCTCACTAACTCACTTTAAGCTAGTGCAATGTAGTGTGTGGCTTTATCCTAAACCACGTTCCTTCGTCACACATTGTGCCTTCCTGCCAATATCTAACAATAGCATTTTAATTGAGGAACATTACTGTCCCATAAACATAGACATCAATTGGATTAACCTCACACCGGTCGCTCGTACGGATAATAGGCTGCCGAACGATTATCGGAACAACAATTGTCAATCCAGGGGCAAAACGGAAGGTTGCCAAATTATGTGACAGGAAGCGGCGAAACGGCTGCGATAGTTGAGTTATGACCAATCGATGCCACCTATTGTTCGAGCAGACTTTAAACTTAATTGTTCACGCCCTAATCCGCTGAACTTTCAAAAGCTTCGAGTCATAATTCGGGAAGAGCTTATATTAATCTATTATTAATGTAGCTTACAGTAAAGAACATTTTCATTTGCTGACATTCCAGCAAGTTTGTGTCCATTGATGGTAAAAAATGGAGTTTTAATCAATGGTTGGTTAAGTTACAAACACTTACCATCGGATGCATCTTCCCACTCGCTGGTACATCGTAATGAATTGTAAACATACGTTTATTCCATTTCCCGGTACCGAATGCCCGAATGTCCCACAGGCATCTTTGCTGGGCAAGTTTTCCTGCCCGCGCGAACACGACAACCAAGTGCCGTGGTGTGAAATAATATCATTTTAATTTCGGGTTATTAATTCGCTGCAGAAGGGTTTAGGGAGATATTAGGCCAGCCGGGTGTCTTCGGTTCGGCGGTGGTTAATGACAGAGAATTAGACAGACTTCACGCCTTGCTGGGCCCAAGCGGACGAAGGAAGCAATGATGAAGCGCACTAGAACGACATTAATGTGTAGTTCTCAGGACGCTCTTGCCGCGCAGCGATTGAAACAGGTTAAGGAAGTGGATCGTCATCAATCATGCTTACGGAAGGATTACACATGTTGGTATTGTCCGTCCGAAGACTCGTTCACCTCGACTTCCCGTCCCGTCCCGGGTTATAGGGCATGGGCTTGAAAGGCTCTGCTAGGCTTCTAGACCACATCGATGCGAGCGGGTCTCGCTTTACACGAGTCTTCTAGTCGATTAGGGTTTACATCGACTTCGGAATTCCAACACATTAACTTCTTTTTAAAGAAAACACGTACTACGCAACTACGGCATTCGTTTACTGCTTGACGAAAGGGTATTTCGGTTTGTGTTGTATACTGAACACCGGAAACTATCAAATAACTATCCGACAACTCCGATCTCCGCACCTTGGCAGCGCTATGTAGACATAGGCCTGGCGCGCAAAGTTGGTGGTCCCCATGGGGTCTGGGCGTACAACATGCCGAAGAGTCATGACTCCCAATGGGTTTTCCAACCGCCAGCCAATCGTATGATGACCCTCACTTCCGTACACGAAACCGAGCTGGATTTAGCGGAAGTCACTCACTGATCCTTTGCTGTGCTCTGCTCCGTCCTGCTAACAATGCGCCCTATATTAAGAAGCTTCTTCGCCGTGGAAAGGGCGTCTTTCAGACAAGTCAGTTGTGGCAGACTTATTTTCTCGGTGTCTTCCGGTGCTTTCCTCGTGCTATATTACGTAGCACCGGGAATGGAGCGAAAGGAAGCAGACGAAGCATTCTTTCAGGAAATCGATACAAACTAACAAGTGAGTCTGGAGCAATGTTCATACATGGTTGCTTCACACATAAAAGATTCATTTTTCGCACATTCGTCCACACGCGTCCCTAGCAGTCTTGTGCAGACTGTGTGTTGACTCAATTTACAAAGTTTTTCCCTGCACGCGCGCGTTTGTGTGTGCTCATTGTGCGAATCAGGCGAATGGGCGATCTAATGCGAAACACCAGCCAAACGTTGGGCCCTGGTACAGTCTTCATTCGCATCCGGTTTCGGTACAATTTCATAATGCTTCTTTATTTATGGTGCGGCCAATTCGATGGGTGTGGAAAATCATGGCCACCGATTTCCGCTTCCAGGACGTTTTCCCACACTTTTGTGTTTCCTTTTCTCTTCGGTTTGCCGGATGTTTGCACTGTTTTCCGTGTTTTTTTTGCTCCCTTTCGCACTTGCTTGCTTGCTGGTCGGCAAATTCATAATTCGAATTTCTTTATCCAACCATGTGAGACATGCACGATGTACTGTGTTCGATTACTGTTTGATGTTTGTAACTGTGGCCGCTGGACGAGCGGTACAATTGGAAACTATTAGTGGGGTGAATATATTTCGATTCGATTCCACCAATTGCTCAGTCAGATGGAACGAACAATGCATGCCCGAATCTATGCCTTTGTCTCGACATTAGAAGGTTTTAGTTTGAGCTGGCATTACATGTTTTTCTATTCTTCCTTAAACCCTAAGAATTGAAAGAGTTAAAGCGAAAAAAAAAATATCCTTTGAATGTATTGAATTCTTTCATTTTCTGACATTTTTATTTTGTATTTCGATTGAAATATGTTCCAACGCGAAGGGATAGCCCGTGCAAGGACAGCTTTCTCTTCCTATCCACAAAAGCGTTATCGTAGATTGAAGAAGACCAAAACGGGATTAACCGTAAGGAATAAATGAGAAAAAAGACTCCGTTCGTGGAATACCGCTCCGAACAGACCCAGGCTGTTAAAGGATGGAAGAACCGTTTTGCTTCCAAAAACGTTTTCAAACGAATAGGCGCTTAGAATCTGGTTGAGGTTTGAAGAAAATGTCACCGAAATAATTGTCCCTTTTTCCGCATGAAAAATTACACAACAACACAGCTCCTGAAAGGGATCCGTCGGAGAGGATCGGAGATACGCATCATGCTTAACATTCTTCCCTGTCCGTAGCCGTGCGCTTTGGCGACGTCACTAAATGGAATTACCTGAAATCTGTTGAAACAGTCACTCAGCCGCACGTATTGGCAAACAAAGCAGCCATTTGGAGGGGTTTGAACGGCTTCTTCGCACCCCTTGTCGGGAGTGGCAGGCCCTTGAATATCGTCGGGAGTCCTTCGCCATTGTATCCCACTGTGCGACATGGCGACAAGAACACAGAGAGCAATAGATGCCCTGCCAGCATGCGGCATGTCGATGGATGGTGGCCAAAATTCCTGGAGGTCATAAATCACCACACGCATGCGCATTGTTGCGAAAGTGGGCATCGATTTCTAATGATGATACAATGAACTGAAGCCATTCGTGTGATATCTTCTTTTTGCGGCGATACGTTCGCAAGCAATGCCCTCGGAATAATCGGTCAGTTTACTAGGAACTCTGGCTTCAAATCATGGCTTGGGCGCTATTAACACATCCGTACAGATTGATTGTAAAGGTTTTTGTACAATTTGATTACCACATGCCATTCTTCTGGGCGGCTCCAGGTACATCCTTGCCTGTGACCAGCATCGTATGTCACTCACAAATAATAGGAGGAAAAAGGTTTGAGATTTGTACAATTAAAAATCATCGACCTGCACTATTGTTGAAAAGTGCATGCAACACACCGTTGCTCTCTAAATAAAAGCAGCACACCCTCGAAAGGGATCGACACCTATCAGCACAACTGATCTGCTCGCAATGCATTGCTCCCAAGCGCTTGCCTTGACAGTTGCTATTGAGGCAGGGTTTGTTCGAAACAGGGATCAAGGATCATCGGTAACCGCTCGACAATTCGCTCGGAACGATCTAAAAATAATCACAATAATTGTTCCCACTATTGCGTGAGGGTTTGGATGGATGCTGCCGGGCCGGGCGAACAGATGACGCGGTCCCTGTTCAGGATGCACAGTCCCGCTTGAACGATTACTTTTGATGTGCCGCTCGTTCCTTTAAACTGTCAACTGAAATTATAGGGTTTCGACGGGGTTTTGCTACGCATCCCGCACGCAATGGCCCACGGCAGCTTCGCCCCGTGTCGATGTGGGAAGAAGAGTTGAAAGGGATGAAGGATTCGAAAGAGTTCTATTACACGATGCATCAACCCTGAGGTGAAAGTAAAGCCTGTAACACGCCTTATGCACCATAGAAGAATTAAATTAAATCTCTTCGATTGCTTTATTCAACAAACACCGGCACACTCGAGAATTGATGTCTGAAATAGCACCAACAAATGAACGTTCGTTGTTGGACGTATAAATTCAGCAGCTTGCCTACCATTGTGACAGTGTGCGATAATGATGTATAATTGTAATTGTTCTCCATTACTTACTGGAACAGTTTCGGCAACAACAGCAGCAGCAGATAGAGCGTTGAATTATTGCATGCAAAACCTGACCACCGGACCAGCAGCAATCGATGAGTCACACGGCTGGAGGCTAGCTGAAGCATTTGATGTATTTCCGCCAAATATTTTAATCATCAGACGCGTATAAATCACCAACCGCGCACCAACGTTCCACGTCGTAGTAGATTTATCACCTTTTTGGAGCGATGCCGGTGTCTGCCTTTTCGAGAACCTTTGCTGGCTCATTAACAACGCAAACGGGGAGTGATCGGAACCGGTTGATGGTCCTAATAAGTCATACAGCGAAACGACCACCGTAGCGAATCGGCTAGAATTATATAAATCAATTCGTAGCATCTTCCCGAGCGGTTTCTTTACTGTGATGTCTCCGCAAGAGCTAGACATCATTAGCCAGCATTATCGTTTCCAGCAAAAACCACAGAAAAGGGTTTAGATCAATTTTTACAAAATCGAAACAACTCCAAAAGATTCACCACTTTAAACAAAGCAGAGTGGATGCACTTTCTATGCGTTTTGTCGTCGCCAAAATGGAATCGAAATTACAGGCCTTTCTCTTTTGAGCATCGCTTCGATTGCTCGTGATCGGTAAATTGATAAATGATGTATGTGAAATTCTACGAAAAATGGAAAAGTAATACGATGCTCGGCCTGTGTGCTAGATTTATACCAAAATCGCCCGACCGGCCTGTGCACACGGTGGTGGATCTCCAAGGCGCGATTGGATCGCGAGTAACTGAGAACGCTCCGAGTCTAGAAGGTGATGGTTATCGTGTCTTATAAATCAATTTCAGTATGTCGCTCCTTTTTTTTGTGTGCTGCTCCCCAGTATTTTTGGTTCATTTCGGTTCGGCTTCTCTACCGGTCCGGTATTCATATCGGCTTAAGCAACAGGATCCGTGATCCGTGATTGCACCTTCACGTTCGCGCGCGTGAAAAAGCATTTGGAAGCCATCTCGAATGACACTTGCCGTGGCATGGCCATGTCCAGCAGTATTTGGCTGAACCGATTACGATCGAATCTGCACCGTAGCGCGCTTGCCGTAGCTTGGAGTGGCACTTCGCCGTGCCATGCGTACGATCGTGTATCGGTAATCGAGCAAAACGCACCGAACGCGCTCCACCAAACGGTCAGCCGGGGAACCGCGTAGAATACAGCGGCGGAGAGAAGAAAAATAAAACGTAGGAAGACCCCGCGTAAACCATTGTGGGTTGTTGCGTTGATTTATGATTCAATTTAGCATGAAACATACGACTATTTCGGTTCACGTGGCAAACGATCCCACCGTCGGCGTTCGCCGGTNGCTGATATTCACTTCCAACAATTAATATAAATAAATATAAATAATTATGGCTCACTAACTCACTTTAAGCTAGTGCAATGTAGTGTGTGGCTTTATCCTAAACCACGTTCCTTCGTCACACATTGTGCCTTCCTGCCAATATCTAACAATAGCATTTTAATTGAGGAACATTACTGTCCCATAAACATAGACATCAATTGGATTAACCTCACACCGGTCGCTCGTACGGATAATAGGCTGCCGAACGATTATCGGAACAACAATTGTCAATCCAGGGGCAAAACGGAAGGTTGCCAAATTATGTGACAGGAAGCGGCGAAACGGCTGCGATAGTTGAGTTATGACCAATCGATGCCACCTATTGTTCGAGCAGACTTTAAACTTAATTGTTCACGCCCTAATCCGCTGAACTTTCAAAAGCTTCGAGTCAGAATTCGGGAAGAGCTTATATTAATCTATTATTAATGTAGCTTACAGTAAAGAACATTTTCATTTGCTGACATTCCAGCAAGTTTGTGTCCATTGATGGTAAAAAATGGAGTTTTAATCAATGGTTGGTTAAGTTACAAACACTTACCATCGGATGCATCTTCCCACTCGCTGGTACATCGTAATGAATTGTAAACACACGTTTATTTCATTTCCCGGTACCGAATGCCCGAATGTCCCACAGGCATCTTTGCTGGGTAAGTTTTCCAACCCGCGCGAACACGACAACCAAGTGCCGTGGTGTGAAATAATATCATTTTAATTTCGGGTTATTAATTCGCTGCAGAAGGGTTTAGGGAGATATTAGGCCAGCCGGGTGTCTTCGGTTCGGCGGTGGTTAATGACAGAGAATTAGACAGACTTCACGCCTTGCTGGGCAGTCGCTGGGCCCAAGCGGACGAAGGAAGCAATGATGAAGCGCACTAGAACGACATTAATGTGTAGTTCTCAGGACGCTCTTGCCGTCGCTGTCGCGATGAGGGCGACAGCGATTGAAACAAGTTAAGGAAGTGGATCGTCATCAATCATGCTTACGGAAGGATTACACATGTTGGTATTGTCCGTCCGAAGACTCGTTCACCTCGACTTCCCGTCCCGTCCCGGGTTATAGGGCATGGGCTTGAAAGGCTCTTCTAGGCTTCTAGACCACATTGATGCGAGCGGGTCTCGCTTTACACGAGTCTTCTAGTCGATTAGGGTTTACATCGACTTCGGAATTCCAACACATTAACTTCTTTTTAAAGAAAACACGTACTACGCACTCGTTTACTGCTTGACGAAAGGGTATTTCGGTTTGTGTTGTATACTGAACACCGGAAACTATCAAATAACTATCCGACAACTCCGATCTCCGCACCTAGGCAGCGCTATGTAGACATAGGCCTGGCGCGCAAAGTTGGTGGTCCCCATGGGGTCTGGGCGTACAACATGCCGAAGAGTCATGACTCCCAATGGGTCTTCCAACCGCCAGGCAATCGTATGATGACCCTCACTTCCGTACACGAAACCGAGCTGGATTTAGCGGAAGTCACTCACTGATCCTTTGCTGTGCTCTGCTCCGTCCTGCTAACAATGCGCCCTATATTAAGGAGCTTCTTCGCCGTGGAAAGGGCGTCTTTCAGACAAGTCAGTTGTGGCAGACTTATTTTCTCGGTGTCTTCCGGTGCTTTCCTCGTGCTATATTACGTAGCACCGGGAACGGAGCGAAAGGAAGCAGACGAAGCATTCTTTCAGGAAATCGATACAAACTAACAAGTGAGTCTGGAGCAATGTTCATACATGGTTGCTTCACACATAAAAGATTCATTTTTCGCACATTCGTCCACACGCGTCCCTAGCAGTCTTGTGCAGACTGTGTGTTGACTCAATTTCCAAAGTTTTTCCCTCCACGCGCGCGTTTGTGTGTGCTTATTGTGCGAATCAGGCGAATGGGCGATCTAATGCGAAACACCAGCCAAACGTTGGGCCCTGGTACAGTCTTCATTCGCATCCGGTTTCGGTACAATTTCATAATGCTTCTTTATTTATGGTGCGGCCAATTCGATGGGTGTGGAAAATCATGGCCACCGATTTCCGCTTTCAGGACGTTTTCCCACACTTTTGTGTTTCCTTTTCTTTTCGGTTTGCCGGAAGTTTGCTCTGTTTTCCGTGTTTTTTTTTTGCTCCCTTTCGCACTTGCTTGCTTGCTGGTCGGCAAATTCATAATTCGAATTTCTTTATCCAACCATGTGAGACATGCACGATGTACTGTGTTCGATTACTGTTTGATGTTTGTAACTGTGGCCGCTGGACGAGCGGTTCAATTGGAAACTATTAGTGGGGTGAATATATTTCGATTCGATTCCACCAATTGCTCAGTCAGATGGAACGAACAATGCATGCCCGAATCTATGCCTTTGTCTCGACATTAGAAGGTTTTAGTTTGAGCTGGCATTACATGTTTTTCTATACTTCCTATAACCCTAAGAATTGAAAGAGTTAAAGCGAAAAAAAATACCCATTGAATGTATTGAATTCTTTCATTTTCTGACATTTTTATTTTGTATTTCGATTGAAATATGTTCCAACGTGAAGGGATAGCCTGGGCAAGGACAGCTTTCTCTTCCTATCCACAAAAGCGTTATCGTAGATTGAAGAAGACCAAAACGGGATTAACCGTAAGGAATAAATGAGAAAAAAGACTCCGTTCGTGGAATACCGCTCCGAATAGACCCAGGCTGTTAAAGGATGGAAGAACCGTTTTGCTTCCAAAAACGTTTTCAAACGAATAGGCGCTTGGGATTTGGTTGAGGTTTGAAGAAAATGTCACCGAAATAATTGTCCCTTTTTCCGCATGAAAAATTACACAACAACACAGCTCCTGAAAGGGATCCGTCGGAGAGGATCGGAGATACGCATCATGCTTAACATTCTTCCCTGTCCGTAGCCGTGCGCTTTGGCGACGTCACTAAATGGAATTACCTGAAATCTGTTGAAACAGTCACTCAGCCGCACGTATTGGCAAACAAAGCAGCCATTTGGAGGGGTTTGAACGGCTTCTTCGCACCCCTTGTCGGGAGTGGCAGGCCCTTGAATATCGTCGGGAGTCCTTCGCCATTGTCTCCCACTGTGCGACATGGCGACAAGAACACAGAGAGCAATAGATGCCCTGCCAGCATGCGGCATGTCGATGGATGGTGGCCAAAATTCCTGGAGGTCATAAATCACCACACGCATGCGCATTGTTGCGAAAGTGGCATCGATTTCTAATGATGATACAATGAACTGAAGCCATTCGTGTGATATCTTCTTTTTGCGGCGATGCGTTCGCAAGCAATGCCCTCGGAATAATCGGTCAGTTTACTAGGAACTCTGGCTTCAAATCATGGCTTGGGCGCTATTAACACACCCGTACAGATTGATTGTAAAGGTTTTTGTACAATTTGATTACCACATGCCATTCGTCTGGGCGGCTCGAGGTACATCCTTTCCTGTGACCAGCATCGTATGTCACTCACAAATAATAGGAGGAAAAAGGTTTGAGATTTGTACAATTAAAAATCATCGACCTGCACTATTGTTGAAAAGTGCATGCAACACACCGTTGTTCTCTAAATAAAAGCACCACACCCTCGAAAGGGATCGACACCTATCAGCACAACTGATCTGCTCGCAATGCATTGCTCCCAAGCGCTTGATTTGACAGTTGCTATTGAGGCAGGGTTTGTTCGAAGCAGGGATCAAGGATCATCGGTAACCGCTCGACAATTCGCTCGGAACGATCTAAAAATAATCACAATAATTGTTCCCACTATTGCGTGAGGGTTTGGATGGATGCTGCCGGGCCGGGCGAACAGATGACGCGGTCCCTGTTCAGGATGCACAGTCCCGCTTGAACGATTACTTTTGATGTGCCGCTCGTTCCTTTAAACTGTCAACTGAAATTATAGGGTTTCGACGGGGTTTTGCTACGCATCCCGCACGCAATGGCCCACGGCAGCTTCGCCCCGTGTCGATGTGGGAAGAAGAGTTGAAAGGGATGAAAGATTCGAAAGAGTTCTATTACACGATGCATCAACCCTGAGGTGAAAGTAAAGCCTGTAACACGCCTTATGCACCATAGAAGAATTAAATTAAATCTCTTCGATTGCTTTATTCAACATACACCGGCCTCGGGAATTGATGTCTAAAATAGTACCAACAAATGAATGTTCATTGTTGGACGTATAAATTCAACAGCTTGCCTACCATTGTGACAGTGTGCGATAATGATGGATAATTGTAATTGTTCTTCATTACTTACTGGAACAGTTTCGGCAACAACAGCAGCAGCAGATAGAGCGTTGAATTATTGCATGCAAAACCTGACCACTGGACCAGCAGCAATCGATGAGTCACACGGCTGGAGGCTAGCTGAAGCATTTGATGTATTTCCGCCAAATATTTTAATCATCAGACGCGTATAAATCACCAACCGCGCTCCAACGTTCCACGTCGTAGTAGATTTATCACCTTTTTGGAGCGATGCCGGTGCCTGGCTTTTCGAGAACCTTTGCTGGCTCATTAACAACGCAAACGGGGAGTGATCGGAACCGGTTGATGGTCCTAATAAGTCATACAGCGAAACGACCACCGTAGCGAATCGGCTAGAATTATATAAATCAATTCGTAGCATCTTCCCGAGCGGTTTCTTCACTGTGATGTCTGCGCAAGAGCTAGACATCATTAGCCAGCATTATCGTTTCCAGCAAAAACCAGAGAAAAGGGTTTCGATCAATTTTTACAAAATCGAAACAACTCCAAAGGATTCACCACTTTAAGCAAAGCTGAGTGGATGCACTTTCTATGCGTTTTGTCGTCGCCAAAATGGAATCGAAATTACAGGCCTTTCTCTTTTGAGCATCGCTTCGATTGCTCGTGATCGGTAAATTGATAAATGATGTATGTGAAATTCTACGAAAAATGGAAAAGTAATACGATGATCGGCCTGTGTGCTAGATTTATACCAAAATCGCCCGACCGGCCTGTGCACACGGTGGTGGATCTCCAAGGCGCGATTGGATCGCGAGTAACTGAGAACGCTCCGAGTCTAGAAGGTGATGGTTATCGTGTCTTATAAATCAATTTCAGTATGTCGCTCCTTTTTTTTGTGTGCTGCTCCCCAGTATTTTTGGTTCATTTCGGTTCGGCTTCTATACCACCGGTCCGGTATTCATATCGGCTTAAGCAACAGGATCCGTGATCCGTGATTGCACCTTCACGTTCGCGCGCGTAAAAAAGCATTTGGAAGCGATCTCGAATGACACTTGCCGTGGCATGGCCATGTCCAGCAGTATTTGGCTGAACCGATTACGATCGAATCTGCACCGTAGCGCGCTTGCCGTAGCTTGGAGTGGCACTTCGCCGCGCCATGCGTACGATCGTGTATCGGTAATCGAGCAAAACGCACCGAACGCGCTCCACCAAACGGTCAGCCGTGGAACCGCGTAGAATAGAGCGGCGGAGAGAAGAAAAATAAAACGTAGGAAGACCCCGCGTAAACCATTGTGGGTTGTTGCGTTGATTTATGATTCAATTTAGCATGAAACATACGACTATTTCGGTTCACGTGGCAAACGATCCCACCGTCGGCGTTCGCCGGTTCGCTAATAGTTGGACTGGTGATTTATTGAATGCTCCTACGTGTGACAGATTCTGCAACATTAATGTCCGGTCGATTAAAGTTAACTGCGAGCCCATTCTAGGAGTGTGCTTTTTTAGAATCACGATCACACACACACACAAAACGCAAACTTTTAAATTAAAGTCATCACTCGAAAGCTCGTTACACGAGTATTGCATCGAGTTGTGAGGTTTGCTGCATTGTGTTGGCCATATGTTTTTTTTTTGATATCCTGCACATGAACATGAATCCTGGAATGTTTGGTACGATGAAAAGACAAAAACGGTCAATACTTTGGGACACGCATCTGTCAAAGCTAACCGTCCCACAAGGGCACAATCATATACGATAGTCATCGAAGGGACAATTTGTCAACAAAAGACTGTTGGAGCACAATGCTGCCTCCTGTATGAAAACATCATTTCTCTCGCTGTCTTTTGTCCATGTTACGCCGCTATTCTGCTTCACCGTAACAGCAAGAGCATAAAACAATCTTGTTGCTTGGGCTTGTTTAAAATTCTGTTCGTTCGCTTCTTCGCGTGCGTTAATAGAGAGAACATAATGTTCTGTGCAGGACGTCAATCGATTCCCACTTGTGGAGGTCCTAGAGGTGTAGAGAGTGGTTGATTTGTCGAAAGGTGAGGTAGTTTGATTCTTTTCACACAAAACTGCTGGATGGATGGGTTTTGTGGAAAACGGCAGCAACAAAACCCAGAAAAGGTAAAGGTATGAAGGTTCACTCAGGTCGGAAGGACCAGAAGGAACGGAGGACCCGATAGGCTTCGTTCACGACCGTTGCGCCAACGTGACCGTGTTCCGGAATCACAACACCCAACCCCCTCCCCTCCCCAACCCTCTCCCTCGTGTTGTTCGTGCGTCTCACGCCAGAAGTTCCAGGTGAGCGTAACCGTTCCCGCGACATCGATTCGGGTTCCAGTGGGAAACAAACATGAAAGTAATTTATTTCAACGGCATATCGGTGCCTAGGTGCTGGGAAAATCATCTAACCCAGAGTCCAAACACTGACACAACAACCCAACGACGGCCCGATGGATGGTCGACAACGGTGACAAAAAAGTATTGATCGCAGCGGAAAACAGGTGGTTTTGAATGGTTTTTCGAGGATTTGGTGCCTCTCAACCAAAACCAAAAAACAAAAAAAAAGGGCTGAGCACAGGTAGCACCAGTGTACGTGTTGTGGACATTTGTTGTAGAACACAGAAGAAGAAAAAAAAAACCACCTGAAAACTCAAAATGTACGTTACCATGGTGCCCATTTCAAAAGATCAATGTGATATAATTCAAACCTTAGTTTATGAGTCCCATGGGTCGTTTATTTACAAACGTGGCTTGACAAATTTTCCAATGCCACGTCGACCGGGCCAGCCGTCGTTGTGATAGTGGAAAAGACGCGACCGGCCAGAACTACAGTGTGGGTTTGTTGAATTTATTGATTTTATTATGGAAATTAGTTTATTGTTCAACCATTTACTTGGCTTCTACTGGGAGCAGCCAAAGCAGGCCGACCAGACCCGGTGATGCGTTTTATCGTTGACCACGTGAGGAAGTTAGGAGTGGCACACCTTACAATTTATTAGTTCATAGTTCGAATATATGACGGAATGGAATGCGCGCTCGACCGTTGAATAGGTACGAAGAATTTATGTTTAATTCATCATACCTTGGTGGTGAGCTAGGCAAGCATTAGGTAAAATTAAATCTGAATATACGAGTTTCTTTAAAACCTATTCATTTGAATCTAGTGGATCATTGTTTCTTTACAATTTATTACAATTTTTGGCGTCGGGTATGTTAGAGTCTCGAACAAAAAAGTCTAATTCTTAATTTATGTTACAAACTGAAGAAAGACAGATTAGGTAACACTAATTCACATCAGCCAACCACCATATTCAAACATTTGATAGTGCTAGTCTTTTCTTGCGATCATCTACTATTCCCTATTAGTATCACATTGATATCACACACATACAGATGATCGATAGCGTAGATACGTCAGAGGAAGCATCTGTCGTTTCATTCTTCCTGGGTGAGTACAGTGTGTGATATTATTATACGAACGTTTATGTTACGAGAGACTTGCGTTTTCTGGACTTTTCCCAGCTCTTCCACGAATAGGATTTTGAATTGAGTTGGATTAAAGTCGATATTTAAAAGAAGTTTTTTTATATTTCACGAATGTAGCGCACTATCGAAGTTGTGACACAATAAGAAGAGACACTGTAATGCACAGCAGCAATGCTTACAAATGCGTCAGGCACGCAATAGACGCCCAACCGTCTTTCTCATGCATAGACAACATGAAAAGAAATTAGAATACCGAAGCGTCGGGGTAAAGTTTATTCAAATTCGCTGGATGTTATTAAACATTCATGAGCTGTTGTAATATGTGACAGTGGGTCCATTTCTAATGTGTCGAACCCATCGCTACATTCCAGCGAACATCGAACCATCGGCCTCAACTCTTTACCATGCGGCTAGCGGGTAACTGAGTGAAGAAAATGTTATGGCATTTTGTCCACAAATGTTCGTTTCCAGAAGTCTTCTTTTTTTATTCGAATAGAAGGGAATAAATGTTTCCCATGCAGGCAACACATTTCCAAAGATCAGAAAGATATCTGGAAAATCTAATAACAATACAGCACTCCATTGGAAGGGCGTACGGAACAAAGCCCAGCCAACAAATAACAATCATATTTGCTTTACAGTAAACACAAATTGTAGTTAATGCTTTCGCTGCTGCCACAGCTATGCTACAAGAACATGGGAAATCAAGCAGTGAAGCGGCGATACGTAGCATTTCGATGCACGTGGCCATGCTTGATCAACCATGGTAGCGTAGCTGTTGGAAGGAAGCAGAAAGCGCATCCAAGAAGCGCGACCACGGAGGAAAACAAAAGCGAGTCTGACCGGACGGGACCGGACTCGGTAGTAGCCCAGCTGTCAGATCGGACAAACGGATATGAGTTTGACTCCTGCGCCGACTTTTGATGGCGTCATAAATTTCCGAGCGCCAACCGCCGTTCAGCAAATCCGGCCATTAACTGCGCAACTTGAGACCTAAAGTCGGAGACACACACACTTTTCCTCATTTTGGCCGTAACGAATCGTACCACGCTGGGCTGTGCTGGGCTGGCTGGATCGCAATTGTTTGTCCGATTGTTGTTCTTATGATGAATTAATGGACAACAATTCAATGGCGCAGCAAACAACCAACCATATGAAACGATGCTTCGCAGTCTTTGACTCGTAAGAATTGGTCAAAGAGCAAGGCAAGTAACAATGAAGCATTCTGTTCATTCTTGGGCGGAACGTAATGCGTAACAGTGGGTCACTATCGCATAATAACACGTGCAAACTGATGACATGCATTTCCGTGACACAAACTGATTGACAGGAAAGGATCTATTGATTAGGCTTTCACAATGAGATAATTTCACGACGATCTAATCGAAAATACATCTCACTAAACATTATGCATCTACCGGAGCAACCAGTTTCTAATCAGATAGAAAACATCATTAGGCTATTCTTACACGGGGAACATTGCTTTAAATATAGAACTTGGAACTTGGGGGGGAAAAAAACATGTAAACGCATACCGATACGTTGAATTCTCGACCGTAAAACCCGGTGTGTTCTAACTAATGACTGGTTTGTTTCTATCGACGTCGATTCAATAATGTGAAGTGAGTTTTTTGTGTGTGTGTGTGTGTGTGTGATACATTCACCGGGGTATGTTAAACGGGAGATGATTAATTGTTTCATAGTAATTACCATAGGAAAGCAGAAACCTCTATCTATCTAAACCAGCGTCTCTACGCCATGCTAACTGTCCCGATGTTAACGTTTTTGGACGTTTGTTGATGCTATCTGGAAGCATCCTGTGTTTCTGTTTTTTTGTGGCCTTTTCAAACATGAATAATGAATCTTACAAACTAGTGTATGCAGAAGCAGATTTGTCTGTTGAAAATACTTTAAAACTTCTGTGCAAATGTGTTTCCTTTCTAACCATTTCCAGCTAAAGTCTTTTAATTTTAAATAGTACAACACACGCGTTGCGGAACTAAAATGCCTTTGCGTTTCAGCATCGGCGTAACGAATGGTAGTCTTCAGCTCTGCAGGCAGCACGTTTTCGCTTGATATCACTTAAAATCCCTTTCATTCGGTAGGCTTAAAACTAATTTTCAATTTGAAACCGCCAAGGGGAAAGACACAAACTGTGTCTTGCCGCGTGGTGTAATCGCTCGTGGCACCGGAACGCTCGTGTGTCCTTGCGTGCTGCAGCCAGCCGTTTGGCAGTTGGGATGCCAATTTTGGAGAATTAGAGATTCTGAAGAATTATGGAAGAATTATTCGGGGAAAGAAATAGGCAAACTAAAGCCTTCGCCGTAGCGCCGGCAATGGAACGGCGAATAAGCAGAATGTATGACAATTCCCCAGCGACATCAAATCGTCTTAAAGTCATCGGACTAGAATTATGCTGCTTGTCTAGCTGGTTGCAGTTGATTTGACCGCACTACGCACGATTGAACCACGTTCAATCGTTGTTTGACGTTGATATTGGAGTTAATATATTAACATTGACAACGAGTGACCGAGATCGGAGGGGAGAATCTTGACGCTCTGTTCGGGTTCGGGATGACGGTTGACAGGTCACGGAAAGTCAAGTAAATATGGCAACAGACAGGAATTGCAACCTTTTTTTTGTGGGCATAAACATACGATTGCCACCAATTGTGCTACCCTACTCGTAACGTTTCCAAATTTAAGCTAGACAAGAACAGGACAAGGAAGTGAAATTAAGTTGAACGTACCGAACGTCAGCAGTACTGACTGCATCGTGTCATTTTTCATACTTAACAACTGCGAAAGAAACTAAAAAGGGGGAAAATGGTGTCGTACCTAGAGGTTGGTATGGTTGGTAAAACCTAGAGATATATCTGTTTTTTCATCAATAAGTAGGTGTGCTTTGCATGAGCATAAAATTGTTCTAATGGGACATTAATTCAAGTGTGTTATTAACTCACCCACCACTTCCAGCTCGATTCCATTTAAATAAATATTCAATTTCGCTTCTTTCAAACGTCTAATCAAACGCAACCCAGTTCACAGTCCAATAGGCAAACATTTCCAGTGTAGCATTCTCCCCGGAGCTGCCAAAGTTCCAGAAGGGATAAGAAATATGTTATTGCCTACTGGCAATAAATATTGGTCGCACCTTTTTCAGGTTTACAGACCCTTCGTCGGGCTGGGTGGCCTTGGGAATTGTGTACAGATATTTTGCGGTAAATCTCACTAAGAACCATCCCTCATACCACGAACCATTTTGTACTTACTGTGCACAATTCCCCGATTACCATAGGCTGTGGCGGAGTAGATAAAGTCGCTCGATGGTTTCAATTTGCTTCTAAAACGTTCTAGTGTACTAACTGGGCTGCCCACAAAAAGGTGGGAGAATGTAAGCTAAAGATACTGTTTCCCGCCTGATAACACCATCAACTAACAAATGCAAAGTACTGTTAATAGTATAAAATCTATTACACAAATGTTATCCAAACGAAAGGATTGGTAAGCTTAATTATTACAATAAATTAAAGCATTTTTGTAATTAAGTTCGGAAGTGATAAAGCCGACAACTGTTTGAAGAAATGATATGAATGTTCGCTCGTTAACGTTGCTTACCTAATATCTGTCTCATTTGCTTCAAACGTTTTAGATTTATAGTAATAATAACTCCGCCAAAGAATTGGACCCACAAACGATGGATGAGTTTCTGGCCAGTAACCTATTTCAGTCCGCCGGCAACGAACCCGAATGCATCCTTTTCAAAACAAACACTATAAATAAGCAGAGATCAGCTTGAAATATTGTCCAATGTAAATTGTGTTCAACATGTTATCGTTGTGTGGTATCGAAACGAGCAAACAAAAAAAAAGGAGAAACAATAAACGCGGACAGCGAAACGCCACAGAAAACCCGCCATTCAGCACGGCGAGCTCAGCAGTGCCTCCAAACCCCAAAATGGCCGACTATCAGCGATGTTTTTACGGTGAAGAATGGACAACAGACAGCCCAAACACCGAACGCCAATAAACATAAAATGTGCATAACATTTGTTTGCATGCCTTGATTCGACGGTGGACACGATCCGACGGCCGCGTGCATATGCTCAACGGTTTGGTCGATTTTTTCTCTCACTCTTTTTTTTTTTGCTCCAATGTTTCGGGTCATCGAAACATGCTTTTTACATGCATAATCGTTGCCGCCGAAGCAAAATGCATAAGTTGCCATTTAATCTAATTGAACGCAAACAGCCAAACAATGTTTTGACAGCGAATAGTGTGTTAATTGGCAACGGCAATAGAGATGATGGGGGCTTTGCGGTTTAGCTACCGTGCGCAGTGATTCCAGCGCCCGCGTGGAAAACCTCAATTATCAAGCCTATAAGGGTTCAATTAACATTCAGCAAATGCCAGATCCATTAGTAGGTTGTACGGTGGCTATAAAATAACCGGTGGCTTAAGCGGTTTAACTGTTCTAATAGATTGAACACTCGTCTAACTTTGAGCAGAATTTTCCAGCAAAAAGAAACATTTTCCCTTCTACTTTAGCACAATCCCGTGGCACTGCTTTAAATGTTGCTTCCCTAGAGCCAGTATCATTCAACTGGACAACAGGCCACCGGAACCCGACAAAGACCACCGACCACCATAGACCATAAAGGATGGGCCCGACGACATAATGACAAATTTGATTTTTATGAAAATATTTTCACAAGCAACAACGCAAAACCATTAAGTTGTGGCTCATAAAAGCACCATCGATTGGGATGGAAATTCTATCATTTCAAGCGTGCAGCACTATGATAAACACAAGTCACGGGGGGCATATTTTGTGTATTGTGTGAGCTTATGTTTTTTTTACAAACACACACACACACACACAAACACATATGAGCAGCAAATTTATTCCACATTGCACGCGGAACCGTATCAAACATTATGCTTGGGTTTGTATGTGTTTTTGCTTCCTTCTCACTTTACTGCTGCTTTCATTTACATGCCACCGTATTTCTGCGGTCGATGGGTTCTACACCTCAGTGCATTTCGTTGTTCTAGCGATTGTGGGCTGCACGGTTTTTGGTTATGTTTCGTGTGCTGGAATGTAAAAACGTTTGTTTTTTTTTCTCTTTAAACGATCGTTTATTATGAACTTTTCCCATACGGTTCACCGAAACAGCCAAACATTTGCAAACCAGTTGCATTTATAATGCACCCTACCGAAATTCCCGGTACTTAATTGCTTTCCTTTTGCACTTATTATCATATTAGTTCGATGGGAATTTTTTGCCATATTTTACATTCTTTTTTTTTTGATTCATTTTTATAATGTAAAACATTGACAAGAAAAAAAAACAATAATGAAAATAAGCTTTATTTCGATGGAACTGATTACGATGGAGTAGAGATTGATGTTTGAAGATTCGCCGTAATCATTATTCTCCGGCAGCAACAGGGAAAATGTCTGCCCGGGCGTGTTGAATGCTGGCACGAGAGAAAACAAACACTGCGAATACAATCACAATCGTGATAACAATCACCCTAATCCTGGTTGCACGTTCTGGCATAGTTTATCAGTTTGGTTTCATCTGCCATGGCCATGCCCATCCGCGGCATGCTAGCAAAGATGGGATAGACGATACATCCCTAAGAAAGATTGTTTTCCATTTCTGCGTCACCATCGTACAAAGAGGGTTGTGTACAATACCTGCATCTTCTGCATCATTGTAAACGTGTCACACGGGAAAGAAAAATCTTCACCCAGCATAATTGTAGCTTTATGTAGAAATTCTCTAACGTTTTTCCCCGGTCCACTTCTATAAGCAACACAATAAAGTGTTGGGAAATTTTAATGAAGTAATAATAGATATTTATATTTTAAGCCATGCGTTTGGTATGCTGCAAAGCATAACACACGAAAGCGCCCACTTTTCCGTGAGTCATGGCAAACGAAATTAGTTTAAAATTGCATTTAAAAATAAAACACATTTTTTGTAAACGTTACCGTGCCACACGCCCGAGCGATAGTGGTGCATTACAACTAAGTTTCGGCATGAAAAATGCACCACACGATTCCGAAAGGAGAACCCATTTTCCCTAACTTGGTTTGTTTTGTTGTTGTCGTTTTTCCTTTCTCTCTCTCTCTCTCGCTCACTCTCTCTCTCTCTTGCTCTCCAAAAGGACTGTTTGTTTGCATCCTGCGTAAGAAGTAGGTACGGCACTGGGGCAGAATGTAAATTGGTCGAAATCAACATGGTTAAGTAGTTTCGTGTCGGGTTTTGCTGGTGCTTCAAGAACCAAGAACGGGTAGGCATACGCTTTGAGTGTTGGCCAACAGAAGAATGTACGAAATGTAGCACTCGCAGGATAGCGAGACCACTGCCAGTGGTGCAAGTGGTTGGGTTGTTGATGACGGTGGCGGTATTTTCATAGTTTTTGGCTCCAATATCCTTCCCCGGTCTGTTGCTGCTTTCCCTGGTGCTGCAACTTTGGCAGCTGTATTGCTATAAGCAATGGTGCGCACTGCGGTCGGTACAGGTACAGCACAACAGCACCGTTGTTGTGACTCACAACAACAAAAACTCAGCGCAAACCAAATCTCTCGAGCTGGGAACTCACCGGTTTGGTGATGCAGGGCTGCTGCATTTGCAGTCGGGCGGTACGGTGACTGTACAGCCACTCTCGACCCACTCGAACCATCGACCTTATAACCCCGCTGGTGGCACACGGGAACTGTGAACCGTTGTACCATTTGTTGCTGCGACCCGCAAGCATGGATGTAAGCATAACAGCATTTAATTTTTAAGCGGTTGGCTGGTTAGAAAAATAAATATTGTCTCGGTTGTTTCATATTTGAAGCACTAGCGCTACGGTTTGAAATATGCTCAAGAGGGACCTTTTTTTGCCTGTGCGAAATTTATAAATCGATTAATGTCTCGCTCGGAGATTTTGGATTGATAAACTGACACTGGTTGCCTGAAATCTCTATCTCAAATGCATTTTATTTGGACTTTACCACTAAAAAAAATGGTCCGAAAAACAGACCTTGCATAAAGTTTAATAAGATTATTCAAAAGCCGGTTAGCGCTGTGCAATATGCCATCATTGCCTTTTGGTTGGTGCCATCGCTTTCAGACCTCATTATAATAGAACATTGCCTTAAAAAACAAGTATCCCATACCTTCGGCAATGGGAATTGCTGGCGTTTTAGAAAAAAAAACTCGATCAGACAAGGCACAACGGTACGACATAAGGCTTGGGGTGAAACGATCTAATGCCAGCAAATGCCACGGGCAATGTGCACTTTCCCGCAGATTAGAGCAATCCTTCCTTCCCTTGCAGGCATTAACAGTGCATAGATTCATTTCGGCGTATCAACGGCTTTACACCAAAGGGACAGTTATTATTGCGATCCTTTTGTTGCCGTAAATTGAGGTTGCTGCCTTAACACTTTAGGACAGACCTCTTTTTTTTCTTGTTTGCTTGCAACCCTCCCCGCAGCAGAACGGTGGCAATTATACATGAGCCGGGTATGCCGGGCACGGCGATAGTAAAAGGGGATGAAGATAAATAGAACGCTCCCGCAGGAGATAGGGGTTTTGTTAAAAATTTAAAGTGAGAATACCGTACCGCAATACGTGGTGTGTACTTGCTTGTGGTAATCCATATCTCTTAATTTATAAACCCAATCCCTTTCATACACGCTAACGATGGAAAGATGGACCCGAATGTGACTTCAACGATGGGTTGTGGATGAAATAAATAACGGTCGAATCATGTCAACGTCTTTGGAACTAGTTGTTGCGTGTAATTTATGGACATGCGTTATGGGATGATAATTGATAGGAATCTAAAAAAAAGACTGGAAATCACATCAGCAAGAACTGGACATTGGTCAACTTTTAATTCGAGAATTCCTTGAAGAATTGCATTAAATGTGGAGAGTATTGTTTTTTTTCGCCCCGAATCAACCACATCTCGTTGGGTCGCTGGCATTGTTTTCAATTGCTTCAGTAAAATTCCACTTGAAATATTTCACCCACTCTCCGAAGGCGAACTATCTCTTATCAAACGCTTTGCTGCTGCCTGCAGTACAAAACCTTTTAACAAGTTGTTTCACCACTTGTTCCAATGGCGCATCCATCATCGCCTGGGCTTAACGAAACATTTGTCAAAATTGCTCGCCGTTTCGACGCTGTTTGATGCGTGAGCCGCTGTAACGACAACCCGGGTTTCCCTGCTCCGGCAGCGCGTTTAATGACAGATTTTGGCTTTCAGCTCGATCGACTCTATTTTAAGCGCAATCCGGCATAAAGTGCCATTTTATGGTGCTTTATTGGAAGAGCGATTCCGAGGGGGGGTTCTTTTCTTTCGCTCTCTCTATCTCTCTCTCTCTCTCTCTCTCTCTCTCTCTCTCTCTCTCTTTCTCTCTGCCAGCAGCTTCGATACCGATGGTGACGTTATGATATGCGGCAAAGCATTCTGGCAGCGTGACGACCAGAGCCCGTATCAATGTGTTGACGATGTATGATTTTTCACGCACCAATCACTCCACTCAGACATGGCTTTGACTTCCAACGACTAACAAGAAGTCGCCCAGCGACCAAATCCTATTCCGTGCGGCAATAAATAGGTGCCGAAATTGAAAATCGTAAAATAAAATCCCATCGTTTACTGTTTTTAAAACTTAAACTCAGCAAGATTTACGATGCAGTTCGCTCACTTACGGAACAGTGCGAGCCGTATCGCACGCTCTCTAGCGCGTTATAAGTCTCATTGCCAAGAATGCTGCAATCGTTTTCGTTTCTTTTCGTGCCCAGCTAGAAACGCTGCCCGCTGACGCAAAGTATCCAGACGCGGCATCAATCTCCACGATCGCCGCTTCGGATCCGCATTTTCCAGCACACCAGCAGCACCTCTTAGCCTGGACGAATGTGTCCACACCCTTCGCCCATTTGAAAATGCTATTTTTCCAAACATCTACGCACCCATCATCCTTCCTCCCCATCTCTTTAGTAATGCTGATGGATATTTTATGTGATTTTGGTGCCGTTTAAAAATAATACCCACCGCGCTTCAAAGCCACAACAGACACACAGATACCCAGAAACACCCCCAATATCAGCCACTTGCAGATCACTTGCACAAGTTGGGCGCGTACTTTGACGTGAAAATGTTCCTCCCAATAAAACGGTTCTGCAGCACGGTCGGTGACAAAAAAAAAACAAATTTCACCACCACAAAACGCTTTACCCCGATCCCGATGGAAAAACTTCTGGGCGCACATTGCCCGCCAGTACGTAAAATGATAGCGTAGAACCTTGTAACATGGCGCCACCGTCGACAGATGTGTCGTCAAAAAATGTGACTCGTATGTCACCGCTGCACGTGCGTCATGCTCGTTGTCATCAATCGTCGTGTGGGCGCACCGGCGAGAGGGCACCAGCACGGCGGGTGCCCGATCCAACCTTCGACCAGGATCAATATGCTTTCAAAGTTGCAGTCCAAACGAGGAGATAAAGAAATTTTACGACGTTATTAAATTTCGTACCAACCGTTACAGCATCGGGCAGCGGCTTGTTTTGCCCAAGTAACTGATTGAATACATGGTGATTGATAGGTCATAACACGGGTCGCTGTCGATGTGCTTGTGTGTGTGTGTGTCATTACGTTCAATCTGTGTCGCGGTACCGATCCGACCAGCAGTACGCCGCGGTTCCTTCAACCGGAGCGCACCGACGCAATATTCGCGTAATTACAGTTCCGCTGGATCCAAATCACTTCCTTTTTAATAGGATTACTTGCCTTTCAAACCGTAATCCTGCCTGGGGGCTGTCGTAAAAAAAAAATACGAGGAGAAATAGCATAATGTATTCGCTCCTTACCGTCGGAATCTGGTTGCTAGAAAACGCCCCGGCCGACCGGTACAAATGGTTAAATCTTTTCCAGTAATCCGCCATTTCCACGTGACCAGTGGATGGTCATGGGTGCAAAAGAAGAAGAAGAAGAAGAAGAAGAAGGGAGAAAAGAGATCCCAAACTGGCAGCTTTCTACGAAGATGGGTTTGAAATTGTACGCAGCTATTTCCATTTAACGATTATCGGTCAATTATGCAAACAGCAAGCAAGCCAAGCTTTCGTGAATTGTTTTGGTGTTTGCGTTAATGTCCTTAGGTGTTTTCTTTTTTTCATCTGCCTGCGCTTCTGTCCTTGCTCCATCCAGAAAACCGGGATTAGAGCAGGAGGGCGAGTCCGACTTTTGCACCGATCGGGACACACAGCTAATGGTGCAAGACAGAAGACATACCTGCTGTCAATTATTTTAATCCTACGGTTTTCGTCCATCTGAATAAACAATAAACGCACAAATCCAACCTGGTATGCTGGGTGCTTGTGGCAGGACACGCCGGGACCGGCTGGATTCAACGGTAAGCTTTCGGCTAGAAGACAGGTCGTGAAGCTCACTCAAATGGAATTGTCTTTTCTCCGGAGGGTTTTTGCTGATCCTCTGGCTCGGGTCACGCATATGCCAACGCGGGCATTCCCACCCACAAACACCCACACACACACACACGTACGCTCGGGGAAATGGCAATGGCACATATATCCCCATACACTCACGTTCTATGACCCGTAGCATTACAACGTTCTTGAAACTAATTTCTCACCGGCAACGCAATGGAAAGCTTTGTGGCACAATCGGCCACACTCGTGATGCGGTCATCCAATGCAATCTCTCTTACTCTCTCTCTCTCTTTCTCTCTGTGCATGTGTATGCTGTTGATTAAAGTTGCACAAATTGCCTTCAAGTGTGATGTTTTCTTGCCACACTGTGGATGGCTTCGCAAAAGCATACAACAAAACGAACCTTCGAAGAAAACTTCAATTAAATGCTAAACCGCACCGAGGGGTATCCAGTCAATGGTGGGTCGAGTGGTCGAAAGGTATTTGTGTTTACCAGCTGCACTATTTCTGTGTGTGTGTGTGGGGAGCAATAAAATGGATATACCAAATGTACCACCATTCTCCCGGTAACTCGTTCAGCTCGTTGGGTAAGATTACAAATTGAAATAATTGTAGACGATCTGATGTTACAATCGCGTTCCAATCGAGTGAAACATGTGTCAAGCAGACGGCATAAAGGGAAATTTAAATTAAATTTTACTTATGTTTTAAACACTCTGCTGTTACTGATGGAATGCACACAAATAGCATGATATCATCACTTTGACTTTGCAAAAAGTAAAGTTGATAAATAAAAAAAAACATTTAAAACAAAAATGCAACAAACAAGAAAGGGTCATGATACAGCATTGCAGATAAAGGGTACCGAAAGGAAGTTGGGAATATTATACATAATTTTATCACAAGCTAATCTTCACACCCCCGTGGTGCAATACGCATTTCGCCCTTTGTAGTCCGTTTTTTTTCTTCTGTTTTTCTTTCCACACATTAAAGTTCATTAATCATCGCGTTTGAATTCCGTTCGCTTGGCCGTATGAGAACTATCGCTAACCACCAGTAGCCGGCGTAACGTTGAGAATTTAAAATATTTCAAACCCCTAAAACCCCACCTTAATAATGATACCGCGTGTGGAACAATTCCATAATCAGGCTAATCCTCGTTCGATCCGTCATGATTAATGATTGAGTCCCGCACAATATTGCAGCTCGCTTCGCTCGTTTCTAGCGTGGCGAGCTATTTTTTCTTTGCTATTTAGCGACACGACATGCAACGGAGTGTAATTTTTGTTTGAATAAATGAAGGCTTTTGGAGGGAATAAAAACCATCATTACACATTTAGTACATGATCCGCAACAGTTTCAATGCATCTTGGTGTGGACTTCTTCAGTGCGTTCGAATGTTTGGAGTATTCACTTCACCTTCACCCTTCACAAATGATCGCAACATTCGCTTTCCCTCTGGATAATCGGCTGACGTATTTTTCTATCGTTTTAATCCTTTCACGGTTTTCATCTTTTTGCTTCTCTCTCTCTCTCTTTCTCACTTTTGCTGTTCTTAAGATTAGGTCTTGGCGCGTTCCGTAGGTAGCAACACAGCATGCCCATGAGCTACTCCGTCATGGTTGGACAATTTTCAATCTTTTTTCTTTTTTGTTGAAATTTTTGTGTTTGTTAACAATGGCAAATGGAGCAAGAGAATTCACGACTGCTTTGCTGATCATTAGACCCGGAGCTCTTCAGACCGTTCCAGGTAGGCAGATAATCTCCACTTTGCTACAGCACATCATATGTGCTGCTTTCGCGCATATTTCCCTCGACTATTGCTTCTAGCTGTCTCACATCATGAGCATCGGCCCGGTCCCATTGGTGATGTTTGGATGGATTTCCAAATCAACATTAATCCCTGCTAACAGCCACCTGCAATTAAAGAATACCTTTGCGTCAGACGGTTCCGTTCCCAGGCATTCCCAGGCAAGCAAAGCGCGTGCGACCGGGCGATCGGGCAGCTTAAGCTGAAGCTTTTGCAACGATGCTGTAACTCGTTAAGCGCTGCAGGAGGTGGCCAGTGCTGCGCGGGCCTTAAGGCTCTTACGTTATTTCAGGACATTTGTTTACCGGCAGGCATGTTGAAAAGTGTTTTTCCTTTCTGTTTTCGTTTGCAGTGCCCGATACCTAATCGGGTCTGTGAAAATAAAAAAAACACGCAGGTCGGATTGAAAAATGGGTTGCAAGAAGATTAGAAAATAGGATTGCTATTTGC
Organism: Anopheles rivulorum; assembly: GCA_018908115.1. Lineage (NCBI taxonomy): Eukaryota > Metazoa > Arthropoda > Insecta > Diptera > Culicidae > Anopheles > Anopheles rivulorum. The sequence continues at coordinate 6,201,501 of STHB01000011.1, forward strand.
GGACTCATTGATGGCACATTGAGTTCTTGGCGCGATGGCCGGCACAGCTGCCTGCGCACAATAAGCGCAATTGAGCATGGTTGGGTGTTGCGTTCAATTTAATCATATTTTTAACAATCAACAAGGTACAGTGCCTTTACCTGCGCAAAAACTACAATCTATTGCAATTAACCCTTGAAGCGAGCGAATTTTACCTTTTTTTTTCTTTCCAAAAAAACCTTCGTTAATGTGGAAACTATGTTTTAGATGAAAAGAATTCTTCATTCTTCATGCTGCGTTTCGAAGCAATACGAGATCGAGATCGTTGTAAGAGGCTGCATAAAAGCATTGCTGAAGCAGGATGTTAAACAATCATGACGGATGTTAGAGCAATTGGAAGAATTTGCACAACCGAGCTACATTGCGTATAAAATCAATCTACCCACACGTGGTAGATCCTTCCCATCGGAAGGAACCAAACAATGTAATAACAATCAAGATAGCAAACGATGGGGACTGCCAATGCGCCCGCCCGACCATCCGGGACAAGCACGAGTGTTACACCGAAATCAAACAGTAAGCTGCTGCTTGGTTTCACCTAATTTACGACATCATTACATGGTAACAGCGCTAATAAAGTCATGCTTTTATACGATTATAAATCGCTTTTCTGCCAACGTTGACAAAAGCAATCCGCACGGCAACCGCCACAAACTTTGCCAGTGCCGTCGCCGGATGGGATGGCCGCCCGGTTCGCCCGGGTCAGGTTTCAATCGTTCATTTATGATCACAACTCCGTGCTATTCGTCTCTGCTGGAGCTACCACCACCGGCCCTGCCGGCTGCTGAAGAGGCAAGACCCTTTTCGAGGGAGTGGGGAAGGGGAGGGGAGAGGCGTTGTGACGCATTCGGGCTGGGCGGGAAGAAAAATGTGGCAACATTCGTTTGGATTACGCTGTCATCACGTCCGGGGCAGCACCGTGGAAACTCAAGCGGAACGAAACTGTACTGTCCTGCATTCGAAACACCTTCCGTGGTGTGTGTGTTTTTTTTTTCTTGCTTTTCTGTTGTTCTGTTTGCTTGTTTGCCGCCCACACCATTGCCTTTTCGAAATCGTCATCTGATCATCTGGCCGATCTGGTAACGCTTTGCCAGGTGCGAAAAGAGTTAACTGGCTCTTGTGGAAGCGGCGGTAATATACCGACCATACCATGCTGTTCCGGTGGAATGACATCGTAAAGCGATAGCACGCCATTCGCTTCCTTGGCAAACACGGCGACGGCGAACCGCAGCGAAAGGCGTATCCATCAAGCACCGCATTAACATCCACATAATAATCATAAGCATCCGCAAGTGATTAAATGATGAAGTGATAATGCCACCCGACATGAACCGTGAGCAAGATAAACGAAGGCGAACATGTTCTGGCATTCGAACAACCACACGAAATGAATGACTGTAAAAAAGGCGAAACTGGAATGGAAATTTGTATCGGAAAGTGTATTATGATTATTAAAGCCATAGTCTTCGTAAGCTTAAGCTGCTCCAGAAAGAGTCATTCCCAAATCAGATTTGTAGCATTTTAATTGCCGACTGCAATGAATCAATTCTTTCTGTTCCTTTTACCTCCTGTCCATGATTAATATCGTACGAAACATGTCGGAAGCTTTCGTTACCATTTGTGCTTCCTTCCGGTTCATCTGTTCCGGTTGCAAACGACACGAAAAGCCCACAGATAGTCGGAATGGTTCCCAAATGTAAAACCTATCGATCCTATTTGTCTCTTCGTTTTGGGTGGTTTTTCTTTTTTGAGTAAGAGGGTCATGTACCGCCGGTTTCCTTTCGCTGACACATAAATTGCGTAAATACTGTCATTAAGACCCCTTTCGAAGCATTCTTTTTCGGGGTTCGTTTCCACGCTGCATAAGGGTAAGCGGGCAGGATAGTCTCACGAGCCCGGCAATTATAGCAAACGGTCACAAGTGATTAACGTGCCGTCTAACCATCTGTTGTGTGGTGGAAATTTCTTTCAATCTTTACTATACAAGAACGACATGTGTGAGATGTTAAACAATTTTCAACTAGATATGGTGAAATAGTTTTGAAAAACCGATGCATTCTGTAATGACGATGCACTGTAACTGCAACATTCTGTACCGTTCGCTCGGAATAGTTTGGTGACTCAATTCTTTTTTTTTTTTCTTAGGAAATAGAATGGGAATCACAGCTGATTCAGTAGTGCCAGAGTGTTGTGCTTTATCGACAGACCTATTTTACTACGCTGTATTATCACCCTTGTTGCTGTGTTTGTCTCGATCGTCTACAGCTCGTTTTGCGTAAACAAGTACTCATAAATCCGAATATGGAATAGACCACACACTTGTACATGATGCTTGGCGAGCATCATGCCAAGAACGTTCCCAGCCTTGCATCATCTCAAAGTCGTTTTGATAAAATGTTAAAAATAATAGCCACGGGACGTCGCCAGCATTTGCCACCGACTGGCCCGGCGACTGGCTGGCACAGTACCGCTTTGATAAGGCTACCGTGCGGTTGAGATCGCGATCGTCTCACCATGGAGTTGAAGCATTTCTTCTGGTCGGTTGGAGTGTTGTACATTTGCACAAGTCCCAGCAGTGTTAGAGCCCAAATTGATCCTGCCTGCAGCGAGTACGTGAGGTAAGTGAGATCTATTCCAACTTTCGCGACCAATTAACCATCTTCTAATGTAATGGCAGACAATATTCGGCAAAGTCGTCTACAGAATACGTAACCGAATACGTCAACTGTGGAGCATGGAATCGACGAGCTTCGTATCGACGTCCTCAAACAACTTGTTCCGTAAGTATCCACCGGTGTAGTAACCTAATTGTCCGTTTGCTTGCTCACGACCGATCTGGTCACTTTTGAATTTCCGATTTTACCAGCTGGATTACACATTATCTATACGACCGACATGTTGTACCGGCTACTGTTCCAATTCGGATGGCTTATGCATACCGACGTGCAAATCGCGCTGCGTGAATGGTTACTGTGCCGAGCTGGACACGTGCAAATGCTACGACGGGTACACGATGATCAGTGGCGTTTGCAAACCCGTCTGCACACACTGCCAGAATGGGACCTGTGTTGCTCCGAACCAGTGCATCTGCAACAAGGGCTTCGAGCGCAGCAATGGTGGCACTTGCGTGCCAAAGTGCACCGACATCTGCCTGAACGGGGTCTGCTCCACCAGCGGGGAGTGTGTGTGTGCCGACGGGTACTTCAAGAGCACGGCAATCGCTGGCTTTGATGGGTTCGTCAATGCAACGCTGTGCGTACCGAGCTGTGATAAGCCCTGTCAAAACGGCCAGTGCGTCGGGCGCAATCGGTGTCAATGTCGCGACGGATTTCAGCCTTCAGCTGATCCGTTTCAGTGTAAACCGATCTGTACCAACAATTGTACCAATGGCGTATGTACGGCACCGAATATCTGCCAATGTAATCAAGGCTACCGGTACGAAGTCGATCGATGTGCTCCAGTGTGCAATCCACCGTGTCGCAATGGTGTCTGCGTACAGGTAGATGTGTGTGCCTGCAATGAAGGTTACAAAAAGCGGGCAGATTCTAGCTACAAATGTGACCCAGTATGTAGCTCCTCGTGTGACAATGGTTGGTGTTACTCACCGAATGTGTGTGGCTGTAATGATGGTTACAAGCATTCGCCCCACGACTTCAACACATGCGTCCCGGTTTGTGATGCGGAATATATTAACGAGCAGAATGGTATCTGCGTAGCGCCGAATGTGTTGAAATGTAACGCAAACTATCATCTTACCCGGCTCCACCAGAGCAATGTGATGGGATGTGAACGGATCTGCAATCCCGAATGTGTTAATGCGCGCTGTGTGGAGGGGAATCGCTGCGAATGTCACGAAGGATACGTGGCACGGAAGGATCTGCCCAACATCTGTATGCCGGTGTGTGATCCACCCTGCGAGATGGCTCAATGCATTGCGCCGAACGTGTGTGAATGTCACGCTGGGCACGAAAAGAACGAAACACACCTCTGTATGCCAGTCTGTGATCCGGCCAAGGTGGACTGTACCAATGGCCGCTGTACGGCGGTGAATGTTTGCGAGTGTGACGAAGGATATGCGCTGGAGATTGACGAGCTGGGTGTATCACGCTGTGTTCCAGTGTGTGATCCACCGTGCAGCTTTGGGACATGCTCCAAACCGAACGAATGTCAATGCTGGGAAGGGTACAGTGTGTCTCTAACTGCGTCTTCCTTCTGTGAACCCGTGTGTGACGATGGCTGTGAGAATGGAACCTGCGTAGCGCCGGCCAAGTGCGAATGTCTCGAAGGATATATGGCTGTTAGTGCGAGCGTTTGCTCTCCTTACTGTGATCCAGAGGTAGTTGACTGCGAACTCGGAGGAAGTTGTGTTGGACCCAATGAGTGTGAGTGCTTTGAAGGTTACGAGATGCAAACTTCTGTTCTGCCTGATCGATGCATGCCACAGTGTTCCGATCTGCCCGAGCACGCCGAATGTATCGCTCCGGGTGAGTCCCGCTGTATGGCGGGATATGAGGCAGCTTATGAGCAAGAGCTGCTTAAGGAATGTGTTCCCGTTTGTGAACAGGAGTGTGAAAATGGGACCTGCACCAGCCCCAACCAGTGCACTTGCTTCGAAGGATATATCGCGGGTTATAACGAAAGCTGTAGCTCCATCTGCGAGAGAGACTGCGCCGAGGACAATGGAGTCTGTGTGGAGAACTTGTGCCAATGCAACGATGGCTACAGCAACCTGGTCAATTCCTACAGTTGCTCACCTATCTGCGCAGATTGTGAGCATGGTGAGTGCATAATGCCAAACGTATGCTCCTGCTTCGACGGTTATGAGTTAAACGGCCAGACGGACAAATGTGAACCTGTCTGTAGCAATTGCACGGATGAAATGTACTGCAAATCGCCGGACGAGTGTGCATGCCTGGGAGACAAAACACTGATAGTGGACGACCAGAACAACACGACCGCCTGTGTTTTGTTGGCCGAAGCCATACTGCAGATTGAGGATCAGTTGGTAATATGGGCCATTATTGGAACGATTGGTGGACTTGCGACACTATTCGGCATCGCATACATCATGTACAAAAGATCTACCGGTAGCTTCAACACTACAGGTAAGCGAGCTGGTCATATACATTAGCTTTGCACGTTATTATTTTAATCCCTGTTTTTCTTACAGTAAGAATGAGTGAGATCAAATCGATTGATTGATTGATCGGTAAAGATCGTCGTACAGCTACCTTTGTTTAGCATTCTTCAACTGTATTAAACATTCGTCATATTGCTAGACATCTAAGCCCCTTTAACGTAACCGAGAGGTGGACAGCAGAAACAAAAACTCAAAAGCACTCGAAACCATACTCCTGAGCAGTTTGCTCTGATTGCAAAGCAATTCTAACGCCGCATAATTTCGCGTCGAGACAGCAGCAGCAGCAGCAAAAAGTCAATGAATAAATGTTATTTATGGTCTGTCACGATATATGACTTTGGTAGCAGCAACCAGCAGCGATATACAACTTCAGACTCAGACAGGGAAATCCAGAGAGAGAGAAAGAGAAGTAGGGAGGGAGAGTGAGAGAGGGAGACGAATGTTATGCCGCGACACCATGAGTTATATGATAACACCAAGGCAACCATTTCGGTCCTGTTGAACAGGGACTGGGACGACGATGCCGACAATTCCTAGACCACCGTATTGAGCCAGTTTCCGTGTAGCACCAGCACTAGTAGAAGTACCCCTTTTTTGTTTGGAAACGACGGAAAAAAAGCCCATAAAAACCGTAGTGAATACCACAAAACTCGGCTGTAAATTATTGCTCAATAATAAATATTTTTCTACGAATATATTCCGCTTTCTTCCGTGGCGTTTGGCGACTGCTGCCAGCGGTTATAGATGTCATCTATGCAGACGAATGGGGTCTCCCACTGTCCCGATTGGGTAGGTAAAGGTTACACACCCTCTTGTGGTGACGCAAAAGCAAACTTTAAAAGCATACTCCGCGGTGCTATGTGGACATAATAATGTTGGAAAAAAAAATGCTTCCAATGAGTGTGCGCATTTGAAATTATTCAAATGGTCATTAAATGATACACTTCCGTGTCCGTTAGTGCACGATAATCACGGAAACGGTTCCGATCACATATTGGTGTCGATCACAAAAACATCAATTTCAATCGTTTAAATCCCGGTCAGCTGGAAGGCCTCAAAGCGTTCCTGTCCTGTTGTTTTTTTAAGGCAAAAGCCCATCATTGGCTGCAGGCCCAATAAATAAATCAACTCTAAAACAACCAAACATCAACGAGCTAGAAAATCATCATCACGCCAGGCCTGTGAAACACGGCTCTTTAGCGCATTGATTAATCATTGCCAGGAACTAGCTATTAATCATCTTCACGTGGTGAATAGGTGAAACAGGACGGGTTTCGATAGAGGCGCCCCAAACGCACACAAAACAATTTCACTCGCAACAGCTTCACGGTGAAATGTTTCTTCCAAATTGTGGTTTAATGTGGCCCGCGTCAGGTGGGTTGTGTGGTAAGGATGGGCAGAACAATATTAAACCCATTTCAAATCGAAACCATCGCCCCAATCGGACCGGCTACCTACGGCGGGTTATAAATGTGTTGATGCGATCAATTGACAGGTAAATTTGGAATGATATATATCCCAACCTTACCCAGGCTGGACTGAAGGGTTTTTTCGTCCAGCGTCGGAATTGTCGGTACTGGCGCAAAAAAGCTCCACTGTAGTGCTGTTCTTTAGCACGTCGTTTGAAGCGTGCTTCGATTTAAATTTTTCTTCCACAATTTGCTGCACCAGCGTTGGCACTTTATTCTTGCGTTACCGAGCAAACTAAGTACCAACGTGCTAAGCTCAACTGTAGCTCAAAATCTTCACACTCAGCCAAACTCTCCTAATGAAGCTATTTTACGATCCGCCACACACAAAACAGTCAAGTTGTCGACTGTGCAATAGTGTGTGTGTGTGTGGGAGGGGGGGGTGAGTTTTCGCTCATAAATTAGCATTAATATTGCTAAGCTGCGAATGTCGTACTTGTTATTTTTTTTTATTTTCTTCACCATTTCCGCAAACTCCCATTTGCCATCCCGTCGCCCGGCGACCCACAAAACGCGCGTTTCATTTTTATTTCGCGTGGAAAATGTTTTTCCGCCAAACAATCGACACAATCCATTGGTCACGGCCACCGGCTTTACTAGGGGGGTTTTCCGCTTTGCTCTCATTGGGCGGTGTGTGACAAATGTGGTGGGCACGGAAGAACATGGCCATAGTTTTGCGCATATAACGAGACTGAGACGTTACCATTTCTGCTTTTCTTACGCGCCATTCTCACACTACTGCTCTGCTATCGTATCGGCCGCTGGGTGATTGGGTGTGTGGGTGGACGGCGGCTAAGAAGCAGTGGCACCGACCGGAGCGCACCACCACCGTTGACGTCATGTTGCTAAAGTAAATGCTTAAACCACCACCACGACGACCCAACACTGGAAAGGTTAGGCGCGATGCTGACGGAGACGCCGTGTCGGCTTCCCAAACATGTCCGGTTTGGGGTTCGGTTCGGTGAGCAGCGCTTGACAGCGGAAAGCGATACGGTATTGCATGTATGCATGAAATGAAGTGATTATTACATTTTGCTTTCAAACTAAAGGTCGACCACCATTGCCACCGGCCGGGTCCGGCCGGTGGTGTTTGCCAATTTCTTTGGCCGTTCTGTTGTTTTTTTTTTCTTTTCACGAGCAATTTGTGTGCTCTAATAACTCACCTTAATGCGAACCGTCATACAAATGGCTTTATTTTCCGTCAACATGCTAACGCCGGGAACGGCCACCACCATCGGGACAGGGATGTGGATGTGTTTGGCGTTGGGAAATGGGAAAATTTGGCCCCACGGACTTTGATAGCCATCAGCAAGCCTGTAAGCACGATAAGGAGCTGATGCTGAGCACACGGAGGGAATGACAAATGATGCCCGATTATGACACCGGTACAATCTTCTAACGATGCCATTTGCGCTTTACCACTGACAGGGTTGATTATTTCGTCAAAAGTTAGCATATTTTCCGTGATTAAGTATGTGTGTTCCGTCGGCAAACTCATTATCCTGGGCCAATTTTTGCATCGGCACAACATATTTGGTTGACAGCCGAAGTGACGAATTCTTCGCGAATTGCGCTGGTTTTTTCTCTGTTTGTGTGTAATTAATCTACTAACAAATGGTTTGTGTGTTTCCATTCAAAGCAGTACACGATCCAGGCGATGATATCATTTGTTATTACGTCAACAAGAACCTTGGTTTATACGTCCCACCTTTAAACTGTTCTGTGATATCGACTGTAGGTAATCGAATAAAACTGCAACAAACCAAATGTTGCGGTAGGTTAAATGTACCATAAACACCTTTAGCTGGATGTATTTTTAAAACGAAAAACGAAAAGGTTCACGTCTGTCCATTGTACATTTTTATATGACACAAATAACGCTAGTCGAATGTTCGCCTTTTGCTGGTGTCCCTCCCCCCGAGGGTACAATTATGACGTTTTCATGTTTCATTTCGCCTTTTTCTCTCTTTGGTGCAGAAAAAGCACAAAATTTATGCAGCGTTAGGATTTCGTTCGGGGACCTAGCAGCGCCACCGGGTTTGCCATACACTCTTGCGCTTCATATTCCCCGCGCTGTCACACTTAAAAGCCTCCTGTTAGCTGACATTGACGAAGGTTTCCGGCCGAGGAGCGTTTTTTTTTTGTTAGCTTTGTTTTGTTCTGGTACTTTTGTTTCGAATCGATTATGGTACCCGCAAGATGGCGCCGCAGGACGCGTGCCCTGATACCACGGCATCTCACCTGACGTGTGAAGTGTTTCCGGGTATTTGGATAAATGGGCGAAATCTAAATAATTGAAACTTTGTGCCCAAAAGTTTTGGGTGGAGCGTTTGGTTGGAGTTCGTCGAAATTGTCCAAAAGTTTGTGACGGACCGATGTAATCGGTGCTATCAACAAAAGCGTCATACTTTTAATTGCTGTAACATGTCAGCGCTATATACCTTTGCGTACAGCGCTGTCCGCACTACCTGCAGTACAGCCATTATTTTTCTTGGCATTCGCTGCCAAAACCCAATGCTGCCACAGACAGGCAAGGCCCACTATTACGTAGCACGACGTACGCAATCAAAAATGTTCCCGAGGACAGACGAAATTTAACACATCATCACATAATTCATCCTGCAGTGCCTCCCATTACGTCCTTACCAAAAAGGCCGAATGTCCGAAATATCCGGATGCCGGTTAAGTCGAGCTCACCGGCGAACTCACCCGCCCGATACCTTGCAAACGTCGGCGTCGGCACTTGATTCCCGTACGTGTGTTGTTGGTCCGTCTTTCGTCGGGATCGCCTACTCTGTAATTAATAATATATTTCCTGTCTCGCTCGGCTAAAACTGGGCCCTGTCCGGGCCAGAACCTGCGAGCGCCTTCTATTCACGATCACGACGCCGCCAGTAGAATGTGCAAATTATAGGCTTTTTCACTTGTCGGGAAGCACGGCGAAAAGCGTACTGGCAAAAGCGAGAAATGGACAACAACAACAAAAAAAAGGATCCCTCATCTTGATCGTGACCGAAACCGAAAGACGCCGGTGCTCAGCTGCAGTAAGTTTACCTTTAACAATATGCTGTGCGAAGGGTTTTTTTGCTCCATTTATCCATCTTCGTGCTTTCGGTGGACGCTTGTTACGGTGCGTTCGTGCTGCATCTAGCGCGCTTCCTGGGCCAGGAAGATGTAGTTACGGCAGCGATGAAACAAAAGCAATCGCAACCAGGAAGGAACAACCCGAACACGGGTATAGAATCGTGGGCAGGTCCATGGGAAAGAGAATTTGTCTTCCCGAGTCTCTTCCTGGCAGTCCTTTTCTTTTGTTTGATCGTTCCGCAATCTGGCCAACGGAGAAGGGGTCCGCGAAACCAACGCCGAATAAAAGTGAAAACGATGCTAAACTTACCACACAAAAAAATCTCTTCCTCGTTCACTTTTTCACACCACATTTGAGCAAGGATGGAATGAAATTGATATCCATGGTTTTGCCAGCATCATAAGATTGAAGACATGTTCACGCACATGACTAAATGGTGAGTCAAGTTTAATGAATTTAATATATGTTTTTGAAGCTCTTATCGCAAACTATATTTCTTAAAGTCATGTAGAATCTCAATAATAAATACGAAAAAAAGTATTCACATTCTCCCCTAACCATCGCTTGTCTTTGTTAAATTATCTCTCATCACTCTAGTACATGAAGGAAACAATCCAAATTACAAAAGCTAATAGAATGCTAATCCCGTGCGCTATTTTTCTTTGTCATCATTCCTTTCCCCAGGATACGTTCCACGGAAACATTCGGGAACCTTACGGTGACCTAGCATAAGTCACACATTACACACAAGATCGCTAATCAGGATCTTAACTCCTGCGAGATTGTTTGTCACCAGGCGCAAATGTGATAAAAAGATAATGGTCTTGATGGATGGTACGCCATAAAGATGGCATCGTGACTCGTGCCTTACGTACCGGAGTGCCCTAGTGCCACACCCATCCACGGTGACTACGGTTAGTGCTAACGCATCAGATTACTGTCTGGATGTGTGGAAAAGCGGTAAACACCAATCGTTAATTGTTGGTAAATATATCAACAAATCATTCACCTTAACGGCGCAGTGTAGTTTATTGTGGTCAATACTGCACCATCCACACATTTAGCACCACTCGGGTGACACAAACTCGGGAAGTCAGAGCTTTTGGTAATGACTGCCGTGGCTACGGGACGGAACGCACAACGATGATAGGCAGATAGTTAATGACCCCTTGGAAAAAAAGAATCATTCACCGGGAACCGAGTCGCCTAGACTGTTCCCAAATGCGCGTACACCATTATCCATTAACGTCCAAACCACTCCCAACAGTCATAATGCAGAGACCCGGGTCACAAGCTACTGCTACTGCTGCTGCTACCTATTGCCGAACGGTACGCGCCGGAATACGCAGCCGGAAGGATAGTTATCCTATTACAACATCCCGGAACTACACCTACAGGAAGCGAACCAGGGAAGCACCGTCAGTTGGCAACTCCAACGTGAATGCTTCACGTGACCGGTTGCAGAGCGGTAATTTATATGAGCAGCGAACGCGCGATTGCCCGCGATGCGTCGGACGCTCCCGCAAGGGTTTGCCGGCCCAGCTTGTCGTGCGAGTTCTCGCACACCGCTGCACCAGCACTGTCAAGCAAGAGTGAAAGCGCAGCCATAGGAGGAGCAAAAGAAAAAATATTAATTTATAACTGAAATAAAGTGGTTTTTCATTACCATCTTATGGTCGCAAGCACTTGCCAAGGGCGATCGGTGCGCTTCAATGCGACGAGCGAGCAACAAAGTCCGGCAGCGGAATCGGAACCAAACGAAGGAGTTATGAGCTCGTCTATAAATTATGCTATCCTTCGTGCCGCAGGTTGCAAGACGAGTACCCCTCTGTGTGTGTCTGCTTTTGCGTATTTGTACCAACATGGCAGGACGAACATGTTTTTCCTACGAAGAGAACTAGATAGCGATAGTCCTTTTCTTTTTGTGCTGCTATCTGCTGCAATGTTTCCACTGCTGCTCGAAGCACTTCTGCTAAAGAAGTTAGACGCACACACACACACACAGGGGCGTCACCGTTTGCAACATGCCCGACAGTTCTAGCCGGATGAATTGCACTCGAAGACGTTCGCCCGTCGTTCGTCCCGATGGGGCGATCCCTACCAAGAAAACAATGCACAGGATAACCATATGTAAATGAAGGTTCACCGGAAAGTTTGATTACTTTATGACAGCACAAGCGTAACTTCGCTAACTCGACCGACCGACCGACCGAAACCGAACCATCGGGGTAGGTAAATTAGGTGGCGTAAATATTTACGATACCCAGCAGCGCGTGCGACTGACTTATCGCTCCTTTATGGCTGGCTTCTCACATTCACAGCGTTCCAGCTAATTTTTCACCCCCTTGTTGATGCAGTGCAGGGGGTTTGGATGTTGTGGTTCCGCCATTTTATAACCCACCTTGCGTTATACAAATTAACCATCCATCCGGCATTAGCATGGAGCGACTGGAACTGCGTCAGGAAGTAAAGTTCGGCTGATGGAGCTTTTATTTGGGCAATCTTCTTATTATGTTTCTCAACTTTCATCCACTTGGTGGAAGTAAGTTTTATTTGCATTGCGCTATAAAAAAAAAACAAAGGACAGCTGCACGATCAATGCGCATAGAAAAGTGGGTAAAAGAAGATTTGTGTAGTCCACATAAGGGTCGCTTCTACCCTAAGCAATCTCGTCACACACTGGCATGCCTTGTGAACAGGTTTAAATGACATTAAAAATATATCAGCTATACTTAAAATCTGTCACATTGCATGACCGCACTCTTGATCCTGTGTGCCAAATTTGCACTAGGCAGAAACCGTCTAGTGTTTTGCTATAATATTATAGATCAACTGCGATTGGATGTACCAAGCGATTTTACGATCCGTTGGCATAAACGCAGTTCGATCCTCGTGCTGTGATGCTGTGACAGCGGGAGCAAATCCGTTCAGAGTAATATTACGTGTAAAATTATGTTTAAAAAACAACGAACAACGCCGTTCGCTGGTGCTTGCTTCAATCCTTTCGCATGCTGCACAAATAAATATTATTGTCAAGATTTCCACCACGGCACGATTCGATGGCTATAAACTAGCTAAATGTACTGGCAGTGCCGAGCTCAACTGGTTGCCAGTTTATGGTACTTTAAATTACTTCACTGGCTTAACTGGAGAACCTTCGGGAGCAACGAGATTTCGGGGTTTTCCCGCTCCTAAGTGTTCGGCTGGCGCGTAGCAGGAAAAAGTGGAAAAGCTGCAAACATAAGAATGCAATTTTATGTTAGAGTTGCACCGGAAGGCGAACCGAGGCGTAAGAAATTTTGTGCCGATTCGACTTGTTAAGGAAAAAGTGCGCTTGACTACGGTGAAAAGTGACTGCCATGGGAAAGGCACTGCTCACGCATTCCACCTGCTGGCACGTATTGTCGTAAATCGATGCATGTATACACACACACACACACACATATACACACACAAACTCGGTAGTACACGGTTACGTACCTTGGCACGTGGATCGGAATGTGTAGCGCAACATTGGGAACCTGTGTTTTCACATAAATTCAATAAACTACAAGCGCGTTACGATTTCGAAATGGGTGGGAAGGGGGATGAGTGCTCGGGTGCTTTGACTCTGGCAGTCTGGAGCTGTCCCATACCAACTGCCAAGCCCTCCACGTGGTCAGAAATCGCGAGCAAAACGACGTCTTTCCCGCCGTAAACGGGTGAACCTGAACGGGTGAACATGAATGCATCGACAGTATCGCTGTTGCGCGCCCTTGCACTTAGTTCGTCCTCTTTCTCTCTCACACCCACTTCTGGCAGTTTCTCTCTCTCGCTCACGTACGCGCATCCACTAAACACGTTATTATAACACCCTCAGAATCCAGTAATTTATGGTCCTGGGGGTTCATCTGCAAACCGCCAAAACGGCAGCCATACCGAACGGCGAGACTATAGGTGGTCTTGCCATATCCGTGCGATCCCAACCGGCATCCCAAAAACCACGTAACGTTCGCAATGGCTTCGGAAAAGCCATTCGGCGGCGATGATGGGGATGGTTCTTACCACCGCCTAACGGTTGCATGCAATCAGCTCTCCGGTTCTTCGGCACATATCCCACACATAGAGGCAACCCTTCTTCATTGGCAAGGAAATGGAACACCCACACCGTGCCTGCTGACTCCGTATCTGTTTCCGTTTCTTTCACATGCAAATAGTTCGATTAACGGAACAATGGCCGGGGCCAATCGTTGTTGTCGCCCGCTTCTCCATTCGGTAGTTCATTGTGGAGGGATATATCGCAATCATTCTTTGCCTTTTGCTGTAGTTGTGCAGTTCCATTCTTGCCCTATCATTTCAATGGTTGACACTGTGATACACACGGAGAGCAGAACGAGCAGGGCTGTATGTTCGACTTTTATGCTCGAATAGTTGTAAGAAATTTATGGCGCAGTACGAAGAATGCGAGTGAAATATGGTACAAAAATTGTAATTTAAATTTATAATGAATGGATATAGTTTTTATTCACAAATATAGTTCTGCTCTTTGAAGTTTTGCGGTAAAAATAATACGCTAACTGTGTTGTAATTAATTACAATGAAAAAAAAACCCCGTAAAGCAAAGAGCATCGAGAAACGCATTCACGAGTTTGCACATAAACGCCTAGAGAGTATGCAATCTGCATCACTTCTCTCAGTGTATTGAACGCGCCCGAATCCACCGATGGATTGCGCCTGTGCGTATGCAAGTAAGCGGTTTATTTTCTCGGAAGTTATGCAATTTGCAACACATCTCGCTCAATATCAGTTCACCATCAGTCCGTATTTATTTTAACGCATTAGAATGGATACCGTTTTGTGCAATACGTACAGCAGAGGCAATAAATAATTCACAGCTAATATCAATCACAAATTAGCACGTTTGTTTATCCAAACACCGATGCAATATATTTTGGTCAATAGACGATGGTCTCTCAACGCCCGGCGCACACCCAGCGGTTCCGATGTATGGTTTCCCATCCGCATAAATGTATGCGCATCGACGTGCCAACATTCACAGTTTTCGAGCTAATTTACATCACGTACCGGATGTACACGTGGATTATCAGGTCATGCAAAATGGAATGACTTTCCATGGCACTGCGCAAACAATAACGCCAACGCACGCCGATTTATGGTTATCTGATGTTGCTGTGGCAAATGGCAAATGGTGGTGGTGCGAGTGCAATTACTAGAAAATTGAATCGATTCCCACCAATGGCTGATGACCGGTGATGTTTCCTCCAATTTTCCAATACAAAGCCCAATTTCTGATTATAAGCACAGGAACTTGCCGCGGCGGCGGTTCTGAATGGAGTGTATAATTCATGCGCTGATTGCAGATTACTTCCAATCGTGTGGAATTTTGATAAATATCCGAAATGTGTCAACTTGGTTGAAATTAAATCGATAAGTGTCTAGTATGCTGGCATACCAAATGCTTCAACCACCCAGCAGGCAAACAAACAAACAAACAAGATTAATTTGTAAACACTCTTTGCATTATCCATGGAGCTCTGTTTACATTCTGCTACTCCCTGCTAGCATAACATGAGCCTAGCAGTACAAACGAAAACAATTTCGCGTATTGTATTAATAATGAGCAAGTGCACATGTGAATGGACGGAAACAAATTAGTGCCACCATTCAGTGACGAAGCTAGGCTGGAACTGTGGAAGAAACCACAAAT
The DNA here is from genome assembly GCA_018908115.1 of Anopheles rivulorum. Classification (NCBI taxonomy): domain Eukaryota; kingdom Metazoa; phylum Arthropoda; class Insecta; order Diptera; family Culicidae; genus Anopheles; species Anopheles rivulorum. The sequence continues at coordinate 6,216,941 of STHB01000011.1, forward strand.
CAAGCAAGCTGTAAGAAGCCTGCGAGTAATTGCCAAATAATTAAAAGCAATTAAATTATGATAAACTCCTCAACCCATTGTGCCTTAACTTAAGCAAATCAGCTTTCTTCGAGAAGCATTGAAACACATCGTCACGGCATCCGCATCCTCATCCACGTGCTTTGTTTGCCTGTTTAGCTCATCCACGCCGAATGCTCAACATTTCCTTTCCATGTTGCCGTTCATTAGTATTCAATGGTGCGCCCGCAAAAAGGACATGTCTTCCACGCATACCACGCCGTGGTTGGTGCGATGGGATTATGGTCCTGGCCCTGGCCCTGGCTCTGGTCAACTTGAATGGAGGCGGCAGCGAAACGAAGCGAAAGTCTATAAACAAACGAGATTACGTTGGATTCATCGTTTCTGCTTTCTTCGAATCATCCGCCCGTCCTCGCATTCAGCCGACACGTGCTTAATCAACAGCCATCTTTAGATGCGTCGTGCGATAGCAGCCCAAAACAACGCAGCACCAGGAAGCAAGATGAGGTGATAATAATCTCCGTAAATGAGTATATGTATGTAAACAGAGGGGAAGCAATCGCAACCGGAATAAAGATGCTGCAAATGAATTCGTAGCTCTTAGAGCGAAAGAGAGAGAGAGGGTGTTTTGTAGAATTTTGGTAAATAGAAACAACATTAAAACGAGTTTGGGAAATGAACATGGGAGATGTGAATGAGATGATATTTTATACAAATTTACCAACGATTAGCCATGCACTAGCCATCGCCATGTGTGGTATGTTTCTGGTCCCTATTCCACATACATCTGGAGCAAATCTCTCTCTCTCTCTTTCTCTCTCTCTCTCTCTCTCTCTCTCTCTCTATCTCTCTCTCTCTCTCTCTCTTTCTCTCTCTCTCTCTCTCTCTCTCTCTCTCTCTCTTCCTGTTACGATAACAATCCACCAGATGCCATAAATTATCCGCAACGACCTCCACCATTTTGGGGGTGTTTAGTTTTTAAAGAAAACTACTATTTAAAACAGTACAAGCAAAACTTTTCAATAACCAATGTTTCTTTTTCTCTCCATACCGGACGTGCCGGTGTTAGTTAACCCGACCCGGGTGCCTGTTTGTCGAGCATGGAAATTATGTTTATGTGCCGCATGCTTTCCACGTCGACGGCTGTCAGGACATTGTTTCCCCGAATGGATCCATTCTGTCAGCTTGCTTCGAGGCACTGTGGCAAACTTTTGTTTCCTTAACCCCGGTCCAGCCATGCTGGTTCATCCATAAATACCGGACCCCGGGCCGGACTGTTCCTGGGTGCTGCCTCTACAATCTGGCCCTTACAATGACCTTACAATGGCGTGATGGAGAAGGGCCTAAACTTTATGGTGTAATCATTCAGCCTTCATTGGTGGTGTGTGAGCGAGGCACCACAAGTACACGGGAACCATTCCGTTTTTTGGGTTGTTTTTAAGCCAGTCGAGGTTTTTGGCCAGTTTACAGTTTTTGCAAAGCTGATGAATAATAAAGCCGTCGTCTCGTAGGAGCGTTTACATTGACTCGCACAAAAGCCGCAACGCAACTAACCGAAATGAAATATTGCATAATTGATATTGGGCTTGTCTTCCGTAACATAAGTTGTGCCGCTTGCAGACTTTCGTGTGCGTGCGTGCATGGGACAGTAAATATTCGTTTCTTTTCATATCGCAAACCACAAAAACCCCGAACCGAAACTGTTTCTAATATTTAGAACGCAAACACAAAACCCGTTCCGTGACCGGCGAGTGGGCAGAATTTTATTGCACCCGTTGGCAGTTTACATGTTAAGGAAGATCGGTAAAACTGCAACTTGTGTTGGATTGCTTCCATCGTTACGAAAAACAGTTTGTGCCATGATAGACAAGACCGTGACCGTTGCACGATAGATACAAGTTTATCCGGTGCGTTGCATGGTTTCCGGAAAACATGCTGTACCAAGTCGCAGATCTGTCGCCGCGTTGCGTGACGCATGCGTCCCATGCTCATCGTTGTGGCTTGGCAACAATCATTTAACAATTGCAATCGAGGAAGCTGCCTTTGCCCAGTGACGGCAGGAGTTGTTGTCCACCGGCGGCCCGACAGGATGACAAAAAGTGCCGCCAAAGTTGTCAACGTAGCAGAAAAGTCGATCAGCCGATCGGTACGACTGCTCTCCACCATAAATCGACTCCCGCTGTTTTTAAGTCCCGCTAAAGTCATGCGCAAACATGGCCTGCGTGCCCGGCCAACGGGAACGTACATGGGCGATTTTTTCGCTTTCCGTCGCATAAAATGATACCATTTGCTCGCTCACCGGTCGGTCACTCGGGTGCACATTGTCGGGCGAAGAAATCCCAGCAATACGTAGTCCCGGGCAGTAGGAATGACTGTAATCAATCTGTCATTTCGCGAATTACCTTCATAAGTTTTCGTACCGTAGCCCGGCGGGCCTCGGTGAGACGGATGTGACGGTGGGACACGTTGCGCAAAAGTGTCACTGTGTGTGCACTCGACCGCGTTTCCCCGTTCCGAACACCTGCTGCCAGTGTGTGTGTGTGTGAAGAAGCTGCTCACATCAACGTCGCTGGATCGGATCGGATCGGATCGGATCGGAGTCGAACAGTTAAACAAGGCACCACTGCTGTGAACCAGATACAACTTCAACAGCAAAACGGAAGGTTGTTGTCACGTCGGTCGGTTGTGGAAATATTTATTTTTTGCTCTCCAAGATCATTACACATCGGCCACTTGAGCAAACGCTGGAATGTTACTGCAGAGATATTTGCTGCCAGCGGCCAGTGAATGGTGCGATCCGGCCGCAGAGACTTCTTGAACCTGCGAGCAAATAATAGTAATGTGCTGTGTGCCTGTTGTTTACAGCTGTCGCCAGTGCCAGAAGGACCATTTTTTGCTTACCACCAGCAGCAACGTCTAGGATCTGATAAGTTTTCATACGCCAGAGATGTTTGACAAACCGGGCGATATAGAGGAAAAAATAGCCAACAAAAGCAGAACAAGTAATTGCACTCGTATTACAAACATATTTTATAAATTACTCGTTTCCTTCGTTTTGTCTGTCTCGCAATGCCCGTACTTGGTAATCGCAGCACAAGAGAGAGAGAAAAAAAGTATATTCTCCACTAACATAAACTAGAATAAAGAATTTTATGTTTACTACTTGTAGTAGCAGTAAAGGATTCTCATTTCCCTGCTAATGTACAATCAATGGATTTGTTTTTTTTTTTGTTTTTTAAATAATTCTCCTCACCTTAAGAGCAAGCAAACGCATCGAAAGAACCGACACAGAATGATAAGTGTGTTTGTGTATGCGAAATGTACTATTTTGATTACATGAGTAGACGGCAATGTTGCATCGATAGTCTCACTGCCAGCGCTCTTTGGCCCTTACCGGTCGGCGGTACGTTTTGCTTGCTTATGAAAACACCGTAAACATAAATAGCAAAAACCAAAACGAAAATATTGATCAATAAATAAAGTCTGCAACAGCCAACTGCACAGTAGGAAGCGCCTAGAATTTTATCGATCATTCGCTGCGCCATAGATGGAGCCGGTGTGTATGATGTGAGACGAGCCTACCTACACACCTCAGTGCGGTTGGTTCTGTTCGTTCAGCTCGTTTCTGCTGCTGCCTGCGTGACGTTACCGGATGTCCATCATCGGTTTATGTGTTTATTCGTCTGATTTTATCTTTCCCATTCGTGCCGATATCGCCCCCATTGCGAATCACCCCTGGAATTGCCGTACGGTGCCGAAAGGTGTAGGATGCACCGTAGGGTTGTTGGTCAGTTGGCTACTTGGTCAAATACCATCATCATCACCCTCATCGTCACCCATCAAGGCAAAACAGTGCAAAAGTTGCTGCCTTCGTACACCCACCCTGCAGACCCTGCAGAAAAACCTGGGAAACCATCTGGCAGACATTCCGGACAAACAAAACACCACCAAACAACGTTGCTGCTCGGTGATGCTCAATATTACCCAACGGAACGGACAGTAAAAACGCTTGTGCGATAAAATATTGCTTTCAAGAAGTTTTGTGTCCAGAAGTTACATTAAGGTTGTTATTGGGAGTAAGAACCACCCTCCCTGTTATGCTATGGACCACAAGAATACTTTTCGTGCAAAGAAAAAAAAAAGCACAGCAACCGTCGATAGCCATTGTGTCAATCGCTTGGAATCGGCACGGCAGAAACGCTTTCGTCCATATTCTGGTGCGGAATATGGTGTTGATAATGAGGAAAGTTTTGTTTCCCCAAAAATCGGGGCCAACGTAACACGAGCAACGGTAACACATGCAACGATCCGATCGGTTACCGAATCTTGTGGATGGGAAAACTCTCGACTAAAGCTTCACCCCGCATCAAGCACATTCATCACGTGCTTGTAACACACACAAAAAAAGGGGTTTAAAAAGCTTAACTTTTGTACAAACATTTAAGGAATCTAGCTACAATTGGTTGTGAGAAATTTTCCCTTGAAGCAAAACACAAAACTACCAAAACTATTGCAGTGAAGTATGTATATGCGGATCAGTTCTCATTTCTCGATCCTCCCCTTTGTTTCACTCTTGAAGCGACAAAAGTGGAAAGAAAACAACAGCACGGGGGGAAAAAACAACAAGCGAACCACATCCAAGGGAAAATGGTCCCGAACGCACCGAAGCAATCAGAAACAATTACTGTTTCGGTCGAAATTTTCGAATAATCGTTCGCTACTCGCACCGAAACACGCTCGCTTTTCCACCGGCTGGCTGGTATCTGCGTTCGCCTTCAGCTTCAACCGCGAACCGCGTAAGGTTAAACGAAACGAGATTTCGTTGTTTTTGGTCAGGGAGGGGAGGGGAGGGGAGGGGGAAGGGTTAGGGGGAGGTAAGGCTTGGTGCTTTTTTCTCTTTCCTCAATTTTGGTATTTTTCGGAAGATTTTACCCATTTCGGGCACAACCATTTTGAATGTCAAAGCGCTCAATGGGAAGGGACCACGCGCGGTCTGGGCGCGAAAACCAAAACAAAAAAAAACCTCCCTCACGAGAAAGCACCCAAAAAGCTATTGGGCCGAGGTCGGCACCATCGATGGTGCCGGTGTGGCATGTAACCGTTACCGCTCGGCAACGAATATGTAATTGTTTTTGACATCTACAAATTATTTTAATTGCTGAATCAACAGTGCCAAAGTTCGCCCCTGCAAGCGTTTATGTAAAGTGGATGAATCGAACGCATCGGATTTCAACAGCTGATCAGCGTGCGGTTGCAGCACGGCACCGGCAGATCCACTGCAATGTGTGCAATTTTAAAACTCTTGTTCACCTTTACGTTATTTCCACTTGGATCCACTTGGACAAAAAGTGCACCAAAGGAAAGCTCATCCAACTTTTATTGGATAAATATTACTAATATTCGTCAAATTGGTTGTTTGTTTTGTTGTTGTTGTTGGGAAATTCGTAAGTTGCGGACATTAGCATAATTTATGTCTTTTTTTTATTATGGGTGCAGTTTTGGAGTGAATGTTGCAATAAAAAGCTTCATTCCCCGCAAAGCACAATCAGCTCGCAGGGTTTATCTGCGCTGAAGCTTTACCTTGACGAGATTGCAATTGTGACACAAATTAGCGTACTTCAGCTTCGTAACCTCCGTTGGAAGCTGAGAGCCTTGGTGGATAATTGGATGGTTTCAGACCAAATTTGAATCCGGTACTTCCAGCCCTAATCCGCAATCTACGACGTCGTCCCTTACCTTCCCTTTTACCCCCAATTCAACCTCCCCCCCCATTGTCAAGGAGCAGTTTCGATCAAGAATGCTCAGACAGGCGTAAACCCGAAATTGTCCGAAAAACTGTGACGCCAGTGACTGAGGACGCTGCCATGCCGGCAAACTTCACCGACCTTACAGCAGTACAGTAAAAGGGACAGCTACCCGTCTACCCACGTTGCATCTTTATTCGATGTGATTCTCCGCTTTTATTCATCGTTCTGCCGTGCTTTCTTCGCTCCACCACGACGACGACGACGACGAGGAGGAGTTGCGAGACTCTTGAGCTTCCCGAGACTGGTCAGCGCTTCGGCGTAACGCAACATGATACGTTAAGTGACCGGATGGTACGGCAAGCAAAGCTCTCGACATAAAACTGGCGGAATGCATGCAAGAGACCGATATATGCTGCCCCCTGTCGGACCATATTGGTCGAACTGCACGGCGGTATCCGTTCGCCCGCACGTATGAACGATAGCAATGAAAACCGATTGCTCACTTCTGTTTACGTCTTGTCGATTTAGATAAAAGTAGGTCACCGTGAAATTCTATACACGAGATTTCGACCCGGAGGGCTTGGTTTCCTGACCATGTGGAGGGACGGGGGAGGGGGTGGAGTGAGAGCGATTTTTTGACTGCTCTTTTCTCGGCCATCTCGCGCTGTTACTTTTTACGCAAACGCCAAACCGTGCAGCGAACGGGACGATGCTTCGCAAAAGCTGTGCGATGGTACAAGACGAGTGCATAAAATATTCGTCCGGACATGGCCCAGCTACCGGCAGCAGTTTTTGCTTCTTTTTTTTTTTTTGTTTTTGTTTGTTTGTGAGTGAAGCTATTCACTTCCAGCCCTTTGTGGACTTCTTCCATCGCATCTTCTTTTGAGGTGCAGTTGAGATTTCTCCTCGCTCCCTGTGCGTTTCGGGCTTGTGATCTTATGCAGCCACCCACCTCCCCCTCCCACTCACCCTCCCCCCCTTTCCTCTTCCAAACCCCGGGGCGGTTTCCACCCGGGGCCACTGGGGAGGAGAAATTTTAGCTCGAGCTTCAGCACCAAAACGATCCGATCCGGCTTTGTTATGTCAAGACCCAAAGGTACATGTACCGAGCCGGGCACGTTTCAGCGTAAACACAGGAGAAACTTCCGACCGACCGCGAACCTTCTTCATTTTCCTTCTTCCTCCTCCTTCTTCTTCTTCTTCTTCTTCAGCACCACACACACACACACAAGCACAAGCACATGAAATGGTACTGTAGCGTGTGCACAGGGTAAGACGATCAACCGTGGCCAACCCGGGGTTGAGTCAGCGAGGGTGGCCTGCAAGGGGAGTACGGAAATGCGAAACACGCTTCTGACAGAGTCATTTGTCATCCCTTCCCACTGCCAGCGGGGGCGATGGTCTCGATCGTCTTCTGGTAGCGAACCTTCACTGGCCCCAGCCATCGTCTCCGACGGCTGGTACGACGGCCGACACGGCCACTAAGATGAACCGTCACGGTATCTCGTGACTTAAATTCCTTGCCTCAATCATAACTGTCAGCCGTTGAGAAATTCGAATACATTCATGTCAAACCCGGTGGATCCCGGAGATCGACGGTTCTGCACGCACTTTGTCCATCGATCCATCCGATCCAGCCGGGCAAAGGGTGCTATCGGCGAGTCCGAACGTATTGGGAATTACTAAACGAATTAATTCCTCTTCATCATCATCGTCCGGCCCGGCTGACAGTCGCCCGGCCGGCCACCGTAGCGCCATTTGCCGTGTGCAGATATCATGATTCATCTGTTGGCTGCATCTGTTTGGTCCCGCTACCGGGCGGCTTATTCGGGCTACACGACGCCCGACGACGGCGGTCCCTTTCTGAGCAGCAGTCGCGCTCGATGGATTCATTATTGTTGCCCGCCTGATGTTAATGTGAGCAATTCACTTTCCTCCAGCGGCGGTTAAGGGGACCGTATTAAACTTATCGCTAATTACCGCATAAATGATGAAAGATAGCGTACATAATCGTCGATCGTTGACTTATCCTGCCGCACGATAACCGGCTTACACATACTCGTACTCTTGGCCGCGAGTGTACACTTAACACCTTCATCGTAACGAAGCTGCTCCATATTGGTGGATCCGGTGTGGATTATCACCTACAAGACAGAGCGGATTAGCTACTAAGCGGAGACAAGATAAGCAAGTCGGTTGGTTGGCCCGGTGCGGGGGCCATTTGAATAAATCTTTCATTCTTGTCCATCAAAAAGAACCGGGGAGGGGAAAATATATGTTTATAAGCAACAATACACAATGAGCAAATACAAATCAAGTAGAGCTGAGTCGTTCCGGTCCCGTTGGTGGCAGTAAGTTCAGGCAAAGCGCGCGAAAGACAAAGCACAGCATGCAACTACCCGCATTTGAATAAAACTGTCATTTGTTTAATTAAACTTTCAACATTTATGCAAATGCACCTGATGCTGATAAACAAAACAAAAAGAAAAAAAAAAGGCAGCTGAGAAAATACGGGAAATTATTGATTGAAATGTGAGACGGTTCACACATGCAGCATATATACTTCGCGTGGTCAATCAGTCTTTCGAATGAGGTTCTAATTATTCGAAATGATCCAACCACAGCGCTGCGCCACGGTTCGGCACCGTGGCACCGTCACAGCCAACGGTCGCCAGCAGTGCCAGCAGACGGGGCTGGTCACATCCGAGGCGTAATAACACCGTAGAAGGCGTCAGACAAGAAACTGATCGCTCACATTATATTGCCAATTAACTGCGGCCGTTTTTGCCGAGGACGGAAGCGTAGAAACCGGGTAAAACGAATCAAAATCGCAGCCAGAGCAGGCAGTGCGAGTGCGAGGCAAAATAATGAATATGATAATAAAGAAGGAAGAAGAAAACAGAAAGAAAACACCGAACGTTTCAAACCGAACCGGCCCGCATTCCCGTCAGATGTCGCAGCACACACATTGAGCCGCGGCATTACTAGTGGCGTTGTGATTGTATTTATGGTACACGGGGAATATAGAATCAGCGCGCGCTCGGTATGCAACGGCAACACAAACCGGGAACGAGCCGTACCCGAACCGTCCACTGATGCAACATTTTACGGCAGCTGCAGCTTATTTTGCGAAAAGCGAAAATAAACTTACGAAATTTACGCGAAAATCATTCACCCGGCCAGGTATACTGGCTGGCCGCATTCGGTTGCGCATTGGGTACTCCGGTCGGTTCGGGTATGGCCATCGCCTCCGTCCGTCCGGCTGGATGGGTTTCGAGTGCCTCTCGACTTGTTTGCCATGTCAAAAGATCGATTGTAATATTTCAAATGAATCGCCTGCAATCCACACTCGCTCGCTGCACGTCTGCGATGTGATGGGGATTTAAAGAACTTATTTTATTGTTACGATCAACTTTAATTAAATTTTATATCGAATATCAAACGTTTAGAGTAATTTATGTTTGTTTTGTAGTTTTGTTTTTCCTGTTTTGCTTTTTTTCGCTCTTGCCGTTGTCTCTTTTTTCGAACCGCTTTAACTTTTACTCCTGCTTGTGCTTCATAAAATAAAGTGTAACTGCTCGTTGCAAAGACTTGTAGACAAGTTTAACATCGTTCACTGGTGAGCGAAGGATGTGCTGTTCACTATAAGTATGTGCAGGAATACAACTTTGTTGCTTAATATCTTTATCAGTTACTGTTTGTACTCGTTAAACCTTCTCACGTGCAACAAGTCCGTCGTCCTTCGCTTTATAACAAGTACACCCCCTCATAACGAGTAAATGCAACGAAAATACTTTTTGCAACAGGAAGTTCTTCCGAAGCAAACAACATGATTGTTGGAACTCCTTTTGAAATAGTAGAAACTTTGGTCTGATGTGAACTGTCTCGAAGCTGCTCAGAATACCACCAAAGAAACAACCCTTATGAACTTGTGACGTTTGTCAATAGGATTTAGCTAATGGAGCAAGTGGAAGGCACAGAGTTTATGGGAGAACCTATGCAGTAACTCATGTCACGGGAAAAGCTTCTGGGAGCAGAAGATAAAACTAAAGACATTCCGAAGGTGTTGTGTTTACTATATAATCTCCAATTCCACTCCAGGAATTCGCGAATCTCCAGACATTGAGGAGTCTGAATACATGTTGGTTTCAGTCCTTAGACCTGAAAGCGATTTATTCGGAGATTCATGATTCTTCTCCACCAAGATTCATAGACATAGGCATTCATGAATCTGAATCGGCAAACGCACAATATTAGCCTTTTGCTCTATTTTCGGTCAATATTAAACGTTTCGTATAAACTGTAAGGCTCATTGAATGGGAGTTTCGTTTAAAAACAACTAACATACTCATCCATTAATTAAAACTAATTCCCAAATGTACATGTCCTGAAGAAACTTGGAAACTTTGTTCGCTTTTCATCCCGCAGCCGGTTTGTGTCTTGTTGGTGGCCAGCCAAGATTTGGACTCCATTAGCAATAATTGATGCACTGTTTGAAAGTTAAATATTTATTGAAATTGTTACACGTTACAAGTTCACCGTGCGCACAATGGATGTGCAAACGATGTGCACCAAATCGAAATCGAGCGCCTCGGCAAAGCGGCAACGAAGCTGCAACGATACAGTGCCGGTGTAATAATGGTACCTAATGACATAGACCAATAGCGAAACTAATGAGCAACTCATGTTTTTTCATTTTGTTTTTTTTTTTCCTTCTTTTATATCAAATTCTCACACGATTTACCCGGGCTGGCATAATTTTACGTCGTGCTGGGAGCACCAATTCTGTCGCCTGTTAGCCAAACCGTAGGTCACGTTTTAGGGCATGGAAATTGTGCAGCCGTTTGTGTGCCAGCGTTTGGCATGCACTCTTTAATGGGTTGAGCATTGCATTCAATGAAATGAGAGCGTCCTAGGGCAGCCTTACTGACTCGGCTAAAAGCAGCATTGCAGCATAGCGATCGCGCTTAAAGCCATGTAATGAGATAGAATGTCATCCACTTAAACGGCACATACCAACACATCAAAATGTTTCAGAACTATTGCACGCGAAGAAGTGGAAATTGATATCGCCGCTAACATTGGTAAAGAATGCCATAAAAAGTAAATAACGCAAAGCCCACCACAAGCTCCCATTTCCTTACGTGCAGCGACTGTGTGAAAATGGGCATCACTCTAACGAACAAAATTGGCAACAAATAGCTGCTCCCACAGCTCGGTTGCATTGTTTGGCGGCGGGTTTTGGCGAATAAAATTTATCGCATCTTACACCAGCGATCGGTTTGTCGAACAAATAGCGAGAAAATAAGGCCCCGAAACAGAGAAAAAAAAAACCGATCAAACAAACAAACAAACACGGTTCGGCAACACATTTAATTACGCTCGAAAAGCACAACCCAAAGGAACAGGTTTCTACGCAATGCGAATCTTTTCCTTTATCTCATCAATTACACACATGCTTTCGTCAGAACGGAACAAAAGCAACGAAATAAAAACTTTGTTTTCGTTAATTGTGTTAATGATGTGCCGAAATTTGATTAGCGGCACGTTTGAGCGAACGAAGCACAAATTCTTTACTCCCTTTGGCTGGCCGCGATCGCGTTGCGCTGGTAAAGAGGAAAATTTGCATGCAGCTGTGATGCGTGCAACGATCGGACTCGGCTGCACTGGGTGCAGAAGATACGTTTTAATGGATCGCAGTTAATTATGAAATAAAGAATGCTTCCCCAGTTCCACGGGCAGTTCGGGACACGCGGGCTTGTTTGAATATCTTAGCCGGGCGTTTGCTACTCCCATTTAATTGCCACCATTAATCCTGGGATGCGACCAATCACTTGAGCGGTGGATCGGAGTGCTACGGTGTCAGTAGCACTGCCCAACGTGCGAAGGTGTTGGTGCTCTCCGGGCAATCGATTAAGAAGGAATTTTGTGGTCAATTTTAAGGGCACCACTAACAGTCTAACTGGCGATGTGCTCCGGCGATGTGTGTCGTCCACACATTTTGTACATTTAGTATTTATTTATTGATGGAGAAGTTCCCACCTTCCCAAGACACCAGACATGAAATCTAATTGAAAATTTTGCCCCAATTGAGTTAATGTCGGGCCCCGGAGGAATCACAGATCGAATCGAATCAGCCCTCCTGCTGCAGACCTACTTTCAGCTCAATGGTACGTACAATTGCAAGATTTGCTAAGCTGTAATCTTCTGCTACGTTTTGCAATTATCACCTTCAGCACAATACATAACGAGACACTCACACAACCGGCTTGAATCAACTCTAATTTTCATGTCAAATTCTACGTACCTACTAATGTAGGGCGATTCGGCGAGTGTTGAAAAAGGTACCCGAAGCCGGGGAGAAGCCGAAGAAGCCCGAAGTGTCCGTAATGCGAAATTGATCGTTAGATCTTGATCAAGCGAACCGGAACCGCGCTGTAAACAGTTTTCCTGTGTGAAAAAAAAAGCAGCAAGAATAATCACATCGCCAGCGTACGACGAAGCTGGCTACCGGGGTAGCTTCGCCAACAGTCCTAGGCCGGCCTCTTCCGTCCTGGCAAGAAGCTTCATTAACAATTCTTTCCACCAATTTTCGAGCAACATCTTTGTACGATCATTATCTGTGGCCATTTTCAAATAGTTTCACCCTCGTTGCTCTTCCCCCCCCCCATTCGTTTTCTTCTTCGTTTTCCACTTCTTTCTTTTCTTTTTTGTCTTTACACCTTTCATCGAGCCTCTCTTAAGCTTAAGCGCTGCATTGATGTTATAGATAATCTTTCCCATAACGAATTGGAAATTGTTGCGCTAGAAAGGAGGTTAGAAATTGGGAATGCTTCTGTTCTTTCGCTGCTGCTGCTGCTGCTGCTGTAAAAAACAACAAGGCTAATCCTGCAGCAGCAGCATGTGTGTTAACCTAATTACGCATGCAGTGTTGAAGCCATCGATCAAACTCCGGACCTGACAGAACACAACACGCTGGTGAAACGCACTGGTTACCCGGGTGCGTTTTTTGGGACTAACAGCCGTTCTTATTAAGGGCGTGTAAAAACATCGTTGTAAGAGTTACTGACAAACCGTTAAACATATTGTTGATGGGAAGTGCGAGTAAAAAGGTAGAAACTTTTCATTCAAATCTCATTCTTTAACACTTTTGCATAGAGGTTTAGCACAATGAGATTGTTGCATGAGGTGTTTGATAATAATTTTAATTCGAACTAATTTACCTCCATTCATCTACATCTGGTATCGAGCGTTCGTTCTGTGCTGGCAGTAACTCTTATATAGAAACACCAAATAAACAAATGAAAAAATAAAACTCAGCCAATTCGCCGTTCATTACACTTGCCTGCGTGCGCGATTTTCTCAGCAAAGCGGAGCGCAAAGGATTCGTGCGAAAACAATCCGTTCAAATGTGTTTTTCTTGTAATATGTTAAACACCTTTCAAGGTTGGAATTGCAAATCATTAAAAGGTATATATTTTATTCTTTCTTTTCCTACCCTGGAACGCTCACTAAATACCAACTGTCAGGACACGCAGAATGGAGCCCGTTTCTATGGCAGGCAGCCCGAAACGGTGCGCAATAAACGCAATAAAGGAAAACGCACAACACTTCATGAATAATGTAATTAACGATTAAGACTGCTAAATAGTGGATACTTTTGTATACAGAAACAGAAGCGGCTGCTGCTCGGTGCATCGTTTGCACCACATTTTCGTCCTATTTGGGCGCTCGCTTGATGGTCAGCAAAACGCATTTCCTTGCGGATGTGCATCTTACAAGCACATTTCCTTTCGCCTGCCGTTGACAGAATGAAGCGGTAGAAAACACATTTGCATTTACTTCACACGCACGCATTTTTTGCGCTTGTTCTTTGGATTTTATGCCGTATAAAATGAGCATCACAAGAATAAAAGCAGAAGGATAAACCGTTTGCTTAACTCTTTCGTTTGCAAAAAATGGTAAACGTTAACTTAACCCCCCCACTACTTAGCTTAGCTAAGTTCCTTTCACTAACAAAGTTCTTGAGCCAAACGGTTACGGCTGTGGAGCTTGTTTTCAGCGGCAGCTCACTTTCAACACATCTCAATTCATAGCATTAGTATAACTGGACAGCGTATAATGACACGGCTAGTTCTATGTCGCTGTGTGCTGGGTGTAAAAATGATTCTTCCACCAGAAACACGCCCCACACCTTCTATTTCGTTCCCACTGGACGAGATCCACCTCTATGCCGTCCGTTGCGCCGTCATAGTATTTCACATCAGATCTGGCCACCGCTCGCGGCATCGTTTCACTCACTCACTCACTCACTCACTTACTCAACGCACACACATACACGCCTCGGTTGTCTTTCACCTTGTCAGGATGTGTAATTTGGCCATTCTTGGCGGCGGTTTTGATTTAAATCCTTGTTGCGTTTCGTTCTTTCAGCCGCAGCCTTCCGCACAAATAATTGAATGATAATGATACGCTGTCAGGTTGTTGATTTTACCTTCGCTAACGATTGCTTTGCCGGCCCGTTTCGTTGTTCTAATCATTCTTCTTCTACCGCGTACCGCGTTTGAGCGAGAAAGAGAAAGAGTGAGAGAGAAAGAGTGAGCGACAGGTCGTCGAAATAGAGGGCGCAAGACAAAGAGCACGAGGAACATAATTGCGGAACGCGTAAGTGGCCGGTTCAGTGCCAATTCAAACATCACGATCCGGCCAAGGGCTGAATACGCGGTTAATTATCCTGCAGATGGGCCGATTCAATGCCGATTTTTAATACCACAGCAACGCATGCACACTGGAGCGGCGAAACGTACACCTACATACGTACAGAAACACTGTTTTAGACATTATTAAATATTAAACAAAAAAACTCTTTCATCGGTCGGATGAAACATCCTTCATGCGCAACAAGAATTCGTTTGGCGGGAAACAAAACGTTAGCGAAATGGTTTTCTATAATTTTCTCGACTTGTGTCAACGAGCAAGGAACGTGTCCCCGTCCCCGTGACTCCAGCAAAGACCGAGCGTAACATTTTGTTACATCGAATCGGCTTAGCGAACATTCCGTTCGCTTCCGACCGCTACTTCTCATTACTTTCGGTCAGCAGACACATTTTTGTGACGTCTGGTGTTGTCACGTGAGGGTTTCTTTTGGTCGCGTTCCAAACTACCTACTACTACCACTGGGCATTGGGCGACTGCTTCTACTACTACCACTAGCACCAGGTTACCGTCCGGATCGGTTCGTTTGTTGCATTTCTATCATGTTATCAACTTCTGATCAAAATGCCTCCGTATAATTATGCTGCTGGAAGGAATCAAAGGAACCAGCCAGAATCATATCCAACCAGAGCAGTAGTTGGCTGACCAGCGCACACCATACCGAGAGATGAATAACAACAGCAAGTAAATGCGCGTAAGCATTCCATTGAAATATTATTTGTTTTATGATTCCATTCCACTGATCGTTAACAGACCCGACCAACGGAGGAGAGGGGGGGGGGAGGAGGAGGGTTAGGGGGAGCAGAACGATACGTGGCCGGACTGTTACATCGCTTCTTAACTGGCATGCTCTTGCCCACTTGTCTTCGTGCCTGTTCCTTCTTCTTCTTCTTTTTTCTTCTTTTCCTTCCTTTTCTTCTCGTCTTCACTTATATTCTTTCTTGACCATTTTGTTGTTGTTGTTGTATGTTTCGCCTTCTGGGCCTCACCAAGGGCTCGCTCAATTATTCAATTCCTTTTGCGATCACGGCAAAATGCGGCCTTTACTGCTCTTGCCAGTGCGTGGATTCTGATCATACTGCCATTATCACAAGTTATATATATATATATATATATTTTTTTGTTTTGTTGCGTACCACTTTTATGGATGCATCGTAAAACTTGTTAACGGTGCGTATTTACATTGATCGTGTCTGCACGGTAAGGTAGGCATGGTATCATGGTGCGGATGGCAAAACTATATGTTTTAGCAAAACAGTTTCGCAAAACAGTTTCGCACACGCCATCAATCATAATAGGGCTTTCGGTGCCCAAGTTGTCATAGTTTTATGCACTGTTGGTGCTTATTACACTTATAACGCGCTGCGTCGATAAACTTCGCACCGTGCACCGTACATTCGTCATCTTCCTCATCTTAATCATGATTGTGCCAATTCCGACAGCGCTGCTCGTAATCTGTGTCAAAATTTCTGATTGGATCATGATTTGGCATGATTGGTTACGTAGTGCGATAATCAGCTTCTTTTCTCTCTTTCTCACTCACACTTCCTCTCTCTATCGCTCATCCATCGAACACGCATTGTGGGGAGGCATAGTTCACCCTATGCCAGGCAGGGATCGTAGTCATCATCTCAGACCACGGCAGGCTAGGCTCCATTTTCAATAATCACGCCTGGTGTCTTCGAACAACGCACCGGCTGTCTACCGTCGTTGAATGCTCATCTTAAATCTCGACATGAAAGTGGACTTACCACGACCACGGCGATACCTCATCGTGCGGGAAACATAGAAACACCCATGCGCAAGGTTAGGCTAGCTGCCCTGGCCCGGCACGGAGAGCACCAGAAGAATTCTAAGTCATGCATGTCAATCTTCTGATCCATATCGGAGACATCGGAGATTTGGATGATTGATCACCTACCATACGGTTAGCCGCTGTATATCATACACCGATCCCAGTCTAATCGCGTTGACAGTTGAATGCTTTTGCAAAACTATACGGCCGGACTTCAGAGCCGAACTACCAGCTAGAATAATATATTGATTGGAGCCGCTTCGTTGGAACCAGAACTCACACAGCTCCATGAAAGGGAGTCTAAAGTTTGTTTGTTTTTTTGGAGGAGAAAACTTTAAACTCCAACTCCGTTCACGGTGGTGTTGTTTCTTGTTTGGATGCTCCAAAAAAGTGCACACTTGAGATCAGTAATCGATTGGTACACCGGAATCCAATCAACCACCAACCAACGAAATGCTCTCGCGCCATCCACCGAAACTATCAGGCAACTGTCAAAACGGTCGATGTTGCTAATGGTGAAATTGTAGCTTCTTAATTGGCACATAAATTGGTATCGGTTGCGATTGATCAATTTCACAGTATAATTTACAAGTATGAATCATGTTGGTTTGGTTTTATTTCACCTAGGCCGGGGCTGTAGCGTAGTAGCTTACCTATACACATCGTGCTAATCGTACCGGCTCTTGCCAACAAGACGCTGACAAAAGGTACATGTTTGAGAGATATAATAAATAAATTATGTTCTACCGATACCGCCTTTCACGCCGATAAACCGGTTCGGGGGTACAGGCGGACGACGACGACGACGACGACGATCACCTTACGCGCGATCCGTTGCGCGCCGGGACCGAGCGAGCTCCGTACGATGCTGTGTACGCCTCCGTCATTTTTCGTCGCCGTTGTCGCCTGGTCGCATGCGTCGAAACAAGCTCCGGTTAATCATATTTTCGATTGGGAATAAGCTGCCGAACGGACGTCTAACTGTACGTCCGAACGTCAGCCAGGCGCGGTCACCAGCGCGGGCTGTCCGTAACGAATGCGATGATCCGTAACGATGGCACAGTCCCGCCATGTCCGGGTATGGCAGGGCCGGGGCTAGTTCCGCGATGTCAATGTGTTTGAGTTTAACAATTGAAAATAAAGCCATCGCTTAATGCGGCTGATATCTTAATCACTTATGAGAAAAATCATGACATGTGGCATCGCGTTCCGATGCGGTTTTATGGCACAGTAAATCATCCGAATCCGAGCAATAAAACTCATTCGTCACAACCAAATTAAATCAATCAAATCGTGTTTTTTTTTTGTTCAGATTTACATCAAACATTCAACATCTTCTGTAGGTTTGTGTGAAATGAAAACGAGCCTTGCGCGACATTCAATACGGCCATACAAATAAGCAGCCAACTTCAGCTGCCAACCAGTTGCCAGTAAGCAAACAGCTTGTGCTTCAGCCCGATCAGCCTCTCTGGCCGGCACTTTCCACTCGACGCAAACACATCTGAGTGACCCTTCCGGCTCGGCTTTAATTTCACCTTTCCGCAAAAACGTCCTTTTTTTTGTTTAAATGTCGTGCTGCCAGTACAAATTAAAGACACGACGGAACCGCGACCATACCATCGCCATCTAGGGATAACGTCATCGGCAGCATCGACAGCGGGAACCACCTAATGATTGTGACTTAAGAAAAGCCCGTCAAGAATCCACTTGTATCTGTCAACAGAAACAAAATTACACCTCTTTGCTTGAAAGATGAGCAAAATAAACAACGGACTTGCACACAAACCAACGAGCGCGCCGACGCCGTTGGCATGTTTCGTTTGTTCTTACTGCCTTGCCTGCGAGGAAGGACTGGTGTGCCCAAACCTGGCGTCCGCCTGGCGTCTAGCATCCGGCTCTCTTTTTTTTTTCCTTCCCTTGCCGAGTGTTTTCTCAAGTATTTATCTACACTTTTATCAATTTTCACCTTTGAACAAGACTACTACAACACCCCTCGGTCATGGTGGCGTTCTGCTCTCTACCACGCCACGCAATGGCGATGATATTTAGCAAATTGTCTCCCTACCATTCGAAAGCAGCTTTGCCGCTATAAAACTGTACACCTCCTGTGCAAATGTATCTATTACCGGTCGTAACTCTTTCTCACGCGAACAGCTCGATGGAAGCCGTTCTAGCCGTAAGCTGTGCATAATAAGACAGCTGGCCTCTGTACAGTGTTTGCAATGTATTGACGGGATCATATTTCAAGCAAACACAGCAAACGAAAAACAAAAGTATAATCAGTAAAATCTGGTGCCGTACGTCGATGGTTGCAGACTGTTTAAAGACACTGTACGGCGAGCAGACTCATTGAGCAGGCGGACGTCTGATCTGATCAACAACAGTGCCGCCTCACTTAGCCTCACAGCCGCATGCGCACGTACTAAATCGTTGACCCATGTTCACACTTGATACCTCGTTTGCTACTATTGCAGCCCGAAGGTTACCAAACGCGAACAAGCAAGCGGAACGCGTATCGGAATCTACGCCCAGCGCAACCACACCACACATTGCTGCAGAAGATCTCGAAAGGCCACAAGGCCACCAGATCTCACCGTGCGTGCGGTGTCACTTTGCCTAGCTTTGGCTCACGGTACGGATTGAAATCAAATCTTTTTTCGCCCTACACGGCAGATAACATTTCCGTTGGAATTAATTTTATTGATAGTTGTGTTCCGCACTGCTCATTTACACCAGACCGGCTCAACTGGATAGTGGAGAAGCGTTCTCAAAATGGACGACATAAGGACAAACTTACGTTTGCGTGTAGTTTAAGCGATGCATTTAGTAACAATGAGCATGTTCTATTGTTGTACCCTTTTCATTTTGACAATTCCAACACTCCAGCATTCTATGCTTCACTTTAACCCTTCCCGTACGGTTTTAGCAGCAAGAAATCGACCCCACGTTATAGATCTTCGATTCGCTTCTGCTCGAGAACACCATTATGGCCGAGGCTTTCACTGTGGCGTCCACAGCGTGTTCGCATCATAACGCAGAGCGACAGAGTAAAGCTCCCGCTACACGGGAGGTGAAACATTTCTTGGAGCTGTCAACTCCCGGCACGTCATCGGTACAAGCTTCTGCACCGGGTACCAGGAGTCCCCCCCCCCCGCCCTGGACGGACTGCTGCATAGCGACCATGTGACGATAATGACAATCGATAGTCACTTCTCTAGTTAATAATCAATTATGCGCAGCTTGTTACTGAGATACATCAGCTGTCAGTTTGCGGTGCATGTTTCACGCGGTCAATCAGCGGGTATAGACGGCCTGCCTAAGTAGTGCTGGAGTGGAAGGAAGAAATGATCCGTTCGGAACCATCTGTCAAGCAAAACCGCAAAACACATGACTGCATTGTTAGATACACTTTTGATACGCTCGATGCACGGCACTGCATCTCGGCACTCGGGATTGGGCACCCACGGCAATACCTGGCCATGCGATCATGCACACATTTCTCAAACCATTGTTGTCCACGTCTATGCCGCGAACGTAAAGATGAAATGGGGCAGGCATCGATGGGCGCATATACCCACCCGTTCGGTGGCTGTGCACCGTTAGAAGCGAGCATAGATTTCTTTTTAGCATATTGGAATTGCATTACCATAGCTAATGCGATACAGTTGCAGCAACGATTGCCGCCGGGTGCTGGGACTGTTGCATGTCTGGCCATCACATAAACGAAACGGCCCAGGCCAGCCGGCCCGGAACATTTCGGTACACTTCTCGGTGCCTTTCCCAGACGAGATCGACGTATCGTCGGTGGAAAATCAATAAATGAAAAATGTGTGCTACTGGGGCGCGTATTTATGGTGTGAACTCTTATGCAAACGAAAAAACACACGAAAAAAAGTAGCAAGCGAGCAGAAGAAATCGCACCAAAAAAAAAGCCAATGTAGGTGTAGTAATCCCGATAATGCTAAGCCTTAGCATTTAATTTAAATATTGAAATCAATATGTTGCGGTGGGGATTTTGTCGATTTTGTTTTTTCTTCTTGCTCACTTCCATTTGGTGCTGAATTAAGGATGATTATTAACATTTTCTGACCAAGAAAGGACACAAAAACCAGCTTTGCAATTAAATCGATGCTTTCAATAGTTGCGCTAAGCTTTCGGACTTCTATCATCAACATCAATCTGCTTAAGGTAAGAAATTGTTTCACCGTGTAGCTTCTGTTTGTTTCGTTTGGGAGGTTTGTCTCTTTGTCTCTCTTTGTGTGTGTGTGTGTTTTGGTCTTTTCTCGTTTTGCTTTAACTCTACTCCACCGTACCGTCTGTCACGGATGCGGTGCGCACGTCATCGGGCCCCAAAACGGTCCGACCATTCAACGAACGTTACAGGCCGGTGCTTCATATGAAACGTCCCGAAAGAAAGAAAACTGCCGCTAATTTTGCCTGTTAATGCGACATTTGGGATAGTAATTAAAAGAATTTACTATTTCATTCAAATTATTTAAATTCAAATCGCCTGTCGTGGAACGGGGCCGGTTGGTGCGTTTTTGGACCTCGTAAACTTGCGGGCGCTCGCTGCTTCGCGAAGGAAGAAAGGCAAAGATATGCCATTTATTTTATTCGGTCCCCTACCATCATTAACGGACGGGCGGCTATTTATTACGCTCCAACCATACAGTTAGCTCTACAATCTCTTGATTAGACCGTTCAGCAGCTCTCAGCAAACCTCAGCCACCATTAGAAACACGCTCGCGCGCTCGGAACTATGGAGAAGAAAAATAAAATACTGTCTCACGGTGGTGATGCTCGGTGACGGCACACCGAGAATCGAGTGGGCCCCCCCTAAACAAAGGGTGGAACGATACGAAATCCAATGAAAGTCTCGTTCACGAAAGTGAACATGCAGCGGGCACACTGAGCAGTTATGAGCAGATTGGCAAGAACGTCGCCACGGAACGCTGGAACGATGAGCTGTTTAACACTTCACTGTCCGTGTCCTATCATCAAGAGTGTAAGGTATAAAGGAACAGATTATTATTACGCCCTATTGGTAAGCGTTTGGTGGTCCCCAATCAACTGACCGCAACAAGACACCCAACCGTGCACTCCTTTTTCCTTCCCATCGTATGCACATTTAGCCACCTTTGCATAACTATTCCGTGATATTAATATACGTTTAATTTCGTGATCGTTCTCCACTGGCACTGTTTTAAGGCAGGATAATTATTTTTACTATCAAGTTTTTTTTTGGTTTGCGTTGCGTCCGAAGCGCACTAGGAGTGATGTAGCGCCGATAAGCGGTAATTTATAGTTACGATCACCTAATTTTATGAGGGTTTGATCCTTCACAAACCATAACATTACGGTGCGCGAATGGGAAACTACGCTACAAATCTTCCCATTTATGACCTGCCAAAGGAAACTAGCACCGAACAAAAGGAACTAGCGCTGGTGTGACCGTAAAACCCTCAGCGACACCCAAACAGTGCCCACAGCGAAGGGCTTTGCTAGCAACGAGGGAGGAGAGAGAGAGGGAGGAGAAGAAAAAAAGGTCAAGGATGAGAAACAATTCTTCTACCACTTTAAAAATGGCTATCTAATGAAATTCGGAATGGGAACCATTTTTTTGTTTCTCCTTTTCTTTCCTTCACCCCTAACCTTCAGCCAGGTTTTGTGTTTGTGTTTTGTGGGTTCGGGACGTCAGGTGTCAATTGTCGGTGGAGATAAAAGATAAACAAAAATTTCAAAATAATGACTCCGCTCTGCAACGTGCTCGAGATAACAAAAGGTCGGGTGCATGGTTGAAAGGAAATGTGGATTTTCTGGTCGGTTGCTGGTAGCTTCCTGGTAGCGGACGCACCCATGCCGGTTGCACAAGTACCTCACGCCACCCCTGCACCAACCGAACACAGCTGTTTTAGCCGGCAGGCGAAGCTATATGCTGCGAAAGGTTTTCGGGGAATCGTAAATGACCTACAGAATAGTCGTAGAAACGGTAAGCTTTTACGCACATCTGTATGAAGCTAATTCATCACCTCATTTCGGCCCAATTTATGCTTGGTGTGTGATTTTTTTTTTTGTGTGTGTTGTTTAAAGGCCTTCTTCCTCAGCGTGTGTGCCAGCAGGAAACAGACGGAGCCTTTTTCTTCACGCACAGCGAAGTTTGTTACGCGTTCCTTTCCGCTACAAGGAAGGCCAATTAAAGCATGAAGCAAATCCCGACCAATAACTCGCAAAGCAAATGTTGAAATCACTAGATGGGCCAACGCTTACGCTTGAAAAGCGATGATTACGCTTTTATCACATTGCACGAGTGAGAAAACCTTCACATCTGATTGCAACGGCTCGTCATCGCCGGTGCAGCAGCGATGAAGGGCGCTTCAAGCGAGGAAGTTCGCATGAAAGTTAAATTTACAAACTACGTCCTTCGGATCAACGGACGTTCGGGGCCGTGCAATCATTTTGCGAAACCGGTAGAAGCGAAGCAAGAAGAAAAAGCCTTCGTCGATACGTTGAAAGCACCAGAAGTTCTCGCCTTGTATACCAAACATTCTTATCCCATCGCGCCGCTATGACCCGTGGGCAAGGAGGTGGAGATTCCTTGTTAACACAAAATATTCCTTCTTTCCTTTTAGCCGCAAAACAAGTTTTTCGTTACTTAATTATAAAGGAAGCGAACGAGACGCAGCGGATCGAAAAGCGGCGGCACACTTCTTGAGCGCGATACATCCGTACCACGTTGCCTGGTGGCAGTCACCATGGCCACCACAGCAGAAGAAGCAGCAGCAGCAGCAGCAGCAGCAGAAGATGTAAAAAAAAAACACACCGTTTGCCTGGTGTGCCTTCCCAAAAACACATCCCTTATGCCTGGTTAGCTTGTTTTAGCAATTGAAACGTGGTAAACGCTGCGCATAGCCAGCAGACAAACGCGTGATTGCCGAATAGATGTCGAAACGGACGGCCGAAAAGGCATATCTTGTTATATACTGCGCACGTAAAGCTCATTCTCCCAGAGCCAGCCGAATGGTTCGTGGCAGAAACAAACAATCTATAAATATGACGGGCTTTTGATATTTACGGTTTTATTACACATTATTCAATCACTAATAAGCTTGGAAACATTTTTCAGACGCATATCGTTTTCAGCACCTCTTATTTTATAATTCCACTCCCGATTGGTTATCAGCGATCTGGAAGCGTTCGTAACGAAATCATTTCCGACGCGCCCGGACCGTTTCGTGCGCGTCCCGTGAGCGAAGGTTAAGATGCCACGGTAAGGATATTTATGGAGCAAAACGATCACCGAAGATGGACACTGTTCCCTGCATGGGGAAATATTTGCCGGCCAAACTAATTTTATGTCTGCGCGAGGAAGCTACGCCTCGTCTAGTCTGTCATCGCACGCGGATGCGGCGCAGTGCTTCACACAAATATGTCTTTCCAGTGCGGTTAAATGCATTCGCGAACGATGCGAAATTGCATCCTCCGCAAAGCCACAATTTTTCCCGTAAGTCATAGCAGGAGGTTGATAGAACGAAAGCTATCTATCGTTGCAGTGCGCTCACCGTCACCGCCGCCGCAAAGCATAACGAGTCAGAGTTGATACGAATATGAAACCATCGTGCAAACAACGAGCCTACGCTGCCACTGCTGCTGCTGCTGCTGTTGCTGCTGCTGCTGCTCCGGAAACCTCGCACACTGCCACCGCACCGGCTCGGCTGTACCGACGACGACGGCAATTCCGACAGACCAACACGGTCCGACGAACATCGAAAGGAGATAATTGATCCGGTTTCTTGCTGGTGAAGCAACACAAAAGCAGCAACCTGAACGCGACTCCATGAACAGGAATTCATCGAGTGGTGTGCCTTTTAGTTTTTGCTGTTGCTGTTGCTGTACGAAGCTGAGTGGAAACACAGCGGAGAGAATGAAAAAAGCCTCTGTGTATGCATAAATATTAAAACGCACAACATATGTTCAGCGTATGCTGCCCTTACGGCTTACAACCTGTGTACCTGTGTGAGTGGATCATGTTCAAGAAAGAAGGAAAGAAGGGGAAGAGAAAAAAAGAAACACACACTGTAAGTTTACCTTTGCTGGCAAGATCGCTCGGTTTCCTAACCTACACAGGCGCGAACGATAGCTTCAATTTCGTGCCGAAGAAAAGGAAAGAGATCAAAATAGTCGTTTGACTTAACTGGTATGCAGTTACAAGCAAGCGATCTCCGCTCTTAGCTTGGCTTAGTTGGCCGGATTATGAAGGGCTTCGGGAGAGCTGAAAGTGCAATTGCATTTTGCCATTTTAACCCTCACCCCGTGTACGTTTCGTAACGTATGGCTTGTGTTAGTTAGAGAACAGTTTTCTTAAGATCTACATATTACTGCTACATGTTAACACAATTTGAAACCTTTCATCCGACGAGACTAATCGAGACAAATGTTTCAAAACTACGCAAAGGGTGTATTACTGCGTTTTTAAGCAAACGAATGAAATGCGATAGTTTCATGCTAAATGTCTAGCTTTCAAACAAATTCATCACATTAAATCTTTGTGTACCAGCACAAACCTTATTTCCTTTCACGCTGGTTCGTCGCTTGACGTGGAGTTGATGTCTTCCGTAC
The DNA here is from genome assembly GCA_018908115.1 of Anopheles rivulorum. NCBI lineage: Eukaryota > Metazoa > Arthropoda > Insecta > Diptera > Culicidae > Anopheles > Anopheles rivulorum. The sequence continues at coordinate 6,241,832 of STHB01000011.1, forward strand.
CGTTGAGCTGCTGTGCACTTGCCAGGCACGAAGCTTGGTAATCGAGCTGTTTGTGTCATTTAATAATTGTTTCTTTTGTGCGATGGACGAAAGTTTCTACTAAATGCAGGCCGTTTGACTAAACAGTTTTGAAGAAAATTCATAATTTTATTCGCCTTATGATTTATGCTTGTTGTTGTATGCTCAGTTATGAACTGGAAAACTTATGCACTCGGCGTACGCTTATGCTAGACACCCAAAATGAAAGCGCTCATCAATCGTGCCATTTTTTTTTATGCAAAATATAATTTCACCTCCAAAATGGCACTACTTCTGTTGCGCACGGCACTACCGGTGTGTCCGTTTGGCTGGAAAATCGATTAAAATTTCTCCTCGCCAAATTAGCCGCGTCTGATTCACGCGATCGATTGTGAGTGACCCGAAGGCCTCACACTCGCGGGACCTTTGCCACCAAAAAGTCACAACGGTACGTGTAAAAGATCGCACAACAATAAGCAGCATGAGGTAAACAAGAGCACACTTTTCTATCACCTTGGGGCTCATCCTGTGTGTGTATGTGTGTGTTTGTGTGTGTATGTGTGGATGTGGTCCGGGTGCTGCATTTGTGAGTTTGTGCTAAACCGTGGTGCAGATACAGAGAGCCTGTACCGTCATCTAGCAAACTCTCTTCGCCACGATCATCGCACCAACATCGCCGAGCGAGGGCAAAAAACTCGCCAATATAAATTCCAATTTAGAAAGAGCTGCTCAGACGCACAACAGACTCTTGATCACGTTCCTACCGAATAAACGGCAGCCATGATTGCATCCGTGCCACGCGTCTGTAGTGGTGCGATCGGTCCTGCCGTGCTGCTCTGCTGTGAGCGCCTCGCTGCGAGAGTTCCGAAAGCTCCTCTCAACGGAAAGCCAAAACCCGGAGAGACCCACTTTGGATGCAAACACGGTACGATCAGCTCGGGTACGTGGAATTTCTCAGAATTGAATGGCTCGCCTCAGTCGCACAGTGGAATGCAAACGGCGAGTACACACAACCGTGTTGGGAGTTTTCTTCACAAAACGCTTAACGTGGCTAAATTTGAGGTCACGAAACTTCAATCGCAGTTTGGCAGTTAGAATCACAGCACCGTGATAGTGAGTGTAACAGCTTCCGGTTTAGCTCACGTGTTTGCAGTGATCGTGATCGTGATCGTGAAGCAGCGATAAATTGTTTGCACAAATTGCAAAAGCTCCGAGTGTAAATTTCCCGTCGGGTGGAAGCGAAAATGTGTTTAAGTGAATGAAACCAAAAAAGAAAAAGGAAATCCCCAGCTATTTGCTGATGTTGATCGGTTGGCTTTATGCATAAAATAACATCGAAACAAGTGTAAAAATGACGGTGCGCAAAAAGTGTATCGGTTTGGTGAGTGGCTGCTGTTTCTGTTGCAATGCATTGTGAGCGTGAAATGCCGTCGGCAAAAGCATGAAGCTTCGATTCGCTTTTGCTGCCCTACTCGCTCCTTCAGTGCAAACAATATTGTGGTGGCTGGCGAGATACGCGCGTATATCAAACGACTGTGTAGTGTGATAATTTGTTCAAAAAGCTTTACGTGATGAAACGCTCCGTTGCACAAAATGTGCAAAAGAAATGATAGAAATTGCGAGTAAACTGGTGCTGAGTGCTGGTGATGTGTCTGTCGCTAATGTTCATCTTAAGTTTGCAAAAGGTTCCAGTATTTTTCAAACCCAGCTTTGTGCAATGTGCGAGATAGCTAAAAATAAAATATGTATTGTGAACAACCAACTCGAGTGTTAACAAGTGTATTAGTATAACCAACCGTGTGAATGAAACGAAAGCAAAAAAAAAAGGATCAGTAAAAAAACAACAACAACAACAGTGCCTTAATCAAAAACATGATTACCAAGAGCCGATCAACGGCTTATCGCGTGTAATGTGTTGCTGGTGAGTGTGGTGCCGATCGATCATCACTCGGGTTTAATTGCGTGTGATATCTGTCGAGGGCGGGGAAGCCAGTCTGTGTCAGCCGTGAGGTGTGTGCATGCGTGCATGCGAATACTGTGCTGTGTGGTGTGAACGGGCAAACCGAGCAATACATCAAAATGCGCCCCTCACCGGCATTGTTGACGATGATGTTTGGCACCATATTCGGTGTGTTTGGAGCGTCGCTTAGCAAATCCTTGGTGAACCAAGCGCCGGACGAGTGCCGGTGGGATGGGTACACCGAGGACGATCTGACGCTTCTCTGCCGGCTAAGGACTATCAACAGTGAGCTGGAGAATACGAACTTTAGTGTGCTGCACCCGGAGAATACCGTCCGGCTGCGGTTGCAATGCAACGATGGGCTGTTTTTCCAAAGCAGCCTCAGCCCGGGCAGCTTCAAGCAGCTCACCAAGCTCCACTCGCTCTCGATCGAGTACTGCAAAATTGCAAACCTCAGCGAAGGGTCGTTCCAAGGGCTGAAGCAGCTCACTAACCTGACGCTGCGCACGCACAACACCGATTGGTCCTCGATAAGTCTCGACATTGCGCCGCAAGTGTTCAACAGCGAGCTTGCGAAGCTGCAAAGGCTAGATCTCAGCCAGAACAACATGTGGAGCGTGCCGGATGGGTTTATCTGCTCGCTGCCACGGTTAAGCCACCTTAACCTCACACACAACCGACTGCGTGACCTGTCCGTGTTCCATTTCAGCGCGTCGCTCAGTACGCGGCTGTCGAAAAAGTGTGGCAGCGCGATCGTTACCCTCGATTTGTCACACAACACCATCGACAATCTGCCGCCCGCCATATTCTCCGGGCTCGGCAAGCTAACCGAGCTGCGGCTGCAGAGCAACGGGCTTAACTATATCGCCGATCGTGCCTTCGAGGGGCTGGTATCGCTGTCACGGTTGGAGATTTCGCTCAACCGGCTCACCAATCTGCCACCGGAGCTGTTTGCCGAGGCCAAGCACATCAAAGAGATCTACCTGCAGAACAACAGCCTGAATGTGCTAGCTCCCGGAATTTTCAGCGATCTCAAGCAACTGCTCGTGCTGGACCTCTCCAACAACGAGCTCACCTCGGAGTGGATCAATCCGGCCACATTTCGAGGGCTAGCCAAGCTAATACTGCTCGATCTGTCCAACAACAAAATATCCAAACTCGAACCTACCATCTTTCGCGATCTGACCAGCTTGCAGGTATTGCGAATGCAGGAGAACTTCATCGAAAGCGTGGCGGAAAACACTTTCCAAGGGCTAACCGCGCTCCACACGGTGATACTGTCGAACAACCGTCTGGCCACGGTCGATCATTTTACCTTCAGTGGGTTGAAAAGTTTGACGCTGCTTTCGCTGGATTACAACCGCATTGCACGCATCGATCGACAGGCATTGCGCAATCACTCGGCACTGCAGGAGCTCCATTTGAACGGCAATAAGTTGCTCCAGGTGCCGGATGCACTGTACGACGTGCCATTGCTCCGAACGCTCGATCTCGGCGAAAATCACATCTCCACCATCGATAACGCGAGCTTTCGGCACATGGCCCTGCTGTACGGTTTGCGGCTGACGGAAAACAACATCGAAATCATCCGGCGCGGTACGTTCGAGGCGATGCAATCGCTGCACATTTTGAATCTATCCCAAAACCGGCTCAAGCTGGTCGAACAGTCGTCGTTCGACAACAACACGAAGCTGCAGGCGATACGGCTGGACGGCAACTACCTGACGGACATTGCCGGTCTCTTCACCAAGCTGCCGAACCTGCTGTGGCTCAACATCAGCGACAACCATCTGGAGGTGTTTGACTACGCGCTCATACCGACCGGGCTGCAGTGGTTAGATGTACACGCGAACAAAATCACCGAGCTGGGCAACTACTTCGAGATTGAGTCACAGCTCGCGCTGAGCACGATCGACGCGAGCTCGAACCAGCTGACCGAGATCACCGGCAGTGCGATACCGAACAGCGTGGAGCTGCTGTACCTTAACGACAATCTCATCTCCAAGGTGCAGTCGTACACGTTCTTCAAGAAGCCGAACCTGACGCGGGTCGATCTGTTCGGCAACAAGATCACGACGCTCGATCCGAACGCGCTGCGCATATCGGCCGTGCCGGATGATCGGCCCCTGCCCGAGTTCTATATCGGTGGCAACCCGTACCAGTGCGATTGCAATCTGAACTGGCTGCAGAAGAGTAACGTCGAGTCGCGGACGCAGCCACGGCTGATGGATCTGGACAGCATCTACTGCAAGCTGCTGTACAACCGGGGCCGCACGTACGTGCCGCTCGTCGAGGCAATGCCAAACCAATTTCTCTGCAAGTACGACACGCACTGCTTCGCCCTCTGTCACTGTTGTGATTTTTACGCCTGCGACTGCAAGATGGAGTGTCCGAAGCAGTGCACCTGCTACCACGACCAGAGCTGGAGCTCGAACGTGGTCGACTGCTCGCGGGCCGGCTACGACGAGCGGCTGCCCGATCAGATCCCGATGGATGCGACACAGATCTATCTTGATGGGAACAATTTCCGGTCGCTCGGCAGTCACGCGTTTCTCGGCCGCAAGCGGCTGAAGATACTCTTCCTCAACGGCACGAACGTGGAGACGGTGAGCAACCGTACGTTTTACGGTCTGCGGGAGCTCGAAATTTTACAGCTCGATCACAATCTGCTCACCGCGCTGAACGGGTTCGAGTTCGAAGGGCTCGACAGCCTGAAGGAGCTGTTCCTGCAGTACAATCGCATCGCGCTGATCGCGAATCACACGTTCGATCATTTGCACGGGCTGAAGATCCTGCGACTCGATCACAATCGCATCGTCGAGTTTAACGTTTGGCATTTGCCGAAGCAGCTCCACGATATCAGGCTAGCGTTTAATCCGTGGTCCTGCGAATGTGATTACGTCGCGCGATTCCAGGAGTATCTCAAGACGTACGATTTTGTGCGCGATCGGCACAAGATAAGATGCGCATCGTACGCGTCCAGCAATGCAACCGTCGGTGGGCACAATGGCACATCACCGGCGACCGTTCCCGTCGGGCTCGAGCTCGCTGCTGACGATGGGCCATCGCCCGACAGCACGATAGCCGGCGACTTTCTCGTGTACTACGACAACAGTTCCGCGCTCTGCACCGGCGCAGTACCGCTCGAAAATGTGATCAACGGAAATTTGACCTCGCGAAAAACGATCCTCTCGCCGCAGCCGATCGAGGGCTACATTCCGTTGCTGGTAACCGGTCTTTTCGGCTTTTCCTTGGTGATCATACTGACGCTGGTGCTGTTCGTGTTCCGGCAGGAAATGCGCGTCTGGTTTCATTCCAAGTTCGGCGTGCGCCTCTTCTACCGGAATGCCGATATCGACAAAAACGAGCGCGACAAGCTGTTCGATGCGTTCATATCGTACAGCTCGAAGGACGAAGCGTTCGTCGCGGAAGAGCTGGCCCCGATGCTGGAGAACGAGGATCCGTCCTACAAGCTCTGTTTGCACTATCGCGATTTCCCCGTCGGTGCGTACATCGCCGATAACATCCTGCAGGCGGTGGAATCGTCCCGGCGCACCATCATGGTGCTTTCCGAGAACTTTATCAAATCCGAATGGTGCCGGTTCGAGTTCAAGTCGGCACACCATCAGGTGCTGCGGGACCGGCGCCGACGCTTGATAGTGATATTGCTCGGCGAGGTGCCGCAGAAGGATCTCGATCCCGACATACGCCTCTATCTGAAGACCAACACGTACCTGCAGTGGGGCGACAAGCTGTTCTGGGAGAAGCTACGCTTCGCGCTGCCCGATGTGCCGAACAACCAGCGACGACAGCACCAGCAGAACATCTCACTCACACACTCGAACGTTCGGAACAGCTATCAACTGACACGGGTTGCGCCCAGCAACCGCACCAACAATCAACTTGCTGCGCAGCATCCGGATCCACGAGCGCAGGCACGCTCGCCGGAGTACCATGCTACCGCAACGCAACCACTACCGGCGGAAATGCAAGCGCAACCACTGCACAGCAGCCAGCAACAGCAGCAGCAGCAGCAGCTACAGCAGCAACAGCAGCAACAGCAGCATCAACCGCAGCAATCCAACCAAGCGCAATTAAGAGCTTCTGCACCGCTGAACACATCACCGCGAACAGTTGGCATCCACATCTAAATGCTCGTTTGTGGCGTGGCAATTCTATTGTACATAAATTGTTTGCTGAAGCAGTACGCACGAGCAGCAAAACGTGCCTGTGCATGTAAATATAACACATACGATATTCATAACCGTCCTAGACGTTTCAGTTAAAAATCTGGAGTTGTGCACGCAAATGAAATTGTGATATTAACATTTGTAAGGTATCTCTAAACGCATCGAACGAAACATTGTTGTCAAGATTTTAAGTAGTTAAAGCTCGTTTTGTGTTTTAACAGGACATCCCGGTGGTCCTATTTCAATGTGAAACTGAAAATATTGAATATACCTGTAGCAAACAAGTACTGCAAGATGCTCAGCATTGTTGTGCTCAGCTTTTAGAGTCTTCACAATACTATACCACAGTCAATCAATGCAATAAAGCACGAAAAGCGTGCCATCCATTCACACACACATAGAACATCAGTCCACAGTGTCAGTGCCATGAGTGAAATAGGCACAACTCGAAAACTACTAACAACAGATTGAAATACCTTCCGGTAACATTCTTCATCTTTCCAGCTAATTATTTTCTATAAATAGTATAGTATAATTCGCAATATTATCAGTCGTAAAATCACAAGCGCATTACTTTCTATTCGATCCTGGCAACTATATTGTGAGCAATGAGCGTAAGACAGCAAGCGAAGGAAATTGTCGATATTAAAGATTTTAATTACAAAACTCGTAAGATTATTGCTTCAATCATCAAACACCTTAAAACAATACATTATAGTGACGCGCAAAGGGCAATAGGCTGTTATTTGCTCATAGATTTTTACACTCGATCTAGTCAAAAGCATGTAAGAAACAAAATGCACGTAGCGAATGGAAAATAGAAATCGATCAACGATCGGAACTTGTGCGCACATTTGGACAACTTGTACACAACACTCGTACGATGAACGTTGAACTAAAGTGTTTTAGAATAAACGTTGTTAACTCAAATTATTCCTACTACTAATGTATACACGTAAAGACTGATGAACGACTTGACTATTGAAGCAACACAATTCCAATACTCAACAACATCGCTTTGTTTCTAGCTTAGGACACAACGCCGCTTAAATGTGTACGTCATCGAGTTGACTTTTGCAGTAATATACTCTCTTTCTACATATTACAACACAACTTTCTTAGCTTTCCATCAATACATCACTAATAAAATCAAGATCAATCCTTCTAAGCACTAGAAACATTATAATGAAGCTTGATTTGATTTAACCTACACCTCATTGAAATACTACAATAAAAAAAAAAACAATAAATGCATTACACTCAGTATAAGTAAAAGCCGATAAACTCTTCCAGTCCTAACTACAAAACGAGAGCAATAAACAGTTTGCTTAGTTCGAACGTTTTAACAAAAGAAGTGTAAGCAACTAGTAGAAATTGATAGAAAATCAAATGAATACAGGTTAATTAATAGTATCGCTGTAAATCCTCAATCCTTTGTTGTTGAGAGAGAGAGAAAGAGAAAGAGAGAGAGAGGAAAAATCCTATAAAGATTTTAGAAAAGGATTTCAGTTTCGAATCATAACAAAACATTCAAAAGCCTTTGTGTCCTTACGTCGTAAATAAATTATTGTTTGGCGAAGCGCTTCGCACAGAACTGAGTAGACAAAGTAAACGAAACGTGGATCCATAAAGTGTCCTTCACTATGCGTAGAAAAAGCTGAACTGCCTTATTTGAAGTATTGTTAGCAAAATGTAGTATATTCAATTGAAATAAACCAGACACAAGAAATGCCTGTTTTTTTTTAAACAAATTATTATCATGTGTTTTTTTCCATTTTTCATTATCAGCAAATGTACACTTTTGTGTGTTAAAGAGCAACATAATCATTATAGTCGCTCGCTCACTGGTAAGTAATAAACATTTATCACAAGCTTCAGACCAATGGAAAGAAAGCCTCCAATCGAAAGACTTCAATGACTTCACGAAAAAACAAGCAACGAACCCCGCGTGTGGATGCGCGCGTGCTCCTTTATAGCTGCTGTTTAAAATTCATATTTTCTTTATCACAAAAGGTGCTCTGTTCAGCAAGCTTAAATAAAGAAAAATTATCTACCCAACCACACGCATTACGTTATCTCTGCGGATGTGATTGAAGTGTTCACGTCGTTACTTTTTGTTTGGCCGGCCGCCGAACGCGATAGTTATCGTGTTTTTCGCTCGGCATAGAATCTTAATATGCGATTAATTTGATTTGATGGTCATCCACCACGAGCGAGAGATAAATTGTGGCACTATTGTGAACAATTTTTATGTTTGCATCCAAAGCATAAAACGCATCCGTACACACACACGGAGTATGCTCCAATCGCAAACCGACGTCGATTGCGTCGATGAAAGCAAACATGGCGAAGCTTTGGAGCTTTTCCTTCCTTTCTTCTCTGTTTTCGTACGCTTCCACGCTGTACCTCAAACATACAATTGAAACAGGAGATGAACGGAAATAACACACAAAAAGAAAAAAATACAGCCTCAACAAAAGCATCTTCCCGTCATCGTTATCTGATCCACTGACGCGAGCGCTTAGCAATTTGATTCAGATTTGTATCGGAAATCATAGATTCAAACGAACCGAAGCCTCCTTCACTTTTGCTTCATGTACCGTGCTACCACATTGTGTAAGACTGCCTTTCAGCTTTCTGGTCGAGCAAAGCTGGTAGCAAACGCGAACGCTGCCGAGAAGGCAATCCAGGCAAACAGAAGAACTATAGCAGTGATTAAATCGAATTAAAGGGTAGAAGCATAATAGCCAAACGGATGAGCGGGCTAGATGGCAAGATGGTGTAGAAGCTCTAGGAAAAAGCAAAAAAAAAAAAACGAAACGGTCCGGATGTGCCACTTCCAACGGCAGAACTAATGAATCTAGGCAGAGCGTATAACAAATCATATTGCCCTAATGATAACCCATGCCCCATCACAGCGGAATCTCAGTCAAAATAGAGACTGCAATCGAAAGTAATGCCACTTACTCATCTTTTCTTATGTGCTCGAAATGGGTATGGGCGTAAATTACGTCAACAAGCTTTCTTGCACTTCATACATTAACGTTTGTAAGGCAGCATCGAAGAATCAATCCCTTCCCCCAACGGTTCTATTATTTTCGCTTGAATTTTCGCAAACACCGAAAATGATACGTAGCGTTAAATATTAACAGTACCTCGGGCCCGGAGGACTTCTCAATCGCCCAAAAACCCACATCGTATCGAATTTAAATTTTTTGTTCACTGCTGGTGTGCACCGAAAACCAAACACCACATGGTCCGCTGGCAGGGGGAGTTCGCCGTCCCAGCGCACGCTAGCACGCCCATAATTTATTCTAATTAAATAGTACTGTCCACATAAATTTCGACTTCATTTCGGACACCGCGGCGGCTGTTGTGATCGATCCTAGCTCAATCTCGCTCAACAAGGTGTGGATCTTGCTCGTCACAGACACAGAGGGCAGGGCGTTCCATTTCACCAACTCGCCGACGGTCATTCTTGAAACCAAATAAATTGTTTCAAACCGTGAAAAATACGTAGGTTTCACCTTTTTATGCGAGTCTAACGATGCGTGGCCCCGACTCGTTCGTTCCCAGCGGAGCATCCAGCGGAGTCTGTATTTCAGTCCCGGGGGCAGCCGTGTGTTGTCGTTGTTATTTTTTTTTTGCTTCTCTCCTCTATATTCCACCCTTCATTTTTGCTTTATTTTTGTTAGTTATTCCGATTCGTGGCACCTTCCCCGCCAAGACATAAATTGCTACATTAGCAAAGCGGCATTAAAAAAAAAGGGGGTGAAAGATCTTAGATGGTACCGTTTTTATTGTTATATTATTTTAATTTGGTTCACAAACTACAAACTTCACCTGGCCGGCACACGTTACGCCGGCGGTTCTGGCCACTAGCCCAGCATCTAGCTTCTTCATCTGCGACGGAATGATAATTTTAGCTCATTCCGAGCGGAAATGGCATGCGGGAATGGCACGCGGAATTCATTTGATTTATTTCATCACTCTTATGCGAGAGCGTTACACGGTGGTAGTCGTCCCATCACAGGGGCACTGGGGCCAGCCTAGCCTGGGCCCAGCAAAAACACTTCAGTCCCTTTTACGAATGACCTCGTACTTCCGGTCCGCAACCGATGGTTCCGATTCGGTAAATGCTTTGATGTGCCAAGCCCTTACGCCGCCCGCCTTACGTACGTTTGTATTTATCCTTCGAAATTGACATACGCGCTTCATTCCACCAGCACCTGCTAGGCCAATTTTCGTTTTCTACTATAAATATAAAACATTTCCTTCCGCTTCTATTTTTTTTTTTTTACAATCTACCATCCCGCATGGCGGGCCTGCTGGTTCGGCATCCAGTGCCCAACGCCCGACGTTTCGATACAGGTAGCACTCGTTTGATGATAATTAATTCACTGTTAATAGTGTTATGCTCTTTCTTTGTTCGCGTCCCACACATCCAGGGATATTCTACGCGCATTGTAGGAAACTTTCCTTTAGCGCCATTTCTTCGCCCGCGTTGACCGCGGAGGGCTTAAGACTCACATAAACATACAGCCGGTGTTAACGGAAGTGTTCGCACCTTTCGGAACGCACTCATCCCGAACAGGCGTGTGTTTAATTGTTGTTTGTTAAATTGTTTTCTTCTCTTTTTCACGCCGTGCTACTTACTGTTGAGTAGCTGCATTTGCTCACTTTAAGTGGTAGAAGAATGCAAGAGATTTGTACAGATTATTGAATTGTTTACACAGCTTCTTTGCCGATGAGACACGTTGTGTAAACATTGAAACAAAAACCACGTCGAACGATGTAATTGGGAGCAAAATAGTAATTAATAACCACAAGAAAGCACACAAGCGAAAGCTAACAACAAGAGCTCCTACTGCACTTACCGTCTACAGCACTAAATTAAAGATTATTGTGATATCACTTCCCACCGTGTGGTACAAACAAAGGAGAAATTGGGTAAGGAAGGAAGGTAGGAAAGCAAGGAGACATTGTGAGGCTCCTTGCCCATGCTTGCAGCACACAACAAATTAGGTAACTGTAATCCTCTAAGTCTCGTCCCCCCTCTTCCCCCTCTCGATTTTCTCCCAACACTCCTCTCCCACCCCGCGGATTCCCGGGCTCAAGCCTGTGAACACGAACAACGCAGAACTTGATCGTCATTGGATTTTAATTGATTTTCCACCGAACGCTTGTTTGGCAGCTCGATTCAGCATATACAGCTTGATTCAATCGGTGGAGCTTGTTGTTATTTTTTTTTTCTTCCTCCACTTCTCTATTTTGTTATCAAACTCGACCACATATATTACTATGTCTCGGTCGCCCCAAAACGGGCGACTCATCGATCTACACACGTCGCAGTTTTTTTTCTTTTCTTTTAATCAACAATGTTCATTGAGCCGATCTTCTTGCTCATTTTACCTGCTAAGAATTATGCTTAAATCAATCTAGATAGGAATAAATTCGAACAAGCGCGCGATGCCCAAATATGCATAGAGCGAACCACCAGATAACCCTGGTCACCCTGCATCCAACATCCCACGGCCCGCCCCGAACCCTCAAGGTGGCCTCTGGAAGTTGGAAAGGAGATACAAGAAAAAAAAAAGAACAAATCATTTGTCGATAATAAATTATTTTCCATCGTTAGGGATTGCGAAGCCCGAAAACGCTTTTCAAATATGTTCGATCGGTTTTTTGTTGTTGTTGTTGTTGTTTTTTTTCTCTTGTCTTCCTCTTCTTCTTCTTCTTCCCTTTCTTCTTCTTCTTGGTCTGATTCGAGCATCTCGGTTGCCTTTCTGATTCCGCTGGCGATTCCATTTTCCCTTTCTTATCTGTTCGTGCGTTCGCTACTTCATTATACCGATTTCCTCCGTGGAGCACAGCGCCCGCTGTCTGCTAAATTGTTTTCTATATTAACCCAATTCAGTCATCCTGACATACCGATGACTAGATCTGCCCCGAGATTCCTTCTGCATCATTCCTACCAACGCGTCATTCCTTACCGTTCAGAAGTTGACGGCATATTTTAGCGGAGTTTTAGGCGACAAAACGCTTTTCAATCACCAAAAAAAAAACCCCCCCTCCTTCGAACCCACCGACGACCGATCGGCTTAAGTTCGTGGGTTGCTTTTTTGTGTGTCTTTCTTCTTCTATCTTTCAGGGTTTTCGGCCTGTCATGGTCGTTCTTCTTTTTTTCCCTTCTTCTTCTTCTTCTTCTTCTTCTTCAAAACCCAGACTCAGACAACCCCCACGTGTAATTGATTAGCTGATTGAATGCTCAGCATAGCATCTTTATCGTTTAATTGATTTTCTCAACCCCCGTGTAAGGAAGTGGCCGATGTACGCGCTTGTATTTTGGGTTGTGCGGGACGCGGAATGATAAATGAAAATTGCTGCTACCAGCGCTAACGATCAGCTTCAACTTTCAACTTTGCAGCGTGCAGAGAAAGGAACGAACGAAAGGTTAAACGGGTTTAGGTAGGTAATGTTACAGAAATTGCATGGAAGCGGCACCGGTTGCCAGCCGGCTATAAGTGTCGAGCGAACGGATTCACCCACCAGCCGGGCGGACAGCAACGGTTGGGTGGGGCTCACTCACACGGGTGAGAAAAAAGGAAAGAGAAAAAACAAAGCCCCCATAGATAAATAAATAAAATTCCAACAAACTATCCACAAAACTACGCTCATAATAAATCTTCTGCTCTGTTAATTTGAAAATGATAGCCTTACATGCCGTCATTTATCGAAAAAAGGGTCGTCTGCTATCATGCAAGTCACGAGATATTTCGTTTCCCTGCTCGCTTTGGCGTTGGTCCGCGTTGGTACAAGGTACGTACGCAACAGGACGTGCGGACCATCGCCATCGCCGCTAGGAACACTATGTTGCAGGTGAAGCCGAAGCCGATTTATAAGCGCCTGTTTGTGCCGGGTGCCGCACCGAGCCGCACCGAGCAGCAGCAACGATGGACCAATTTAAAATGATGCCAAGCTGTAAGTGGAAGCGGGATCACGATACGACGCGCAACGGTCGCGTCGCGATCGCTGCGGATCGATTTCACGGGACGGCAGCACAACCGGCGGCCACGGGTTCTGGAAGAAAGGCCGGAACCGGTTTCTTGTCATCAGCGGGGCAGGATTTGATGAAAGATAGTTGATCGTTTCTTTACCCGGCTGCACGATGGTTTCATCATTCGAAGCGCGATGTAAAATATAAATATTTATAATCATCTCCAGTAACATGCAAACGGTTCACCGGTCTCTGGACGGTTTGGGTTTTGTTTTCTTTCTTTTTTTTTTTTTTGATTTTGTTTTTTTTTTTATTTTTCCTTGTTTTTCCCATCCCAGTTTCTCATCAGATCGGTTAGAATTTCACGGACATGACAGCCAAATTTATCTAACCAGAAATGTGTGTGCGCTTGCGAGAACCCTTCCACCTTATTAGTTTGTAATTAACAGTCATATTTTGGTGCGCTGTTTGTTGTCGATCTTCCAACCATCCGATCCCGCCACCCAATTGGTGGCGGTGAGTGCATTTGCTCATTGTTCTCGGCTTCGAGACACTCGTGGTTTACAAAACCATTCGCAACAACACACAGCACGCCTCTGCAATTGCTAGCTGGCTGGCATAAAACATTAATTCACAAACGATCGGCCAGCGGTGGGGGTAGGGTGGGGTGGGGTGGTACGGTTTTTTTTTTATGAATTACTCTACGACGGAACCTCAAAAAACCCATTCAAACACTGCGACGTCGTCGCTGACATAAGCACCGAAGCTGGTGGAAGCTGTGTAACACCACCAACAAAAGACAACGCGAGTCGCGCACAGTGTCGCCGCAGAGCGACCGCCCGACGAATGGAGCGAGAAACGAGCTGGGCAGTCGAATGCGAAGTTGAAGTCGAAGTATGCTGATGTTGATGCAAATCCCTGATCATACCGACGAGATTACCCGGACTCTCCGGACTTAGGGGATCGATAGCTTCCTCTTATCGCGCTGGGAGCTACGTACGTACGTACATGAATGTGTTGTCCCAGTGTTGTATTTATTGTTTGCGACTTTGATTTGTAGCTGGTTGTGTTCCGTCGCATTGCTCACCTTATTTTTTCTTTTTTTTGCGTTTGCGTCTGGCCCCCCGACGTCCGACGGTGTACCGGGACGCTGTCGGTACAAATAACATTGTCCCCGTGACTTCTACTGTCCACCCACTGCTGGCGAACGGTGTTGCAGACCGGAGACCCGGGCACCAGAAGTCAGCTTGAGCTTTTTGCCTTCGCCTGTCGTTTTCGATCAAGAGCGGCCGTTGCTTCCCGTGTTGCTTCTGTCGCTTTTGGCCCCACCGCGAAAGTCATCGCTGCCCTTTTGTCAGGCGACAACGACAACGAGCGATTTTATCTGCGAGTGAAGACATCTTACAGTGTCGCCTGCAACAACTACACCATAAGTTTGTCGCTTTTGTCGTGCCGTGAGACAATGTGTGGATGCTGCTGGTGCTGGCGGTTTCCGGTACAGCTACACACCGAACTAGCCATTGCATTACTTATATTTTTGCTTACGCTTCGACATATAGGTTGCGCGTTTTTTCACGCGACTCTTCATGACACCGGTCATGACCGGTCCAGCGGTCATAGCACTTGGGCCTGGGGTAATAACAATATTGAGTTTTTGTCTGTGCCTATAGCTGGTCATATAGCTGTCCGATTTTACTAGGTTGCCTTTGTCTTTGCTAAGTGTTTTCCATTGCCTTATGGGCATTAGTCTAACGTCGCAAATGTTCCCTTTCCATTGGATTATTTTATTGTCGATTAACTTGCCCAGTTAGCACAGGCGTAATGAAGGGCTTGCCTCGACTGCTGTTCGAAGCTCGCGAACATTAAGCCATTCGCACTGAACAACGCTACCAGCTTGCTCATGGGTTTTGCTGTTTTCTTTAAACTTTACCACCTTTTGCTGGGTGAACATAAATCTTCACAAATGGATGTTTGCACCAATCATTTATATTACCAGCACCATGATCTTGATCGGCGGAGGTGTTTTTGAATGTAACAAAAAAAAAGAAACCAACATCCATGACAATGGGGAATCGAGTGACAAAAAAAAAAAAACAAAGGCAAACGTTGGAAAACATTTGAATAATACAAATTCCTTCGTTGGCCGGTATGTATTTTGAATACGGCTGCTACAGCAGCATGAATCGCTAAACAAACGAGTACCGGAATGTTACCAGTATTTACATCATGTTGGGTGCCTTTCGGTCGTTGTTTGCTTTGTTTTGTTTGGTTTATTTATTTATTTATTTTTTGTTTTTGGGGACAGCAAGACAGCAAGTCCTTCCGTTTTGGTCAAGTCGCACGTTGATTTGAAACATTTTTGCCATGCTGCTCTGTCACCGGACAAAACGGATGCCCTCAATACCGCGTACGAATTGATTATTTTCTGCATACGTACAACCGAAATTTCGATAATTTTATTCCACCGCGTTCGATGATTGGTTTTGCAGTAACCAGTGGACGGACCTGGCCTGGGCCTTGGGCCGGCTCGGTAGCACGCATTAATGCGTTACATGCACTTTTGTTTCCATAAAATAGTCTCTCGCCGGATCCCCGATTTGCACCACACCGTGCGCACCGGTGCGGTCGGCTATCGCTGTAACCAGGTCCGAAAGAAATAATTCGGCAGAAAAATTTAAATAATTCGTCGTCAAACCTCGCTCGCCTAACTTCCGCGACGGGTCATCTGTTGCTGCAAGTCGTTACTTGCTTGTCCCGTGCACAAAACAAGAAGAAACAGCACAATAATAATAATAATAATAATGATAATAATAAAAAAAAACATTGTTCCGTTTTTCTTCCCATGATTGGATTTATGGTAACGAGGTCAGGAATTTGCTTGCGGTAACAGATTACAATATTCGTTCGCAATAAAAGAGAAATGCAAATTGTGACTGTTTGTACATATTTTTTTTTGTTCATCTGGTTGTTGCTGTTTTTGCTTTGCGTTGCCACATACGGCTAATAAACCATCCCCAACATCCGGAAGATAGTGGAAGGATACACCTTACCATTTTGTTTCGATTAAAACAAAGTTCATAAATTTTAAACCACACAGCTTGAGTAAAATGTACATCGCCGCCACTGCCACGTAATACCGTAAAAGCAATGCACAAGCAATCACACATGTGTGCGTGGCTGTAATGTTCTAATACTATTTAAAGATTTGATTGCATCAAACAAAAAGCATTAAATCGTATTAATTGCCAGCGTTAGCAAATGGATACATTTAAATACATGAACGAACGATCCTCAGTGAATCAAGAAATCAGCACTTGGTTCTATTAGCTTCCTTTTTACTTAATATGCAATGAAAGTAAATTTGCGTGTGTGCAATGTACTGAAACTGTTGAAACACTGACGTACGCAAAAAAAAAACTACGAAAATAGACTCAATCGCCACTACAGATCATATACAGGAAGCGATTCCGGAAGAGAATAACAAACCAATTTGATGCATTTTAACAGTATCGGTGGCGAAATGGTAGCAGATTAACAAATAGCTGAGAAATGACACCTGCTCCCAAATTCACCTGCAATAGAATGACTCTCACAATATGTCGATCTTTTCCAACGATCCTTTGCAATTGGGCACGGATAAACCAGAGCAAGCAGCCATACCATCGAACTAACCGATTCTTACTATGAAGCGCCGCAAGGTGGTGAGTAACTAATTCTCATTTCCATTACCATCTCAGCAAATGTGCACTGGTGTTGAAACGAAAAACTACTGAGCAATCATCGTGTTATCCTATTCTACAATTTCATACACCAGTGACGACCATTATAAACTCGTTTTCAACTACAATTGCAGCTAATGAAAACATACACAGAGTTTAATATTCTGAACAACTAAAAAAAACGAATAACATCCCTGCAAGAGCCACGCAGAGATACAATGCATGATGAATTTGGAAATAAAACACGAACAAACAAGCGAACAGTATATTCCAATCAGCGAAATGCGGTCATTCGCACTCTTCTACAGACCGGAGTACTTCATGACTAGTGTTGTCTTCACTTTACTTCTACAAGATATAACTTTTAGTAATGCCAGTGGCTCTTCGTACTCTTTAAAAGTTACAAAATATGTTTGCATCGATACGCCGTACAAAGAATCGACACTTCACTACTGTAAAAGCATTCTGCGAAGAAACGCACCTACGCTGGTTTCGGTGTCTATAAATGTACCAAAATTATACGACAAGGTTCTCGTGAAAGTTTTGTTATTCTATAAGTTTAGCACTTATCAACCGTTCCTGATTACCATGGAAGGAAATGGTTGTGAGTACATTCGAGATCCGCCACAATTTGGAATCGAAAAGCACGTGTACGACATTATCAAAGAATCAGCACCAGAGCTACTTTATCCTTGTCCAACAGGCGTGAGTAATCACAAAAACTATGCTTTTTATTTGAACATAAATTTCTATTCTGCTCCTTATTGCAGAATCATACGTATAACATCACTTGGTACTTTCAAGACCGATACGCACCGAAGAACATTCCAGCAGGAGATTACAAACTGCAATTTAAACTGATAGCACAACCCAACATCATCATATTTGCAATGGATGTATATGGCGTTGTGCGTAATTCTGGATTTGTTTCCACCTTTATGAATTAGTGATACGCGCTTTATGAAGTGATGTGTGCAGTGAAAAACGAAAGATTGATTTTCAATATCGATGCAAGCATAAAACGAATAAAGGTATCGTAATAACATTTCCTTGAACAATATTCACTGAAGGACGGCCAAGCGGTATACCTACGTTAAATATTTATCTTCTGAGGAGATGTTAGTCTCTTAAACAGTACATCGCCTCCAGTGATATTTTGCCATAAAGGGCAAGAGCAGATTAGAACAAGACATAAAGGACCATGCCATAAAGAACAGAAGAACAGACCAGATTAGTCCAACAGTTCGTATAGCCGTAGCCACACATAGACAAATAGATCATGTTATCCATCGAAACACGGATGTCACGCTTTCGTTGGAAAGCAACCATCATCTATTCAAGAAACAAACTTACTGGTGAAGTTATCGACAAACTCTCATTAAAGCTATCGTAATCGTAAATGATTTCGAAATCAGTAGATCGTTAATCAGAAGCGAACATTAGCTTGTATTCATTTAATTATTTAACTGTCAAAGCAAGAATCTAATGAAATAGATTATTTGCTACGAACGCCATATGTAAATGAAACATTCTTGATACTGTGGCATAACAAATGCTGTTTCCACTATAATGGGATCGTCCGAATTTATCTGCCGGTTGAGAGGATACTTGATTGTAGTAGTTGTTTTAACATCACTTTTATACCATACACCAACAAGCGGTGCCAATGCTTCTTCGTATACTTTTAAAGTTACAAAATATGTTTGCATCGATACGCCGTACAAAGAAACGACGCTTTACTATTGTAAAAGTGTTCCGCGAAGAAATGCACCTACG
>STHB01000011.1:6270643-6297449 GCA_018908115.1 Anopheles rivulorum
ACTGTGGCATAACAAATGCTGTTTCCACTATAATGGGATCGTCCGAATTTATCTGCCGGTTGAGAGGATACTTGATTGTAGTAGTTGTTTTAACATCACTTTTATACCATACACCAACAAGCGGTGCCAATGCTTCTTCGTATACTTTTAAAGTTACAAAATATGTTTGCATCGATACGCCGTACAAAGAATCGACGCTTTACTATTGTAAAAGTGTCCCGCGAAGAAACGCACCTACGCTTATTTCTGTGTCTATAAATACACCAAAACTATACGACGAGGTTATCGTGAAAGTTTTGTTATTCTATAAGTTTAGCACTTATCAACCTTTTCTGTTTACCATGGAAGGAAACGCTTGTGAATTGATTCGGAATCCGCCACAATTTGGCGTCGAAAAGCACGTGTACGACGTTATCAATGAAACAGCTCCAGTGTTGCTAGAACCATGTCCAACAGGCGTGAGTGTTAGAAAATTTTAAGCTTTACGTTTGTGTTTCAATTAATTCTCGTTACTTTCTCGTTGCAGAATCGTACGTATAACATCACTTGGTACTTTCAAGAACAACACGCGCCGAAGAACATTCCCCCAGGGGATTACAAAATGCAATTTAAGCTGATGTCTCAAACCAATTTCATCATATTTGCAATGGATGTGTATACTTCAGTGCGAACTTCTGGAATTGTTTCCACTTTCATTAATAAGTGATACGTATAATACTAACTAAGTACACTACATATATATTATTGGCTCTTCTAATGCGTGAGCTTTGGAACTCTTAATCAATATTTAACATTTTATATTTATTCGAGAGAGACTGTTCTCTTCTGCGAGAGTACCGAAGCATTATCTAGTGCTAGAGATTCCAGCTTCCAGCATTTTCTTTAATGACTTCCATGGTATGAGCACCAACTGCTCAACTAGCTGTAATTGCTCTGGGACTGAGAACACTTCTTTATTAGTGTGATGAATGGAAAACACAACATTTAGTTTTATTTTACTCATATTTTATGATCCATGATCCTTGCTAGTTCATCATTCTTTGGGCTAGTTTCATCATTTTGTCTCATTCCGAAACATTCAAATCATCCGAAACGAATGCCAACGCGACGGCACTCAAAACGATATTGGAGCATATGCCTAGTTTTCTAATGCCATTTGAACACTGAATTACACCCGAATTACATCATTTACCAAACAAAGATCTGAAAAACATTACAAATCGATTTGATGTATTGTTTATTAAATACCTTCCGCAAAACGGGAACAAAAACGCTGAAAAACAAACGGTGATTAAAACGCTGAGTTATTCAAATGCTTTACAACAAAATTGTTCTCACGTTTCATCTAGCGCACATACCGTAATGTGAAATGACAAATCAAAAAGCAAAAATATTAAACAGTGGTACTATTCTTACTATTTCCAGCACTTGGTAGCACAGAGGTATGGTGTTCATTATAAAACCATTTCGGAAAAATTGCAACTAATGAAAATAGCTCATTGTTTACTTATCCGAGTTGCTGATAACTGATCGATATCGCTACAAGGGCGATATGTGTAGGTACAGTTCTACATCAATTTTATGTAGCAAAACATTAAACGGTACAGTTTATTCTATTCGGTGAAATGGGATCTTTCGATATCCTACTCAGGCTAACGGGGCACATCATGATTGGCGTTCTTATAGTTTCGCTCATACAAAACCTACCAACACCCAGTATCGGTGCGGCTACGTTAAAAGTTAAAAAATATGTTTGCATCGATACACCGTACAAAGAATCGACACTTCACTCCTGTAAAAGCATTCCGCGAAGAAACGCACCTACGATGGTCATATTGACACTACATGTTCCAAGAATATACGACGACCTTCTAGTAAAAGTCGCATTATTCTACAAGTTTAGCACTTATCAACCGTTCCTGATTTCCATCGAAGGAAAAGCTTGTGAATTTATTCGACATCCGCCACAATATGGCGTCGAAAAGCACGTGTACGATATTATCAAAGAATCAGCACCAGTGTTGCTAGATCCTTGTCCAATAGGCGTGAGTAATAGCAAAAGCTAAGTTCAGTGTCTTTACTTGAATTCTAGGTCGTTGTTTTCTTTGTTGCAGAATCGTACGTATAACATCACTTGGCACCTTCAAGACCGATACGCACCGAAGAACATACCAGCAGGAAATTACAAACTGCAATTTCAACTGATAATTCGAACCAATGTGACCTTATTTGCAATGGATGTATATTTCGTAATGCGTAACACTGGAATCATTACCAGCTTTATGAACTAGTCACTATTATAGCTGAATACACAACTACGTTTATGCAACCTATACTTCTGAAGCGTCCATCTTGCAAATTTTTATTATTGTTCAATACAAATCCAGCACAAAAAGTGTTATATTTAAGTTTTGTTTAAGACAAAAATTTTTTTTTTGTTTTTGTTATCAATTATTTAATTCCGAGGTTTTTTTTAGCGCTTAATGAACTTTCCCATTCCACGGAATAATTGGTTTTTGTCAAATGGAAACGCTCTGCATTTAAAATATCCTAAAAATTATCGTCTGTCAAAATTCGGAGCATCACGCAATCAAGCGCAATGAGTAGAAAACAGACACAAAAGATTTTTGTGTATTTTATTAAATTTGAAATTTTTCAATCCCATAAACAAAATAGATTAGCCCTTGGCTGATTTTGCTGTAACGCTACGCCATAAACTCAACTCAAAGCTGTGCTGACCGCTCTGGTTGCTAACATTCCGTATACGGTCCTAAAATGGGTGACCAGGCACGCTTATGCGGTAACTCCTCACAATTCAGAGGATTGTTGATAAGATTTAAATAATCGAGCTCTTCCGGCAGATTGCTCATGTTTAACATTTTCAAATTATTATCGTACAGATATATTGCTTTCATGGCTATGAAAGGTCGCAGGTAGACGTCCGATATGTTGTTGCTCGAAACATACAGCTCACTTAATCTTATAGGCACCTCGTCGTCAGTAGCGATCAAGCTGATCAAACGNATACGGTCCTAAAATGGGTGACCAGGCACGCTTATGCGGTAACTCCTCACAATTCAGAGGATTGTTGATAAGATTTAAATAATCGAGCTCTTCCGGCAGATTGCTCATGTTTAACATTTTCAAATTATTATCGTACAGATATATTGCTTTCATGGCTATGAAAGGTCGCAGGTAGACGTCCGATATGTTGTTGCTCGAAACATACAGCTCACTTAATCTTATAGGCACCTCGTCGTCAGTAGCGATCAAGCTGATCAAACGATTATTCGATACGTCCAGCAAATTAAGGTTGTTCATCCAGCTTAGGGTGCTGAAGTTTAACCGCACTAGTTCATTTCGCGCCAGCTGAATCGACAGCAGTGTTGCGTAATAGTCCGTACAGTTGGGCGTTTCTAGCTCCTGTTCCGTTTCATCCTGCTCAATGTAGTAGTTACGCCACGAGCAGAATGTATCCCCATTTCCATTATTCGATGCATCTAATGGTTGGGTTTGGTGCAGATCGGTGAGTTGGTTGTGTTCCAAAAACAGAGCCTTTAAGTTGCTCATCGTTGCAAATATGCCAACGTCCAGCCGTTTGAGCAGATTATCGGACAGAAATAGTTCACTCAGATTTGGGCAGCATGACACACCGGGTGAGATCGTTATCATTTCGATCTTATTGCTCACGAGATACAGCAGTGAAACGGAGGAATTTTCCAACAGGTCAAAGTTAAAGCCGGTCAGCTGGGAATTCGTTATCCACAGTATGTCCAATGCATGCAGCCGCGACACCGTGGGCGAAATGGCTCGCAGCGACGTGTATTCCGCTCGGAAGTCCTGCAAGCTATTGTTGTCTTCGAAATGCACATCTTCCACCTCCGTATTCAACAGATGCACAACACTGGGGCTCATCTGTGCGGGGAACACGATGCGCGTCACATTCGAGGTGCTTATCTGCACCTTCCAGGGTGTTATGTTCAACAGCGGGATTGTAAGATCGAGCACATCTATGCTAGCCATACGGTAAATCAGCTCCTCGGTGTTGTTCGTCAGGAAGGAATAATTCTTCGGTTCACTTTCGCGGGTGAGATTGACGATCATGCACGAAACATTCCCATCCACGTGCGTAACATTTGATTGGGCAATCGTTCCAAACCCGAACATAACCAACGCACAAAGCAGCGGAACAAAACTATAACGAAAAGTGCAGGCTGGATTTAAAACAGCCACAGATGCAGAAACCGTTCACTTCATACGCACCTTGCTAAACGCAACATCTTCGCAGGTCACCCAGCCACACCACGAGATGTTGGCACGGTACGGCACCGTTCAGACGAGTGATCCTTCCCATTGCTATTCTACCGATTTTTATAAACAACTCCACACAGCTCGTTCTGGCGAACGGTAATTTACACATTATTTTCAAATTTACACTCTAATCGTGCAGGTTCGCGCATCAACGAAGAGTTTAATATGATTTTAAGTGAAGTAAACACCGCACGAGGTTCACCTATTTTCATGCAAGATGGCGTATTATCGCAGAAAGTTGACTAAAGAATCTCATCAAAGCGAGTTGCTCAGTGAATGATGAATGTACTAATCACGTTGTCTGCACTCTGTAGGTCAAGATCGAGCCCCATATATATAGACCCTCGATTCTACTGGATATTGAATATCGTACCAATTTCAAAACTAACTTTTTTTTTTTTGGCAAACTCATCAGTAGCCATTAATCACCATTAGATTAGTAATGTGGCCGCATTGTGCCACCGCAAGGAGATTATTAGCAAGGTGGCAAATTAACGTTTCACCTTCATATCATTGATTGCATTAGTAACTGCATAATGGACTGGTCGCACCACTTAAGAGTGTCACTCTACGTACACGGGCAACGGCGCTCTGGCAACGGCAAACTCTCAAACATCTCATAACATCGGCAGTTACGGATGCTTCACATGAAACAGTGCGCTAAAAATAACACCCGGTGCATGAACATAAGCAGGGCCGGTGTGGAAATTTGACTTCCCTAAGCATAACGCACACAACGGCCGGCCTGGTACGCATTATGCGTGTTGGTGAGCATCTCGTTGGCCATAATCTGCGATAAAATGAATGACAAAAGAAGAGCGATTGCTCTGCAGCACGCGGCTATTTCCTTGTTGGCAGTGGAGTAGAACAGTCTGAGATTAGATTTCGCGGCGGAATCACGCAGTTTCGCTGCTAGCTTTTAGTTGCAAAATGACAACACTAGCGCTGGACGATGTGCTCACAGAGATTGGCACGTTTGGAAGGTTCCAGCTGCGGCAGTTTCTGCTCATGATACTGCCACTCGTATTTAACGCCTTCTCGAACCTGTCCTACGTTTTTACGGCGGCCGATCTTAAGTACAGGTGAGCTTGGTTCCCTTGTTGCCAGTTACCATCACACACAGCAAAGAGTTGGATAAAGATTTTGGTGATTTGTTTTTTTTTTCTTGTGTTTTTTGCAAGATGCTACATACCCGAGTGCGAGAATCGGAGCGATGCCGTGTACCGACCCGAATGGTTACAGGCGGCAGTGCCCTTCGTGCGCAACCAACCGGCCGGATGCGAACGGTACGAACCGCTTGTAAACATCACCAGCGACTATTTACAATGCGATGCGTCCGAGTTCAACAGCTCCGCTATCACGCGATGCTTCGACTTTGTGTATGAAGATAAAGCGGCTACTACGATTGTGAATGAAGTAAGTGATCGTGCGTTTGTGACGTTTTACGACGCCGAACAGCTGATGGTGGGATGAGCCGCTTTCATTGGTCGAAAGCATATCTCCCGGCCCGGCCGATCGGCATGGATTGGCCTGCGGGCCTGCGTACACTCATAAGCCCTTTCATTGCCCGTTCTGCTTTCAGTTTAACTTGACGTGCGATGAGAACACGTGGAAGATAACGCTGGTGGGCACTATACACAGTGTCGCCCAGGCCCTCGCTCTCCTGCTGGGCGGTTTATTTTCGGACCGATACGGCCGCAAATGGGCGCTGCTGCTGTGCATCGGGCTGGGTTCGACCCTCGGCATCGTCCGATCGTTCGCGGTCAACTATGAGATGTTTTTGGTGTTTGAATTTCTGGAACCGCTGCTCGGTTCGACCATGTACACGACGGCCTTCATCCTGGGCCAGGAGCTTGTCGGTCCGAAACATCGCGTATTCGCCAAGAGCCTCTGCCTGGTCGTGTTCGCACTCGGAGAGGCCGCCATGGGCGTTATTGCGATGTTCGTGCACAACTGGCGCCATTATCTGCTGGCACTGTTCGTGCCGGGTCTTGTGTCACTGTCGTTCCTGTGGATAACGGCCGAAAGTGTGCGCTGGTTGCTTTCCAAGGGCCGGAACCGGGAAGCCATCGTCATACTGGAAAAGGCTGCCAGAACGAACCGGAAAACGCTGTCCGAGAGTACGCAAAAGTTCTTCGCCACCAATGACTACCAACGCGCTTCGTCATCTCAGGTGCCGGTGAATCCTTCCTTCTTCGACCAGCTGGCTGAGGTGTTCAAATTTAAACGGCTGATCATACGCTTGGCCATCTGTTCGTTCTGCTGGTTCACCAACGTGATGGTGTACTACGGGCTCACTTTGAACTCGGTCACGTTGGCCGGTGACAAGAACGTTAACTTCATCCTGATCACGCTCGTCGAAATCCCGAGCGCGGTGAGCATGAGCTTCATTTTGAATCGATTCCCACGGCGGATGGCACAGTTCGTGTCGCTCGCACTGTGCGGTGTCTTGTGCCTGGTAACTCTGGCCATCCCCGAAGGTAAGTAATGTTCGTTAACACTGCGATCTAGTTAGAACCTTTACCAACTAACCCGCATTCCTCAACCTTCTAGATGACAGCTGGATCCACACGGCCATGTTTCTGTTCAGCAAGATGGCCATATCCTTCTCGTTCGGCGTGCTGTACATTTACACGGCGGAAATTTTCCCCACCAACCTGCGCCAAAGCTTGCTGTCGATGTGCTCCATGATCGGCCGGCTAGGGTCGATCGTAGCGCCCCAGATGCCACTGCTGACGAAGGTTTGGAAACCGCTGCCGATGACGCTGTTCGGTTCGATCGCGCTGCTGTCAGCGTTCACCATTCTAGAATTTCCCGAGACTGGCAATGTTCGGCTACCGAACACGGCCAGCGAGGCGGAAAATCTCAAACAGAACAGTTTCGATAGCGATCGGTCGGAAAACGAATGAAGCGTTCATTATAAAACGGCGTACGAATAAACTATATTGAACTGAACCGGTTCATACCAGTGTGTTTGATCTACATTCGGCCAGTGCAATTAGCGATGACGCCAACGCGACCTTTCCTCCCTTGTAGGCTGGTAATCAGCATCCATCGGAACAGCAAGCCGATAACACCTGTGTCCCATCGACGGTGTGAAACAACTGCTGAATCACCAACCACGGGCACAGCTTGTATGTGCTGGTCGGATTGAATTTCCGCTGTCCAGGTCAGGACCGACAAGACCCCTGCTACTGAACAGACCGGTTCGCTTACCCGGGCGCTCAAATAGGGCGCTATGGAAGGGAGTAGACACCGACGCCCGTACGGTCAATGCTTCTAGTGAAGTAGCGTGTAAAGTCTCTGGAGTAGGGTTCAAATCATACCTCTTTTTAAAGATTAAACATTATCACAACCAACAAGTGGGGACTGCGGTGGAACTGATAATCATTCAAATAATGATGCGCTTGCTCGTCGCTTTTATCTCCAAACGATTTGCAATCAAACAATATTCGCTTTAGGTCGCAAGAAGCGAAGAGCCAGACTCTCGCCGCGCCGAACCCAATTTTACCAAATCACCAATGAATATTCACGCTCGCCGTGCCGTCGGGCAGTGTTTTCGCATCTCCTTAAGCGTGCTGCTGTAAAGTGAAATCAATCAAATTCAATTAACGTGCTACCGATAATAAAACAATATTAACTTTATGCCCAGTCGTACTAGCGCGACGCTACCGCACGCACGACGCGCGGAGCACGCGCACTGGGAGCGCACTTGCTGTCGGGAGTCGGCGGACCGGTTGTCAAACACCAGTCGAAAATAGCTTTCATTCATCTGTGAGGAAAAACGCACCGGCGACAGAGTACGTTCTGTTGCCGTCCCGTGTACCACCGAGCGACCGATGCTGCTGTGACCGGCTGTGCAGCAGCGTACCAATCTCTAGCGCAGTGGACGATACGTTTTATAACGCGAACGTGACGCCGTGAAAGTAGTGTGCAATCGGCCATCATGCCACAATCCGAGGACGATGTGGACTTGGACGGAGTGTTGCACGAGATCGGTCAGTTTGGATTGTTTCAAATGAAGCAGTACGGGCTGATGATACTGCCGATTATGTTCAATGCGCTGTTCACGCTCAGCTACATCTTTACGGCCGGCAATCTGGAGTACAGGTTAGCAGGTTACTGTCCGCCGGTAACTTGCAGGGTGACGGCGGAACCGCTAATCCGGTGTTTTGTTTACCATTTTCTGTTTTACAGATGTTTAATACCCGAGTGTGAACTTGCCACCACGGACGTTTATCGTCCGAGTTGGTTAAATGAATCGTTCGGAACAGTTGCGGATGAGCGTTGCCAACGGTTCGAATACCTCCAGAACGACACGCTGCCACTGGAAGAGGAGTGTAATAGTGAAAAGTTCAATACTTCCGCCATTACGGCGTGCGATAGGTTTGTTTACAAAACCGACGAAACGACGATAGTGCGCGACTTTAACATAACGTGTGCGCAAAACGATTGGAAGCTCACGATGGTTGGGACCGTCAACAATGTGGGCCAGTTTGTGGCACTGCCAATCGCCGGCTACCTATCGGATCGGTACGGCAGAAAGTGGATCCTTCTGGTGAGCGTTGCCGGCAGTGCCGTGTTCGGTCTGCTGCGCTCATACGCATCGAACTACGAAACGTTCATCGCGCTCGAGTTTCTCGATCCGGTAATCGGTTCCACCATGTACACCACCGCATTCATTCTGGCGCTCGAGCTGGTTGGTCCGAAAATGCGCGTCACCGGCAATAACATCATTTCCTGTGCGTTCTCATTTGGCGAAGCACTGCTCGGTTTGCTGGCCATGTACTTCCGCGACTGGCGCGTACTGTTGCGCATTCTGTACATTCCCGGCTTGGTCGCGTTGCCACTGCTGTACACCACCGCCGAAAGCGTCCGGTGGCTGCTGTCTAAAAACAGAAAAGAGGAAGCATTTACAATTTTGCAAAAAGCCGCCACCATCAACGGGAAAACGCTGTCACCGGTTGCGCTGGTAAGGTTTAACACCACGGACAGTAAGACCAATTCGACCAAATCGGTGGCGAGTAAAACGTACGCCAATTTGGTGAGCGAAGCCCTCAGCAATCCCGGACTGGTGCTGCGTGTCATCAACTGTTCCTTCTGCTGGCTCACAAACACAATGGTGTACTTTGGGCTGAGTCTCAACTCTGTCTCACTGTCCGGCAACAAGTATCTTAACTTTATACTCGTCTCCCTGATCGAGCTGCCCGGGTTCTTCCTGATGCAGTTGATCCTCGATCGAGTGGGGCGCAAGAAGACACTGTTTGCAACGCTTGTGCTAAGCGGACTGTTTTGCATCATATCCGTATTTATTGCCGGTATCGGTAAGTAGCTGCCATCACACATACCCTCGAAAAGAGTGAACCGTTTTTTTTTAATTTCTATTACAACGCTCTACTTTTAGACGCACCAGCGCTCAACCTAACGCTCTTTCTGCTCAGCAAACTCAGCATTACGATGGCTTTCGGCACGCTCTACATCTACACGGTGGAAATGTTTCCCACCAACCTCCGGCAAAGCCTTCTCTCGACGTGCTCCATGTTTGGACGGATCGGTTCGATGATTGCACCGCAGACACCGCTGCTGGCTAAGTTCTGGACACCGCTCCCGATGATACTGTTCGGCTGTCTCGGCATCTTCTCCGGCCTAGCGGCACTCAAGTTTCCCGAAACGCTCAACAACGAGCTGCCCAACACGCTCGAAGAGGCGATGAACATGCAGACGAATAACATTCCCACCACCGACGGCAGGTGATACTGACCGCGTATCGTGTGCGCTTTTCTTTTTGTAATAAATATTGCCAATTTTGCCCTCAACCACAACCAACGGTTCTTTCTGTTTTCTTGCGCATGATGCATTCATTCGATCGGACGCATTTGCTGCATCTCGGTCTCGGTCGTTACCTTTTTGGACGTACGCAAATGACTTTTGTAACACCACATCCATGCGAGCATTAGGCCGGACACGAGCGTACCTAGTCCAAACAACCAGTACGTTCCATAGCGCACGTATACGACCACCGAAGCCGGTCCTATGATGCGTGTTACACCGCCTATGCTCGTGTACAGTGCCATCCAGTTGCCCTGCGGGCGGGTACCGAGCAGTTTCGATAGAATCGTCTGACTAATGGCTATGCCGACGGAAAACGAAATACACAGCATCGTGTACGAAACGGTCAATTGATATTGATTGATCGGAGGCATGGAATTACACCACTCCTGCTCAATGGGACAGCCGCCATCACCGGTGGTTCTGTTGGCAGATGAACCCACCATTGGGATTGTTTTGCTGCCCATCGGTATCATCACCACTTGACTGATAAACAGCGGTAGTATGGCAAAAAACAAAAACACATTGTGCTCTTGAAAGCGTTTACATAACTGGGGCAGCAGCAGAAACACCGCACAGGAGCACAAAGTTCCGCCCGTGATTAGTATGCCAAGGTAGTACAGAGATTCCTCGTGACTCCAGCCGAACTGATCGAGCGATATCGGTGACAGTGCCCTGAAAGCAGAAGGATGGTAGGAAAGTAAGATGGTAGGTAGCAGGTGTGGGTGTGGGGATAGAAAAACACGTACGTTTGTACAGATACGTAGAAAAGCATCAACACGCTGTAGCCGATCATGACCGTCCAGATGGAGAACATGTGCAACCGTTCGTACGTATCGGTCGCTTTGCTGCAGCCGGTGCTTTTCATTGCTTCCTGGGCAGCGATGGTGCGGTGAACGAAGCAGGAAGGATTCAGCATGACGATGTACGCTACTCCACCGATCGCACAGATCCAGCCGGCCATGGTGTACATGTTGATGCGCAAACCGTACCACAACAAACCATCCTTCCCGATCGCGGACAGTCCCGCCTGGATGATTGGGCCGATCGCAAGCCCGAACGTTTGTGCCAGCGAGCTCATCGAGATGGCACCGGTGCGTTCGGACAGCTTGGTCGCCGTCGAAATGTACGCCCGGCTAAGCGTGTTGATTGACGTCGACACGCCAAAGACAAATCGCGAACAGAGCAGAACGTACCTGCGGTGGGGCGTTGGAAAAAGCTCCACTGCGCTGTACAGTGCGTTGGCAAACACAAACAGCGCTGTTAGTATAACAAACGGCACTCGGATTGATGATAATCGGTTCGAGCACCAGCCGATAAGCGGACTGAAAATCAGCTGCCCGGCCGGTGGAGCGGCAAACACGACACTCAGAAAAGGTTTTCCAACGGTCGGGTCCATCTGGGCGGTGAAGGAAAAACGGCACATAGTTAGTCAAGCGTGTTACATGTGTTACCAGCATGTGCTACAACGCGCTGGCTTACGTCTTGCAGGTACGGCCACAGCCCCGTCGTCACCACGCCAAACGATAGAAACATCAAAAATCCACTCAGATACACTAATCTTATCGTGATCCATCGTTGCCGATATTCGAAATCACTTTCCAGCTCGCTTAAACGGTCCTTTTCTCGCTGCACCACGCGCAACCAACTTCCGATCGATGCCATCGCTGACCGTGAGCCACAAAAACGTACCGTGCACTGTTCACTGGACCGTTTCAAAAAACCTCGCGATCCTCGTTCGCGATTCGGGCGGGCCCACTTGTACGCACAAACTTGTTCCTGACCGGCTGACCGAACTAGCGGTCATATTTTGCAATCAATGACTGGAGAAAGCACTCACTGATATGATTTAAGCGTACGTAAACGTTAATTGGATTCACTCCCCACGCCATAACGTTTGGTTGCCCGTTAAATCAAACATTGCATTCTCACGATCACGGACGCCCGCGCGGTGAAATCGCGCACATGCGTACGCGCGGTAGGTTTAATCGACACTGCGTTAAGAACCTGTTTTGCTTAGAAGCGCTAGAAGTCTCATCGGTACGGCAATTGCAGTGCCCGCTAAATCTACCCTGCTACTTGTTTTGGTCATGTTTGCCCTTCAGTTCAGTACTACCTCCCCGTTATTACTTATCAGTTTGACTGGATTATTGCACACACGCACACGTTGCCGGCACTGATACTCGGTAGCAATCAATGGCAGCATTAGACGGGGCGAAATATTTCGGAATGACGTATCACAATGTGACTGATAAGAAGACATTCAGTGAGATCGCTCTTTTTTTTATGCAAATTCGCTTCATTCAGTCTGCTGCTTCCTGATCGCGACGCTTTCTGTTTACACCTTGTCGCTTACCAACGAGGAAAATATCACAAAACAAACAATCTGTAACACGGAAATATAGGTAGATTGAGCAAATAGTTGGTTGCAAAATTGGATAACGCTAGTAGAGGAGGGGGTACGATCAGCTGTCGCCGGTCGGGCTGCTGGCTTTGGGATGTCCGTTCTGCTGCTGATCCGTTGCTGCTTCTTCAGTTGTCTTTTTCGGTTCCGCTGCTTGCTCCTGCTTGGCGATCACCGCCACTAGCTCTTCCCCTTTGCAGCTTGCGTCGTACGGGATGGGAACTAACCGTTGTCTGCAGGAATAGAAAAAGAAAAATGGGCTTAATATTCCTGCCCACCACAAAAGCCATTTAACGATGCAGCGAATGTTTCGTACCTCATTTGCCACAACCATAGCATGGTGAACGCCATCATAACTGCGGTACTGCCGAACGTCCAGTAGAGACCATACTTGGTGTAGATGGTCGATAAAAACACGGGTCCTAGCGCTCTTGACAGACAGCCCGAGCCGGTCATTATGCCCATCCAGGTACCTTGCGGACGTGGGCCAAGAACTTTGGAAAAGATGGTAGTAATCAGCGTTACACCAATGGGGTACCCGATAGCCGTGAAAGCGTATCCTACGAGAAACTGGCTGATGGTCATTCCCCTCGTCGTTTTACACNAACGCCATCATAACTGCGGTACTGCCGAACGTCCAGTAGAGACCATACTTGGTGTAGATGGTCGATAAAAACACGGGTCCTAGCGCTCTTGACAGACAGCCCGAGCCGGTCATTATGCCCATCCAGGTACCTTGCGGACGTGGGCCAAGAACTTTGGAAAAGATGGTAGTAATCAGCGTTACACCAATGGGGTACCCGATAGCCGTGAAAGCGTATCCTACGAGAAACTGGCTGATGGTCATTCCCCTCGTCGTTTTACACCATTCCTGCGACGGTGGACAGCCTAGCAAATCTTTCGCGTCATCCGCTGGCATCGGGTCCAGTGTGGTAATAGGTCCACCATAGTCAAAATCCACTCTGGTCAAATTGGAACGCACCTCCGTAAAATTGGACCCGTACACGTACGCCGACATGCTGTCCTGCATTCGCAACGCCGGGAGAGTTTCATTCTCCGACAGCGCTAACTTTGGCGAACTATCGCTCATCGGGATGTAGACGGCGCGCCCTAGCACCATGAGGAAAAATCCACCCCAGATGAGTACTTGCTGCTCCGGGATTCGCTTGCATAATGGATCAATCAGGAGAAACACGGCACTGGCCAATATAGCTCCCACGGCCATAATCCAAGCCATGTAGTACAATGCTTCGCCTTTCGTCCATGCGAACATATCCATCGTAAGCGGTGTGGCCAATCTGTGGTGGTAGAGCAAAAAAAAATGCAAACATCTTAGCAAAAGGTTCAGCACGCTGCTATCGCGCCATCCGGCCGAGGAATCACATACGTTTCGAGAAACACAAAGTTGAAGACCAGAATGAAAAATGCACACACCAACGTCCAGGCAGATAAATAATCAGGTTTCATCGATTTCCACGTTTCCTTCTCCGACTGCAATCCCTGCTGCATCATGGCTTCGCGGGCGGCGATCCGTTTCTCCTTGAACACGAACGGTAAGAACAGGCAAAAGTTCAAGATGCCCATAAAAACGTTAATCCATCCAGTGGCGGTGTACATATTGAGGTGTAATTTGTTTTTGATCAGCGGCAGTCCATCTTCACCGAACATCGTAACGGCTCCTTGCAGCACCGGTCCGACAATAAATCCTAACGTTTGTGCGAGCGATACCATCGATACTGCGCCCGTCCGCTCCTTTACCTTGGTGGCCGCCGAAAGGTACGAACGGCAGACAGCCACACTGGACGAGCTGACACCGATAAGGAATCGGGAGTAAAGCATCCAATATTTTTGGTGCGTCGGAAACAGCTCGAGACAAGCGTAGATCCCGCTGGCGATGGAAAATAACGCTAGCGAGCAGAGCAGTGGCAAACGGATCGATCCTAACCGATTGCCCCACCATCCGACGAGCGGGCTGAAGATCATTTGTCCGACGGGATTCGCACCTACGATCCATCCCAAGAATTCCTTGCCGGCGTGAGGATCTAGCTAGTTGTTGAAGTTTGTGATCAGTAACGCTACAATGCGGGATATGCCATCCTCACATACATACCTTGTCCAAATACGGCCACACACCCGTGAGAATTATGCTGAATCCTAGCGACATTAGAAACATCGTATAGTATATAATGCGCACCGACGTCCAGCGTTCGGTGTACTCGGTCGCCGTTTCCAACCCATCGTCCAGATCGTTCTTGGAAGGTTTCTTAAGCAAACAGTTCTTTAATCTCTCCATTGCTGATAATATCACCTTGCACTACGATCACTGATGAAGAAAGAAGAGTTTATTCACACTTTGTGCTGGATCTATTGTTTCGAAACAATTGTTAACGGCCGCTGGGCTGTTGGTTACATGCAACGCTACGTGTCCGGACACGTCTGATGCTCATGTTATCCACATACTTCATACAGGAAAGTATGAGCCCTTTGTTTAACGGGATCTTAAGCACGGCACGGTTCAAACTACAAATAGATATCAACTATAAATAGTTGCTGTTTGTAGCAACGCAGAGTGATGTATGCGCGTATATCACATTGAAACTTTATCGCTACACACTTGTTGAGAATTTCAGGCATTAAATAACAGGTGTTTATAACAAAAAAAAAAAAAACACTGTCTAAGGTAGGTTATTTTTTTGTGGACATTGTTCGAGATCCATTTTTCACACGAACTGATCGCACAATAAACAAAGCCTGATTCAAAGCCACTGCGTTTAAGCCACTTACCTTAAGTTAGGTTTCAATAAAATAAAATAAACTACGATCAAACTACTGTGCGCAGTTCGTTCGTTCCACGCATCCACCGCTGCTCAATCGTAAGCATAAGCCAGCAACATACTAGCAGTCCCAAAATTACATAAAACTGAAGAAGGCCTCTATTGATAACATTAAATCGGACACTTTGAGCTGTTATCTAATCGCGACGCAGATAACCCTGCACATTGCCGAAGTCAACGAACGGGGTTTTACAACATTCCGCGTGTTCAGTTCATTGTTTACAGCCCTGTGACAATATTATTTAAACAACAAATTTAATGGCAAAATAAATTTTGTTTGTTTTTTTTCCTTAATCACGATCGTTTTGACAACTCAGTGACAGTTGCAGCAGCTTCCAGCAGCTAACTCACTTTTGAAATTGCGAGTACAAATCCTTCTCACTCGAGCAGATCCTTCTCACCATGGCCTTTTTCATTCAACGTAAATTAAATTTAGCAAGTCGTACAACAAATATGGAATGGAAAAAAAATGTTTAAAAACTAATGCCGTACATATCAAGGTGAGTATAGGAGTAACACAATTTTAAAACCGCATAAACTATGCGAAAAATAAATCAAATTAATTTGTTCAAATTTCCTCATGTGGACAATAAATATAAAGACAATAATCTTTGTACATACATAAGATGGTTTTGCTTTCCGTTTTTCGAAGGTTTTCGGAAGAAACCAGCCCTAAATTATGTATTTATTTTACAATATGTTCTATTCTCATGAGGAGTGCCCGTTGTGCTTTATGAAACAGAATTCAACCCGAGGTTGTAGAGGAAAGAAATTGTTAACCTGTGAACGGCAGGACATAAACACGAGCGCGTGAGCAGCTGTCATATTTTGCCGCTACCAACAACATTAACAAACTGTGCGGAGCTAGATTATCGGCGTGAAAAGCAGTGAATTTCGTATTTTATCATGTCCATTGGCGTACCAATCAAAGTGCTGCACGAGGCCGAAGGCCATGTGGTAACCTGCGAGACCATCACCGGAGAGGTGTACCGTGGTAAGCTCATCGAAGCGGAGGACAACATGAACTGCCAAATGACGCAGATCACCGTGACCTACCGGGATGGACGCGTCGGAAATCTGGAGAATGTGTACATTCGTGGTTCGAAAATCCGATTCCTGATCCTGCCCGACATGCTGAAGAATGCACCCATGTTCAAGAAGCAGGGTGCCAAAACAGGAACGGCAGGGCGAGGCAAATCGGCTATACTGCGAGCACAGGCCGCTCGAGGCAGAGGACGTGGTGCCGGAGGCGGAGGAGGTGGGGGTAGAGGCGGCAACAAAGGAGGTTGGCAGGGACAGGGACAGCAATCTTCCGGCCGTGGACGCGGAGGATTGTAGAAGCATTTGTCTACACTACTGCTACTAGCTTGTAAGAATTCATTTTAGGGCTCCGAGCAGAAACGGCTCGCAACAAAGCTAATTTACATTCAGGTTAAGAAAATAATCGCAGATCACACGACCGCATGAAAGACGGCGGCTTTTCGCGCAGTTCGGAGTTGCCGATACACGGAATGTAATGCTGACAACGTGTAGTAAGGCGTATATGATAACTCGCAACTAGAAATCGTAAAATGTAATGAAGAGGAATGAATACATACGAAATGAACTAAAAATTACGGAGAGATTACTTTTGTTTTTTATTCTTGAACAAGTCATCACGTCACTCATTCAGATCGAATGAAAATGTGCCGTTGCAGCACGCTTCCTTTCCCGTAATTGGCCGTAACCTTACCCGAAAATTGCTAATATAAAACAGAGAAAATTTTATTTATAAGCGCAGAAAAATCACAACAGCAGGCATTCTGCTCAATTTAAACAAGAACGAAGAGTGTCGGAAACGGCACATACGACGTATAACAGTGCACATGTCAAACTCAGTATAACACCCGCAACATAAACAATCTACGCGACCACAACATCAGCTGATAAGCGGATCTAGCGCAGTTGATTCTACAAGAAGAAAAATTCCTCTCTCGCGAAGCCTTTGTCGGAATCCAAATACGAATTACATGTATTCTGTGTTGGGCAAGCGAACCGCACAACTATTGTGGCAATTGTCGGGCAGCAGCAACATTCGTACGATGGCTACACAAAATCCTGCTCGCATTGCCGTTGCGCAAATGCGATCCACAAATGATAAGCAGCACAACTTTGCACAGATTCAAACCATCACGGAACGGGCGAAAGCTAACGATGTGCAGGTAAGTTTATGGTGTCCCACTCCTTCCATCCATTCACTATGACGAGTGGCATTTAGTTTATCTTCTTTCCAGAATGTTGCGATTTCGTTGGAACACATCGTGAAGAAACATTGAGCTTGTCGGAACCATTGACGGGTCCCACCGTTGAACAGTACCGGAAGCTCGCTCGCGAACAAAATGTATGGCTTTCGTTCGGTGGCGTACATGAAAGCATCATCAAAGAGACGCACGCTGGCCAGCAGGTGAACAACATTTACAACACGCACATACTGATCAACAATGTTGGTGAGCTGGTGGCCAGCTATCGGAAACTGCACATGTTTAACGTCGTAACGCCGGAGTTTAAGATTCGAGAATCGGAAACGGTCAAATCCGGACCGGCGTTGATACCACCAGTGGAAACACCAATCGGTCGGATAGGTCTACAAATCGTAAGTGATGCAGAGGTGGACCTTTTTGCTAATTGCTCTAACAACGCCCTATACGTTTGTTTCGTTCTTGTTTCAGTGTTACGATATGCGTTTTGCAGAGGCAAGCACAATCCTTAGGAAACAAGGAGCGGAAATTCTTACCTATCCGTCCGCCTTTGCCATGTCGACGGGTCGCGCTCACTGGGAAGTGCTACTGCGAGCAAGAGCCATAGAAAATCAATGCTTTGTTGTGGCGGCTGCTCAAATTGGTTTTCATAATAAGAAACGCGAAAGCTACGGTCATGCACTGATAGTGAACCCCTGGGGAACGATCCTTGGTGAGGCTGGCACTCAGGATCTGGATGTGGTCGTCGCGGAGTTAGACTTTGGCAAACTGCAAAGCGTACGAGCCAATATGCCTTGTTTCGAGCACAGGAGAGACGATGTATATAACTTATCGACACGGGTAGGCCTTCCGTACACGAGTAGCACGGCCAGCAATGAGAAGTACTCGTTCGGAGGCATAGATATACAGCCTGAAACGATTTTCTACGTATCGGAACATAGCTTCGCCTTCACCAACATTCGTTGTGTCGTACCAGGACGTAAGTGGGGAAGAATTGAATCGAAAAATCCCTTTTTTTATTACACATATTATCACTTCTTTTCAGATGTTCTCGTATCAACCAAACGAGGTGCAGCTCGTTTACCGGATCTAACTCCGGTGGAGATAACCGATTTCTTCCAAACCGTTTGCAAGGTGCAGAAAGCAGCAGAACGCTTGTACGATGCCACGTCGTCGACCGTCACCGTTCAGGATGGGCCGGATGCCGGACAAACCGTTTTCCATGTCCACTGTCACGTAATGCCACGCCATGTAGGTGACTTCCCGGAGAATGACCAGATCTATGGTGAGTTAAACCGACACGATAAGGAACCGGAACGGTTACGGCGGCCGATTGCAGAAATGGCAGCGGAAGCAGCTCGTTTTCGTGACGAGATGTCTAGAATGGGTTTATGAGTGTGATAAGCATGCGCTGCTGGATGTTATTTGTTTTCCAAATAAATGTTTATAATTTAATTTCAATCCATTACTCTTGAAGCGGCGAATCTTTTCTCCCCCTTTTTTTTTACATTGTACGACAAATCTAATCAATACTGGTTGTTACAAACGGCACGCTAATCAAGGACAAATTATTCATACAGACATGAAAGCTTCTCATGACGCATCAGCTATCCCAAACTGAAGGGTAACGGAAAGAATAGATTAATTGATGTTTTGAAGTCCGTTCGGGATGCTCCATTCCTTTCGCTTGCCGGGTTGGGAAAGGTACGGGGAAAGGGTTTCGCATAAATCATTGTTTACCGAAAACTTTTGTGCTGTTCCACCGTCGGCTATTGATGTCGGTATCGGGAAGGAGAAACGGATCGAGATCGCAAAATGGATGCGGATTTGCAAATGCGTACAGTTTTCCTACCGCACACGTTAGCTTATTTTCGATTCTGATCGTGTTTCACGAGAACTTTTCCTTGACCCACTCTCTTCTTGCTTTCGGCGGTTGCGAACGCGTGTGTTCTTAATACGGTAAATATTATTTTTATACGACCGGGAGATTAACGCAACGCTATCGATGAAGCCGGCCGGGAAAGGTCTTCGAATCGAATGCGAATGAATTGAATATTGAATGATTTTCAGAATTTGGGGCTTAGTTTGTATACTAGCAGCATCATTTCATTCGCTGCCCGTATCTCGAGGCAAAACCGTCGACAAACATTCCCGCCATGAAGAAGAAAATGATTTCACTGACGGCAGCCCGAATATTCGTTCCGTAAACAAACAAATTGGATAAAGGATGAATCTTGCACCGTTTAAAGCACATCGTTCATGTACACTTACAAAAGTTTCATTTACGTTTACGAACATGGTTCGTAACATGTTTGTTCCCTAGCACACAAGCTGTGTGTGTGTGTGCGTCTCCCCTCATCCATCCACACGTGTTGGGTTATGTGGCATGTTATCTGCAGCCTGCCCATTACAGCCTTGCGCCAGGAATGACAACAACCGGAAAGCCACCGGAAGATTGAAGTTAAGTGAGCGTTTACAAAATAAACAATTGAGAAAAGTTTACCTCTTCCATGCTGAAGATAATCTTGCCGGTACAACAGCATGGACCGGTGCCTAACATTAACGAAACGGCTGGTAATGTACGAGGATCCGGACCGGTGTAAAGTGTGTGTGTGTGTGGACACGAAGACGTACACTTCTGAAGATATCTTACGATAAAGATCAACCTTGACAACGGAACCGGATGGAATGGGCACGGGCGGTTTAACGGAGGCGTGTTTACGGTCAATGTTGGTCTTAAATTTAATAAAATTACGCCTGACCGTCCCCGGTCTGTACAAGGGACAAGTCGATCTGTTGTAAAGATGCGTCGCTACACATTAACTGTCTTTCAGCGTGGTGACGCAATGTGTCCGACCGTCGGTTGATACCGTTGCTAAGAATGGTTCGTCAAGCAGGACCTTTTAACGGGACCCTGCGGTTAGTTAGGGAATTCATCATCACCCTAAAAAGGCTGCAACGGTCCGGAACGGAGCATAAAAACGTTACAAAGAACCGTGTGTGTGTGTGTGTCGTTTTTTTTTTGGTTTGTTCCGGTAAAATTGAGCTTTCATT
Organism: Anopheles rivulorum; assembly: GCA_018908115.1. NCBI lineage: Eukaryota > Metazoa > Arthropoda > Insecta > Diptera > Culicidae > Anopheles > Anopheles rivulorum. The sequence goes on from STHB01000011.1 coordinate 6,291,313, forward strand.
TAGCAGAACAAAGGAACTGATGATTAGGTTACGCTGCTGGTAATTAAAACGTCATCTAGACAATATTTACGGGCGTCTGGCCGGTAGGCTCGCAAGGCCTCTCCGAGCGTCACTGCATTTCCGGTAGCTTCCGGTGGATTTCATAAACAACTTCATAACAACCGCCATCGTAGCGGTCGGCTCGTGCTGATGGTCTTCATCGTCCAGCCACTGGCCGGACTGGCAACCGAGTCGAAACCGTTGCGCCCTTTTTCGGGGTTGGTTTAATAACCATAAATTCACCACCCGAAATCCACCAGCCCCGACACCGGGGCACAAATCTTGTGCCCAGAACGGTGTTCTGCGGCAGCGATACCAGCAGCTGGTGATGCCGCAAAAATCGTACCGCACCGGTACGGCTAATCGGATTCTGGAAGCAATATGAAACGCCCTTCTATGCGGAAGAATTATGACCCGGGTCAGGTGAGAGCTTTCACTCGCCACACACATACAAGGTATTGGCAGGCCGGGAGCAGAGATAAGAGATAAACAATGTGCTATCGCTTTACAATCGCACGGGAGGATGGGTGTGCAATGTGATAAACGACGAGGACTGGCTTTCAGACCTGAGGTCAATACGCAAACGCTATACATATGGCCGACCGATAACTCCGGCCAGAGTAGCAAGTGTGCTCTCGGTTTTGGGTTAAAAGTGGCAACAACATACATTCGAACCAGAACCAGTGTCACGCGTGTGCTGCAACGCGACACATAATGACTTACGTCACCGACCCAGAAGGACACTGTTTTTCACGGTGTAATGTTTCATGGTTAACCAAAAATGAAAAAAAAAATCCCTCCCCCCTTTTTCCCCCTTTTTTTTTGCAGCGGGTGTGCTCTCTGGGAGATGTTTAAAAAAGTTTCATTTATCCGATGTGGCCATATTCGTTTCACATTTGCCAGCGGCGTGCGCTTCGTGGAACGAAACTTTGTGGAAAAAGCTTTCACAGAGATTAAGAGGCAGCGACGCATTTTCGTTCATTTTCGCAGCCGACTCTTTGACACCCATTGTTGCGTGTTTCGGTTTACGGCCACGGATGGACGCCGACTTGAAACGACGCGCACTTGCCGCCGTAAACTTTGGCTAATATAAGCGCCATTGTTTATTTTTGCCGTTCGGAAAACAACTTCCCACCGCGCCCGCTCGTTCGCTCATGCGTCGGGATGTTTAAAGTGAAGAGCGAATGAACGCCAGCACACACCATTTTTCTTAGTGAACTAAGCTCTAATTTAATAACCGTTCAGCGGTGTGTTTTCTCGGTAAACATTACAACACTTACAAACAATTTACATCCATAGAGTCGAGCAGAAGGTACATGCTATTGTACACGTTTAATTTATTATCGGAACTAACATAAAAACTTGACGCCTAGCCTTACCGTACGCACCCTACTTGTGCAGTGTCGTCCTGCACGCACGATCGCGATGGCTGCGCCCTGACGTCGCACGTCGATCGATGACAACCTAACGTCTGACGATTGTCAAAAGTAGCGACAACCCAGCATGTCGCGCGACGTTCTATCCACAACAGTGGGTTACCAAGGTTGATTTTTGTCTATTTCTTTCTAAACATTTCGATACGAAGCGGAAAGATGACTCACCCCATATCCGTACGTTACAAATATATGTAGCAAAAGTATAAATATTCAATTCATCTTTGTTTAATGATAATCGCTCCTATTAAAACCTCAATTTGTCATGCCTCACTGTTGGCGAACCGGACCGATTTTTCTTACTTTACCAGCGTCTCAGACCCAGGTATGTGGTAGATAAATTATCTTTTCTCCCCCTCAGTACATGACACAGTAATTGCATTTAATTGTGGCCTGTATTTTTTTTTTTTTGCAGCATGATAAACGATGCCATTGCCGATGGGGATACCAGAAAGTCAGGAAGCAAATGCCACTGCAAAATAAAGATTGCACATGCACCTACATGCAGGCGGTGCGCCGGCGAAGTGGGTTAAGGATAATTGAGACCATTTTATGCACTTCTTAAGCCTCATCCTGCACAATGCCGGTGCAACGCAGCGTGTAATTGAATGTAATGAAATAATTAATGCACTGTTTCCTTCTTTCCTTTCCGTTTTCTTCGATCAATTAGTGTGGATCAGTTGCGTTCGATTATGCAGTGGCAATTGGGAATTAAAATGTAAAAACAATTGCAATATCGCTCCAAGGATGATGTATTGTGGTGATGGCGTTGTGTTTGATGAACAATATTATCCTGTTTTTTTTTTTTTTTTTTTTAAAGGAGTTTAAAATAAAGCTTCATTTGTAGGTAGAACAGAAGCCCCAAATCCAGCAAATGTTTTAAATTATATACACCACCCAAGTATCAATGTAATTAAACAATAATCCTACCAATCCAACCTTAACGCGCTGTAACGGACGGATAAAAATAAACTCAAACCAACTGAAACAAAGGTTGGTTTATTTTAACTGTTTCCATTGAACGGCGTTTTAAATGGATTTAGGTGGGACCGAACACTTTTCACGTGGCGCAGTCGTGCAACAACACGACCGTACGAAGGCGGTGTAATGAGTTCACAGTAATTTACCACCGAGTGGTAAATAATTTCTCCGTTGCGCTTTAATTGAATCGAACAATTACATGTGACAGCAGTTAAACGTGGATAATGGAGCGTAGCGAAACCGAAAGCAAATAAATGCCGATGCCGTAAAGGCAAGCGAGCAATGGAAAATTACTCTGTGTGGAAGGAAGATCCTGGTGCTGGTGTGCTCATCATGCATGGAAGTAATGGAAGTCTTGACCTTGAAAGGCACCATCCGTATGGCATATCTCCCATTGCAAATCATCGGGCGTGCTTGGATATGCTTAAGGATATTGGAAAATATTACCCTTTTAAGGAGGAAAAGTTTTTCCAGTGTTGTTTATCGATTAATTGCGTTGTTTTATTTGCACATAAGCATGGGCTTCCTAATCAACATTAAGCGCTTTGCTAAACACGAAAAAGAGAAAAAGCAAACGGTGGAAAAACTGCTTTGCGAATGGAAAATGCGGTAGACGACGGTCGTTGCCGGATCCCCCACATCCCACGATGTTTTCGGAAAGCAAAAAGTTGTGTTTTATGGCCCGAGATACGGGTCCGTGTAACAAAACACCGAGACAATCGGCGGACAGTTGCTGTTAAAAATCAATAGCATAAATTTAATTCCACTAATCGGTCTGTTCGGGCCCTTACTTTTTTGTTTTGTTTTTGCGATGAGCTATTGCATTTCCTTTTTCTTTTCTTTGGCTTAGTATGCTGACGAATGTTGTGGAGCTGAATATTTATCACAGCAAATGCTAATTGGACGAATTGTTCCAATTTTGGTAATGAATTTCCCAAAGCTTGTGGCATTGCGATAAAAAAGCTATTGTAGAAATGGAGTGCCATCGAGGGCATTTGATTCTCTGTTCTGTTTGATTTGGGTTTCAAGTGTTAATAATACGAGCTTAAATTTGTGTAACGCTCGGAAGGCACATCAACTGAAGGTCGTAGAATTGAAATTTGCTGGTGAAGTTTAGTAAACATTCGGTTCGGAAAAATAAATTCCTACCCACACACACACACACACAGTGATACATCCCCTGGTGAGCATTCTTTTGTCCAAGCCCAATCAATCATTGATCGTTCCAATGACCAACGGTTCGGCCGAAATGTGTTGCTCGATGCTGGGAAATGTTTCACTTTCCAATCGCATCCATCCAAACATTAATGGTTCGCCTGCTCCATTGCCAGTTCCAGTAAATCGTCTCTCACCACTGCTGAACGATGAAAATAGCATCCAGGAAATGCTTTTTTTTTTCTTTCCTCGGGGCTATCGTTTGGTGAGCAAATATTTGGCCAGGATTTTCCAGCGTTCGGGACATTTGCATGCAGCACAATTCCTACCAAATTCGTAAATACCTACAAAACAAAATTACCTGCGATAAATATTTGCACAACTATTGAGCAATTTCACAATTTCGATTCGCATGTATAATGTATGCGATGTTTTGATGGCACATTTTTTTTTTGTTGCAGCAAAACGTTTACGAGCTAGCTCAAGTGGAAGAGTGGAATCGTTGTGGGCGAAATGTTAGACCAACCGTTCGAAATCTACTTCCACATTGCAGTTGATGGCATTTGAAAGTAGCTTAACTGTTTAATTGTTCAATCGATTTAATCGCTTCTGGTTGCCAACGAAAGCGTACTGAAGTGGCTGTTTATTGATCGTTACTGATTGTTACATCAGTTGCAGTGAACTAAACAAAACAAAACAAACTTCCCAAGCAAATTGCCAAAAAACTGTATAATGGCGCCGCAGTAAAAACCACGGACGGACGGATCCATCCGTCGATCGGGACGATAAACGTTGAGCGATGTTAGCAAACGCGCACCAAGTGTTTTGTTGAGCGGGAAATTATTGGTTTTGCATGGTTCAATGCCATGAACGCTGGCAGCCGGTACGGACAAACAATAATTCGTAAAACTAAACTCCGGGAAGCCGTTGATGAGCGATGAATCCTGTTGCATCTCATCCACCAGGGCACCGTGTTAGTAAGAGTCATTCATACTCTCGTCGGGCTAAGTTACACACCCACCAGCCCACCCACCGACCCACAGAACACAAATGCAATCGACCGGAAGTCGGTGAGTCGGTGGAATCGTGGGCGTGGAAAGCTGGCCCGGACGATATTGTGCACTTTTACTGCCAACGCTCACGTGTATTGTGCGGTTTTCGAGTCGAGCACTTTGGTAGGCATTTGAACTGGTTCAGGTTGAAATAGTTTTCAGCAGTGATTATATTTCAATTATGCACGTTCGGTACGAATCGCTGGCGTGATATTTGAGATATGAGAATGCACCTGCTGGACATGGACATAGCAACGTACAAATGAATATTGTTTTCCCTCGGTGAAAGACATACAACATGGTGGAAAATGAATATAATGAATGACAAATGAAATTGATGCTAGCATGATTCCTTCATTAATGAGACTGTTTTCGAAATTTTATCCGAATATTGTTTAAAAAATGGAGTATGTAAGTTAATGAATTCAACAACAGTACTTCTCCTTCCTTTCGATTGCATATTTAAAATGCGTTTATTAATGAATTATTTTCACTTGAAAACTTAATACGCAAGTTTACTAATAAACAAATAAAAATGGCGAAATACAAAACAAAACAGCTTACAAAATGGTTCCATCTCGTAGTTGAATTCAAATGAAGTATCAAGAATTGTTCAACAAATTTACATCCTCATTAACATATGTAATTAACGAACGGCTTTGAACAGATGGTAGAGCATTAATTCTATTCCCACCATGAAGTGGATCGATTCAACAGCACATCAGCGTCACAAATTCAGTATCATTTATTATTTAAAAAGAAAAACTTTTAACAGTCTTACAAAAGTTGATCCGACGTCTGTTTAAAACGTTCGAAAGCCATCCACAAAGCAGACAGCCGTATGTGTTAATATGTTTACCGTAATTACTTCATGCGCTCATTTATGAAGAAAGTTGTCCAATACCACGAAGGCGATGGAGACGCATGGTCGTTTGTGATTTTTTTGCTTTGACGATGAGGAGGAAAAACTTTGTGGCAAAGAGGGCGAAGTACCACTTGTGTTATATTAAACAACATTGGATTGCACTGAATTGACACACCAGCGCATACCTGCATAGCACAATTTGCGCTTCACTTTAATCTTCACCACCTTGTCCTTGACTGATTCCCAGTCTTCCCGTCTGTCGGCTTCCCACACACCGTATCTGTATGTGTGTGTATATTTTGTGTAAATAAAACCATGCGCCCGTTATCTGTAAGCCGCTGCAGATGTATTGCCTTTTGCCCGTATGCATGTAAACAACCACTGTCGGAGTGTAACGATTGCCCCTCGCTAATACACAGACGGTTTGCAGCTTCTGTGACTGTGATAACGGCAAGCGATGCAGCAGGGTGGATGATGTAGCGCCAGCCGACACGCTGGCGTCTTGGTGTAAAGCAGTTTTGGGTGAAAGAAATCGTCTCCACTTCACGCGAACCGCGACGCATGGAAAGGATTTTCTCCAGGATTGTCTGGTTGGCCGTCGTCGGCGACTGT
>STHB01000011.1:6323599-6520689 GCA_018908115.1 Anopheles rivulorum
CATCGCACTAGCTGCTTCTAGAAACTTCCCTCACGCTGATGAGTTCCGCCGTTCGATAAACGCATCCCATATACACGTGCTGGCATACGGCTAGCGCACAACATAAATCAATGGATATCCACGACAAGTTGAGGACTTGCGGATCCACGGTTCGGTGCGCGTGAACATCAAAAACATATTTTGTCGTGTTCCGGTACGCCGACCGACGGCACACCGAGCGGTGGAAGCGAACGGTGCGACAAAGACTTCCCGGTGTCAGACTGATTTCCGGCACGGGAATGCGAGACGTGCCCGGTGTATGAAATATTCATCGGACAGTCTGACAACTTTCGGAGTCCGTCCGTCCGACGCACACGATCATTGGCAGGATGTTTTGCCATTGTTTTACAGTGAACCATTCTGTTCCGGATAATATCGTGTCGCCCTTTTGTGTTATGCTTTGACGTTTGAGCAAGGAAAGTTTGGGCAGAAAATGACGGTTCCATAACCATTACGAACCGATTCAATCGACCATTTAGGAAAATCCAGCACTCCTTTCCATTGGTTTTAGATTGCAATGATACATGATGCTCATAATAACCGGGAATATATCCATTCGATAGAAGGTGCATTTTATTTTGCATAATGCACTATTTACTCTAACTCTGCCCAGCGAGCTCGGTACGATTATGGCAATTGGAAAAACTTGCACAACTTCACCAAACTCCCAACAGCTCTCGCTTGTCGTGCGGCAAAATGGTTGGAAAATGTCATAACCATCCAGTAATCCCATTACCAGCAGCAAATGCAGTCCGTACCTTTATCAAATTCAATCAGCATTATTTCAAACGACGATTGATTGTCCACAATGGGCACAGAACTTTCGCCCAGCTCCGCCTTTTTTGTTCTACAGCCCATTGTGTCTCGCTGATGAGTAAAACATACGTGCCGTAGGTAGCTTATAAGAGATGTTACGTCAACCTTTTGCACCGGAAAGAACTTCCACCACCGACGGGCGAGGCGAATTGAATGACGTGTTCGTTTTACGGTACAATGCGCCCATGCCAGTGGGCCCGTCCCAACCAGCTACGGATCGAGTTTTTGCGGGATAACACCACGGTCACACCGCAACTTCGGAGGAGAAATTCAATTAAAATCCATCCCATCTTTACCGTCAATGCATCGTCACAAGCGACGATGTAATGCCAATTTCCTAGACATTTCTTTTCCTTCCACCAAATGCTAATGGAGCCACGCGTCTGCAAGTCGCATAATGGGTTTCGTCTCAATTAAGGCTTTGCATCGCTTGGGAGGCAGCACCGATCGGCGCCATACCACCACAAAACCGGAAGAAGTTGTGCCGCGGTGGCGAAAGCCGGCAGCTGATGTTTTTGTAAAGCTAATTTCATTCGATACGGGTTTGGTGGTGACAAACCGCATCGATCCGTCACCCGGATGGCGTGGTGTGTGATTTTCTTACGCTAGGCTTTTGCTGCTGTTGGGACACGATTGAGCAAAAAGTTTCACAGTGACCGTTACGAAAAAGCCACGGTTCAGTGGGATCTTCAAATCAGCACTCAAACGATGAAAACTTCACGCATTCGTTCCGTCCGGCAGTGGCCAAAGTTATTTGCGATGGAAATGAATGTTGTTGGTACGGATGAAAACATCCAATACTGCCGTGCCCAATAGCGTGCCCGGCATGAAATGAATCTTGCGGCCGGTACTCTATTTCAATTGCAAAACTCAAGAAACTAGTGACCAAAGTTAGCCAGCTAGCGCTGGAGCAAGGGTCAGCAGCAGATGATTGAGCGGATGAACTCAATTATGGACAAAAATCAAATTCGTTAGCTACGAATCTTGAACGCCGGTATTGCATGAACTTGTTATGGCGCAGGTTGCAAAAAATCAAAAACGATAAAGCGTAACTAGGATGTTTCGATGGTAAATTGCTGCATGCGGAAAGGGCACACTCGGATGTAATCAATCGGATTAGTGATCCGGAATGGCAAAAAGCGCATCAAACCGAACGTTCCCTTACGTACACGTGAGGTGATCCTTTTTTTTTTAAAGGATGATCCAAACCGTACACAATATTGCAAAAGCGGGTTCGGAACTCGCGCATTGATGGTCACTGCTGTATGTTTGATTGGAAAATGTATCACAAGGAAGGTAAAAGAATAGAGCGATGATTAGCCATAACCAACGCTAATTAACACTGATCCACTGTGAGCTGATTGGGTGGTGGGTGTTTAATGCTATAGCTTTACATATTGATATGCAACACACAGGAGAAATAAAAACACACAAACAGTCTCACGTGTTATTATTCCTATTTTTTACATAACTGGCTTATGTGCGGTTCGTCGCATCTAACCACGGCTCAACTCAACGCTTTTCGTGTGCGTTATAAGCAGTAATCCTCACCAAATGAATGATAGTTTTTTTGTTTTGATTGTTTTTATAAGCTTTTAATGCCTTGTGTTTGAAGCGGCCCGGTGGTGTATTTCGCAACGGCGCTAGTTCCTAACACGACCGGATCCGGTTCAAATCCCATTCGTACGAAATCCCGTAGCACGGTCTTTATGTTTACATAACGTAAAAATAGAATAATAATAGTTTTCTTAATAGCCTCAAAGCTCTCCACATATCAGTTGATAACTTTAGGGCTTCACATGAACATAACAATAACGGTCTGCAAAAGCATCCATCAAACGGCCATGTACAACGCCGGCACCAACCGACAATCAATCGATTGCGTCACACCGATTTGTATACACTACCGCTCAGATATGCGATTAGATACTGCCATACGGTATATTCGCTTGCCCTTTGGCCAAACACCCGCATCAGCGGACACGGTGACTGACACAGCGGTTGCTATTATCGTAGATTAAGTAACACCACTGCCATGTTGTTCGACATCATGTCGCCAGCAGGCTCACGCATCGCACCGTCCAAAGCTGCTGCTAATCAATTCGGCATCAAAATTCAATAATTCCTCCTGCTCTTGCGGCCGTGTCGGTGGCAAACCCGTTTCATAATGGCCGCCCCCTTTTGGACGGGGATCACGGATGCTCGTTCAACCTTCGACCCGGGTTACCATCTGGGGAAGTGTGATTTGTCCCGTACGCGCCATCCAGCACAAGGAAGCATTCCCTTTTTTTCCCTTCGTTTGCTGCATAAATCGAAATACTAATGTAAACTCTTTTCATACTCCCATTTCTTTCGCTGTTGCCTCCATCAGGATACCGACACATCAATGCCAGCGAACGCACGAGCATCGTGAACGTGAAAGAGAGCGATAAAACTACGCAAGTGTGCATTTGAAGGATTGGCAACATCGACGGCTACGGGGTGACGGAGACAGCGCAGCACTGAGCAGTGCACAGGAGCAGGACAGCAGCAGTGCATCCCACGCAGGTCGTGACAGATTTCGGATGCTGTAACATCCCCAGGACATTCGTCATCGAGCTAATCGTTTCGAGTGTGTGCGTGTGTGTGTGTTCGCTCGACGTGAAAGATGTGCGGAGATAAGTGCGCAATGCTTCACCAAGACCAGCACGAGCACGTGCAGTAGTAGCACTAGCGTGGGACGGAAGGTGGTGGTCTGCCGGCGACACCCATCCCGGCGGGACGCAAATCGAACAAAGCCAGCGCTTGGCACAGCACACGTTTGCCGGTTGCGTTGCGTGTGTGATCGTAAACATTTTACTGTCGCGTAACGCGTAACGCGTCTCCGTTGCGACGACGCCTGTCGATATGCTGACGCCAGCGTCCGGGCTGGTGGTAAGCTTGGTGGGCGCTGTAACGGCGGCTACCGCTGCATCCACGGCCCCAGCCGCAATGGCTGCCCTTGTGCTGGATCACACCGAGCTGCCATCGATTGGCACGGTTGCACCGAGCACGGTACTGCCCGGCCGTGGACTGTTCCCATCGAACGCAACGAATCTCACACTGACGCTCGACGAGCTGCTGGTGTTCGGGCGCCCGAACAGCACCACCGTCGCAACGCCGACCGCGGACAACGATATTATCTTCTCGAACAAGCTCGTGCAGATCGTGTTCTGCGTGCTGTACTCCAGCATCTTTGTGCTGGGCGTGTTCGGCAACGTGCTCGTCTGCTACGTCGTGTTTCGCAACAAAGCCATGCAAACGGTCACGAACCTGTTCATCACGAACCTTGCACTGTCCGACATACTGCTGTGCGTGCTGGCCGTACCGTTTACGCCGTCCTACACGTTCATGCGGCGCTGGGTGTTTGGGAAGCTGCTGTGCCATACGGTACCGTTGGCACAGGGCTGCAGCGTCTACATCTCGACCCTCACGCTAACGTCGATCGCGATCGATCGCTTCTTCGTGATCATCTATCCGTTCCATCCGCGCATGAAGCTGTCGACCTGCATCACCATCATCGTGCTGATATGGTCGTTCGCGATCATGGTGACGATGCCGTACGGTCTCTACATGCGGCTGCACGGCGTTGCGTCCAACGGCACCGACGGCACACCGAGCGCACTCAACAGCGCCATGTACTGCGAAGAGCTGTGGCCGTCGGAGGAAATGCGCAAAACATTTTCGATCGTCACCTCGATACTGCAGTTCGTGCTGCCGTTCATCATCATGGCGTTCTGCTACGTCTGCGTGTCGATACGGCTGAACGATCGGGCCCGCACCAAGCCGGGCAGCAAAACGTCGCGCCGGGAAGAGGCGGACCGCGATCGCAAGAAGCGCACGAACCGCATGCTGATCTCGATGGTGGCCATCTTCGGCATATCCTGGCTGCCGCTGAACGTGGTCAACATGTGCAACGACTTCAACTCGGACATTAACAGCTGGCGGTTTTACAACCTGATCTTCTTCATCGCCCACCTGACGGCGATGTCCTCCACGTGCTACAATCCGTTCCTGTACGCCTGGTTGAACGACAACTTTCGCAAGGAGTTTAAACAGGTGCTACCGTGCTTTGATCCGTCCCGTGGCCGGGCGGGTACCATCGGGGGCAACCGGGCCGGCGGTGGGTGGCGCTCGGAAAGGACCTGCAACGGTAACAATGACACCGTGCAGGAAACGCTCATACCGAGCTCGCAAGTGCTGCCCAGCAGCCGCTGTTCGCAACCGCATCAGCAACCACAAGCACTGAGCTCATCCTCCAGCCAGGGACAGAGCAATCAACCGACGGTGGACTCGATCCTTCTCTCGGAGGTTGTCCCACCGCTGGCACTGCCACCACCGCTCGCCGGCACCATGACTTTGCCGAGTGTGCAAAGTGCGGAAACGGTCATACTGCCGTCGGGCGTGCTGGAAACACCGTTCGATGTACAGCTCATACCGGGTGCGGGCACATCGGTCAGCAATGGTACGCCGGACGGTACAAATCTCACCGCAGCTGCGGGCATCCGTAACGGATTAAGCCATGCGTGCACGAACCCAAAACTTTCGTCACTTATTCTCATCAACGATGGCACGACGGCTGACTCGAAAGTGCCCGCTATACTTTAAGCAGCAGGGAATACATGCGGTACGTATTGCAACATGCGACCAGCCCAACTAGTTCCGTATTTTCATTTGTGATTTTTGTAAACTAATCCCACCACACTAAGACACTGCTCTGCGACTGTTCGGTGCGGGCGCTACAGGAAACAGCAGAAAAGCAGATAATAATTAGATAATTGAAAAATTCTTTATTTTCCTTCTTTTTGCTGGCGGGATTTTACGATTCGGGCTTATCGCGCTTTATGGAAATAGCTCGAATAGAATGCCAGTAGTGGTGGTAATGCCATAATCGTTGCACTTTGCTCCATTTTTTTTTGGTTTTGTTTTACGCCGCTGTTGGATGATATGGAAATGTATTCAAATGGTTTTGTGCTGTCTGGTAGTTTTGCTCCTTCTTGGCAGCGAAGTTTTATTCAAATCTCTGCGCTGTTTGTTAGCAATGCAAGTCCCTTGCTACACGGGGACGCCATTTGTTCCTCTGCCAGAGAAATAGCACCAGAGACCCAACTTACGCTCGAAACCTTTTGTGTTTTATCTTAAGAGGATAAGCAAATTATTTGCTTTTTTGTGGCTGTGATTTGACACAAGTTTAATAAGAAATGGTACCGGCGAGCAGTTAACTTTACTGCACCAAAGTGTTTCGTTCTTTACTACCGGGAGAAGGAACACAAATTGCAAATGAATATTTTGTACTTACGTATTTCCTGCATACGAACCAGCTTAATGTTTGGTTTGTTAATTATTCTTCACCAAATTCTACTACACACGTACCAGATGGGTAAAAATGGTGTCCGGAATCAACAAAAGTGTCATTGTTTCACCGTAATCGTAACGTAAATTACCAAAATTGAGATACCTCATTCAAATGTACTATTGCCGGACGGACGAGGACATTATATTTTCCCACTTTCCGCGTCAGAACTCACTCGCGTGTCCGGTAATTAAAGTAAATTGGTTTGCATTTAGCACCGAGTAAAAGGCCGAACACACGCGTGCGGCAGGATATCCGGTTTTGCGTCATTTCGGAAAAGGACGCTAACGCCATAAAAATGAAATCATTCTTCTCACTCTCTCACTCTATCTCTCACTCTCTTTCTCGCTTTTTTTGGGGGATGCCTGAATTTTCCCACTAATGCTACCGGCCACCGGATTATGGTGACGGAAAAACTCATAATGCACGGTATTAAAAGTTGATAAGAACGAAAACTGTTTGCTCCGAGGCTGGGAAATTATTTTGCAAACTGGCGGTTGAGTTTGGTGAATCCAACCATTTCGGACCGAGGCAATAAAACGGTGCGCACACAGATGAGTTGAGAACAGAACTGGTGGCGGTTTTTTTGTTCGCGCTGTTTGTTCACGCTTGGATTGGATGCTTTTTGCCATTCCGGGTACCGGACCGTGAGTGAAGTTTGCCGACTGACAAAATGTTGTACAATCGTGTGGCGGTTTGGGTGGCGACCAAAAAAAAAAAAACATCCCCCCGTTAATCCGTGCTAGCGCCTCCCAAACCGAGACATTCCACCACCGTCCGTTCGCTAAGGTATTGAATTGAGTTTATTGTCAATTACGAAAATAATCGAACATATAACCGTTCCGTTTGGGCGTTTCCGTCGTGACATTTTCGGGATGGGAACCGTCGGACAAAACGACAATTTTAATCGCTTTCCAAACAACCGAAGCGCACCGGTCGAACCGGTCCGACCAGGATGTGGTTCTGTTTCTCGACACGTAGTAAAAGGATTAGATGGAGCGAACGGGCGAACGGGGTGGCCGGTTGGGCTAAGCTGGGTTGCGTAAAATAAGATTATCCGGTATTCAATTTCAATTGAAGCCATTATGTTGATAGCGATTCATTGATGATGGCGGCGGTGGCACGAACACAAGCGGCTATTGGGTGACTCCAACACAAGGTAGCATTAGACCTTCGGGGCCATGGAAGTCGCTTGCTCGGATGATGCATTGGTTGGGTTACAATGCAGTCTCAACAGAAAATAAACAACATTCAACATGACTCATCGTCTCTCCCAGGTGGAAAACACCCATGTCGGCACACGCACTGAAAAGTACCTTCTAAATCAGTGTTAATGGTGTGCTGTTAATGGAGTTTCCTTACGAAAGTCTGCCTGCTGCTGCTGCTACTGCTGCTGCTCGTGGCAATGGTACCGTTTTGATTGTGATAACGAACGCTCTGGCCTACGTTCGGCAGCGCCGGTGAGAAGGTGACGAAATTTACGTTCAATAAATTAATTCATTTCCCATTGCTACCGACCAAAGTTCCGTGCGCCATCGACCGGCGTGTGGCAAACGCTGCTTTTCATTCATGCCGACTTGGACTGTATGCGTTTTGCGATTCTTGGTGGAACAACAGCCAGCATGCCAGACATTTTTCTTGCATATCTCCCTTATTGTGAGCGAAACTCCATTATATTGTGCTGAATTACACACCATCAGACTGCTGGACAAATAATGGGATGTGTTTGTTTTTTTTTTGGGTATGTCCTACATTTCGTCCATAGCATAACATTTCATGCAAGCAATATAGCACTATGAAAATAAATGTTTTACTTTGGGAGATATGTGCTCAGTTTTTGAGCAACTTAAAACGTACAACTTTAGTAACAAATATTCTCAAAGTAAATATTTTTTTTTCGAACATACCTGCAGGACACGACTAGGACATCGGAGCATAAAGAGGAGCAAATTGAGAAAATTCCTACCGTGGTCGAGATTTGGTCGATCCACCGCTTAACAGTTGTCATAAAACGAAACCCCAATTTTTCCATAACCTCGTAATAAAAAGGGAATACCGATGCTTGCGATGAGTCCCGAATGGTACCACAAAAGTTGTCCCTATTTTTCATTCCTATCGTACCCACTTCCGTGGGTAAAACCGATAAAACAGCTATCCCCTGGGATACTTTATGAGCGTTATCACTAGCATGCTGGATGCTATTTATTTATTCAAACACATAACTACCATCTTTCGTAGCTGTGTTGTCTGCCTTCTTTTTTTGCTGGTGTGTAAGGTAACTCTAATGTTGGTGTGCAAACTCCACCCCGAAGGTGGAAGTTCGTCCAATAATCGTTCAATAAATGGTGTCTACCATCGGTACTGGTGGGAAGAGCAAATGCCGATGTGAAACAAATTTCGAACCAAACTCCCTTCCCTATTTGGTTGCATGCCAATGCTCCATTTCCACCTTAACCGTTCGTGAGTCGTTGACTCACCGAATAGCCCACCAAAGAGTTATATTTCACCGCCCGGAAAAGTGCTACCATAAATACCGTTTACTGTCAATTTATGCGATTTGATTCGGCTGCGTATAATTTCTGTGTGTCTCCGCACAAGGAACGCCAGCCTTTTTTTTTATTGCAGTGTTCCAGCATCGCGCAGCTAGCGCAACCATCATAAATGAAAGAAAGCGCAGGACACACAAAATATTGGACCGCAATTCGGGTGTGGTGGATAATAAATGAGTATGGTTTAAAAATAATGTCCAACTTTCATCGAGACCCCCACGGCGGTTCGATTGTTGGAAGGAAAAGCAAACAAATGTTGAAGTCTTCTCTTCGCCTGTTAGAAAGTCTAGGTTTTCGTTTTTTGATATATCTACTTTCGTGATACACTTTACGCTTTGTAAACCATTACATTTGATGCTGTGTTGATTATCTAGATGCGGTGTTTCAATTTCCTATCCAATATCTTCAAACTGAAAACTTCCAAACTAAATTGCAGTTTGGTATAATGTTCTCGGTAATGGTTTGTTGTGTATTAAATGCTATTTCCTACAATCTCGAGCAGATTTCGTACGCTGCCAAAGCCCAGAAGACAATGCAACAGGCAATCCCCGGCAATGCTGGAGATGCTCTGATGACGGTTTTCTTCTCCGTATCGTTTTGGGGTTTTGGGCGATGAGAGAAAATGAAACGAATGTTCACATTGTGTGCTGGAAAAAGGATTTGTGGAATGTTCAATTGCTTCGCTTCGGGTGAAACGGTACGCTCGTAAAATCGTTGAAGTAGCATTTCTTCTAGCTGAACTGTCTCAACCACCTTCGGTGCCATTCGGTTAATCGTAACGTAGCTTTAGCCCAAGCAAAGCAAAGCACCATTTCCAGCAAAACTGTTTCCCCTTTTACCAAAAGCTGTTACTCCCCCCTCCCGGAGGAACCATTTACTCGCACCGTCGCAAGAGCTATTGACATTGGCAGGGCGTTATCTCGGTTTTTGGGTGTACATATCGGGAAACGGTTCTTCGTCCTCTTATTGGCAACGTTTCCGCCACTTTGCCGTACAAGAACGTACCCAAAGCACCCGATCGCACAGAGTTCAGCTGAAGAACAATGTCAAAAGTTTGCACCGAACTTGTGCCGGTTGACTATTTGACTTTTCGCAACTCATGCATTCGACAGGCAATGTTTCACGAAAAAGGGGCAAACATTTCGGGAATGTTCCGCACTGCTTCCCGTACCGTATCACATGGGTTGCATTCAATGTGAAATTTGATTGCACTTCAGTGCCACTTGGATGCGGGAATCTGATCGTGGATCATACGCCACCTCACGTACAAATGGTGAAACGAAACGTTTCCGTTTCACCGAAACGGTACACCGTATTGATGTTATCACTTAAAGACGAATTGAATATCGTCTTGAGTGGCGTACAAGCAATGGGCACGTCTATTCCTAAGCCAGCGTCTAAACCAACGTCTTTCGTTGGCTGAAACTTAATCCGTTCCAGCAAGACAGCTTCCCAAACCGTAACCCATTAGCAAGTCAATTGATTAGAAACATGGAGAGACAGAGAGAGAGCTTTACTGACGGCGATAATGATGATGATAATGATGAAGGTGTAGGCATTCTACTGGAAGCACCCCAAATAGGGTTGGGCGGAAGGTAGCGTGCGTCTCATTAAGCAGATATCATTAATCTCAACCCAACGTACCTTGTGTGCTGGACGTGATGACCGCGAATGCCTACCGAGCACCGATGGCTAAAGGATCAAAGCAATTAGCTTGGCAAACGTAACTTGCCCACGCCAGAAATGCAATTCCTGCGAATGAGCGGATTTCATGATGAATTTCTCCACATTCATATTCCATTTGTTTGGGTGAGTGTAAAATCAACAATATGATAAGCAACAAACGTGCTGGGAAATTATTGTAAAGCAGGGCTATAAATAACACAAGACGCTGATATGCGTTGGACAGATATTGCACGGCGCAATTTATGGCAATTTAATGTCACTTCAGCAATTGATAACGCTTCCATATATGGATGATTATTGATTAGTAATGAATATCCAATTCATTAGCTTGCTATGCGTTTTGAGCACAATGTGAGGCTACGTCACTAAATTCCATATCTTGCACAATCCATTCTCCAATCTGTCTTATATCACATACTGCAGATAAGTATGTATCAGACCGCTTACTGTACACTCCGGATATTCTCCAGTTGTGCCCGAAATGCTCCAACCATGCAGGAAGTTATGCAGAAACCTAACGATAACGAGATGGCCATATGGCTCTACACTCTATAGAACGTTTCTTTCCAACAGCTGTTTCGTCACAGCCCTCGTCATCTCATAACCGTTGTGGTGCAGCAACTAGTGGTCATAATTATTATGCGAACAACTTCATCTACAGCATGCACCACGAACGTTGAGAAACCATTTCGAGCTCCCCAAAAAGGTCGGATAGCTTATGTACAGAAGAATGATTTTCGTGAGTGTCTGGTTCGCTGGTTGCATCGCCAGACAATCCGAAAAGTGGGTTCACGGTTCGGTGCATCAGCCAGCAGACAAGGCGTTTTAATATTCGATGAGCAAAGTTAAGCATGTCGACCAGAATGGCTGCACGAGTGTACCGACTGACGCTTCAACTGCATTCGGTGTTGCATATTTCAGCAACCAGACATGAAGCTCTAAATCAGAGCAGCGGGCTTTAGGTCATAATCACGGAAAAAGAGCTTTCTGACACCTGACACCATGTGAGTGAGGGAGCGAAATCCAACGACTCTTAGCTTCTTGTTTGCGGAAAAGTGGCCACAAGGGATGCGATTAACTCATTAGCCGACGCCCGGCAGCACTCGAATCACTGGGGAAAACGGTTTACGTGGACACGTCTGCTAGTCGACGTACTATTTCCACGTGTCCGACAACTTGAACAAAATCTGAAACTGACACGGTAGAATGCACCCGGCGGTTCCGAAGAACGTCCTCAAAAGTTATGTAGAACAAACTCAACAAAAAAGAATCACATTTCATACATCCTGTTTTCTAAAGCTTTCGTTCCTTTCGGGTGAGCAAAAACGTCTAACCTAAATTCCCGTCGATGCGCCTCACAGCGCACACCGTGTTGGCATGGATTTTCGTGTTGACTTTGAGACGGGCTGAACCGTGGATTGTCAGCTGAAGCTGCCTTAAAGCTATGGTCAGATTATCTGGATCCCACCCGATTGGACATGATGGGTGATGGTTGGTTTTTTTGTCCGTCAAGCGTGAAAAGTCATGTGGATGTAAAAGGAGAAGCAAAAACAACAACACGAATCGCTTGCTGCCAGAAACGACATCCAGCATCGAGGAGACCCAGGACATCCTTACAGAAGGGGAGGATTTTTTTTGTCCGTCTATCAAATCTCACTTTATGCTGATGAGTTTCCGCCAGGTTGGCTGCCGGAAGGTTGCTTACGAGCAGTGAGCTCGTGTTTTTCTCGCCCTCTTTTTTACAGTCTTCCGATCGTTTCCATTATCGGGAGCATGGTAGCAGTTGCCATGCTACCGGTTACCATAGACATTCCAGAGTTATCAGGCAGCTCCAGCAAACATGCTCCAGCTTCAGCGCTCGGGATGTAATTTTACTGACAAACTTAGCTTTCAATGATTGGATTCACGCTTGGCGCCGGAAATCTCGCATTCTTCAAGCGCTAAGCGCTTTTTTGTGAGCCCTTAATTGCTCCCACCATGAGAAGCTGGTTAAGATTAGTTGCAGTTCCGAGAATGGTTACACGTACATGATCGAAAACATATTAAGAGGGTTTTGAGGATTAAAGTAATTTGTTTGGTGGTGGATCTTGCACTAGTAGGCCATCTCAATTTCTTACCAAACCTTTCAATTTCCGGACCATTTTTGGAAAGATAGTTAGGGCTCCATTTGTAAAATTCGTTCGGTCTCACGAGCGTGAGGATTGGGTTGCGTTAATCACGGTGAAGCGAACGATGGAGTAAATTGCTGCCAGAAAGCTTCAACAGGAGCAGAGCTTTTTATCGACACGGTATCGATTACATCATCAGCGAACTGCTAGTTTAGAATGTGGGTGTTATAATACGACGCGGAAGGACATCATCGGCGGGCGCAGCAGTGGTGGCAGTGTCCGCGCACGGAGACGAACAGTCGCGAGAAAAGAAAATCCAATCCTAACGAGCACCTTCGTACTTGAACGCGATACGGCTCGCTGATGGTGAAACTGATCCAAGTCTCCAAGCACCGCTCGAGTACCGAGCAACGCCATTCCCATTTGCTCGCGAGTTGCTCCCGCATTCCGGGGCGCCACCGATTGCCACGCGCTATTATGGACTGCCGAGGAAGGACTACCGATCATCGCAGACACATCGTTATAGAGATTTTCAACCAATTTAAAATTAATTCACTCGACCGTAAAAGTTTTCCTACAGGAAACTCGATTATATTGCCCGCGTGCCTCTCGCCTCCACCTACCCACCTACCACACGCCCTCGGTTCCAGCTTCAGTTCGATCGGATACAGTAACCTTTTCCCCGTGGAAAACGACCGTGCAGCCGTGTGGGAGGATATTGTGTAAGCGTGAAACGTTGGGTAGAATGGGCACGCTGCGGCAGTGACACACTCGTGCGGTCTGGTCGTGCATTAATTATCCTTTGTGTGGCGCTTTTCCACGCGGCTCGTGGCCACCCTTGCTACCCGCCGTGTGACCGTGAGCAGATTGTTTAAATGAATGAAATTATTTTCACCTATTACTAACCAAGTTATGAAGCCAAACCCACATCGATGAAGCGTCGGGTTGAATTAAAGACCTAACGAGCGAGCTCTTTAATATTGAATCCTAATGATGGTCGTTGTTTGGGGTTTGGGGTGAGGGCGATGCTTTCAACGCATCCGACTGCCGACGAATCTTTCACGATGAAGTACATTAATTTTGATTCATTGACTGCTGCTGTAACGCCGTTTGATGTCACAACAAGTTGATAATGGGTTTGTAAAGCGAGGGAATGGTGATGTGCATAAAATTTATCCAGCAACGTTTTTAAACAAAATGACAAAACCACACCATTAATTACAGTATCTACACATAATGGATGCTTTAATTATCCAACCCCTTCGAAAGCTCTTTGCATAGATTAACATGGGTGTTTCGGCCAGTTGAAGGGTAGACAACAAACTAACGCAATATTATGCAACTATTTCTGTTTAAAATAAACGATTGCCATACAGCATGCGACAAAGTAATTAAATGGCAAACGGTCCACTCAAAGCAGCTGAATAGCGTTGGTAAGGCAGCTCAAAAATCATGCCCAAATAAAAGCGAATGCGCCCACAGCTTTCCCAAGCGTTGATTGCCATTTTGTCCGTTGGCCACTCGAAATTGACGTCACTTTCAAGCGCACTGCAGATGAAGCGTGCCCTTACAAACCGCGCACATAATGCATACTAACGGACTGGCAATAATTAGGATGGAACTGAGCAACAGGACGACGTTCCAGCCCGGCCGGGTCGACGTTCCCGACCGCAAACCTATTCGCAGCGCATAAAGAGTGCCACACAAAGGCGATGGCAGCTTTCGCCTGCATCCACCGCGCCGTGTCTCGGAAGAAATAAAGTCGTTCCAAGGGAGTTGGAAGAAATAAATTGCATCGCTCCGAAAGCAGTGGTCTCGTTATGTAATTTGTCGCCATTCTATCAGCGCCATCCTGCCGTCCTGCCGTGGGCCAACCCTTTCGCGAGCGACCGGATGCATTTGTTTGTGCAGAACACGCGGCGCGGTGCCGACCACGCTGCAACCGTGACGGAGAGTTAATTTTCGAAGCCAAAAGCATACCCGGACGAGCGTGCTGTCGTGCTCAAGGTTCTGTTCTGAGTCCCGTGTGTCCCGTCGTCCGTCGTCCTCAACACAGCAGGTTCCGGAGCACAACGTGGCTAAAATCCCCGGTGTACGACGGTACGACCTTTTCCGTTCAATATGGAGCACCCTGGTAAGCCCTAAACGGAGCGCCAAAGACTGTGGTTCACGGTTGCTTGTTTGGGTGTTTTCGTTGGTTAGAAAATGGAATTTACACTCTAGTTAATGTTATTATAGTGGCGTTGCATTTGCATGAGGCTACGGTTTTGTGGTGGGCACCAAGAATTCCTGGAATCGATGCTTCCCTTTAAGGCAGCCACACGGCAGGAAGCAGGTTTACAAATAGCGAAGAATACATCACCTGGACGTATTGTTGCCGACCTGTTGAAGATGACGGATCCGTTGGCTATTAGTTTCTCTCCTTCCCGAAAGTGGATTGTCATTAGGAGCTACGGAGAATTCTCATTATGTGGAGACAGGCGAGAAAAACAACTTTAGTTTCACACACCTGCTATCGTTCTTATGTTTTCGTGTAAATAAACGCAACACACATTGGACAAGGGAAAAGTTTGATGATTGATCATCGTTTCACGCAATACAAACAAGTAAAGCCTAATTGTGATAGACGATTATTCTAACATAATATTTGCAAATACCGAAGAAATCGAGTTAAACATCAGCGAAAGAACTCGCCACACTTTAAAGACCATTTCAGCAACCCATTTGACCTACTTTTGCAAACGTCATTAGTTTTCCTGATGAAGTTTCACCAATTACACCATTAAGTTTGTGGCGGAAATGTGGAATGATCAATGCTTCTACTGGATGGTCTTGCTTTCTGTCCTATTTGTCGTATACTAACTTCACTTTGGCAAGTAACCCGTTTCGATCGAACTGCCAACTGTCACTCCGTGCGACGCAATGAACGAACGAATGTAGCGAAGGAATCTCATTTGGCCATCTCGCTTGGTCATCTCCCTTAAATGGACAGACAAAAATCACCTTCCAACGCTGCTCGTAGTCTGTCCGGGAATTGAAACGTGAGCAACCGTGAGCCCGTCAAGCGGACGGAAATGCTGGCTGGATGGTTGGCATTTCGGCAGTTCATGAATATAAAATACTGTTTTGTAGCGAAAACGCTGTTCAGTCTCAACTACTGCTCTTGGATGGGAGAGTGAGAGGTTTTATTTTGTTTTTCTTTTGCGGCACATCCGCTCCGTAAATGGAAATTCATCGTATCAGCAGATGGTCGAGGTAAAAGCGATAATAACGTTTGTCAACATTGTACTCGCTCGGTGCGTTTGGTCGAAGATCATCGGACTACGCTTTCAACCGAGGGTACTACGCTTTACGAGTACATCAGACCACCGAAAGTAATGACATTTAAATGGAGCTCACTGCCCGACATCGGCGATACCCTTTAAAGAAGATAACACGCTACGGCATGGGACGTTGGTTTGTGGCTTTTAAAGTAACCATCCATCCGCTCGGTGAGATGGAATGCAAACTTCGGCAGATCGCTGCTTTCTGGGAAAATTTGTTCCACAGCCTTTTTGACTGAAGCATCACAAGCAAAGGGTAATCGACAATGAAAATCCTTCGGCCGGCCGGTGGAAGAACCGGATCGGAGGACGCAGCTCATCAAATATTCAACAAGCTGAAACATTAATTATTAATGCATGCGCGACGTTGACGTCCTCCTTTCGGTTGGTTAATGCAAATGATGATCTTGCACGCGTCCACGGCGGTACTCCGGTCGGTCTTTGGTGCGCATCAGCTAAACATTGCATTTAAGCGTGCAGCTGCTTTGAACCACAGATGAAGCGGGGTAGAAGCTGGTGCCGTTTCCGTCATCCATGACGTCTCCGAAATGCCACAATAAATGGTATTTCAGTGCTTGCATTTTTTTTTGTTTCTCCACGGGTCATGGTACCAAGTATTTAATGCAAATTTAGACAATGTAATTTGCATCGCACTACCCGGGTGACACTTCGGGGGCTCATTCGGCGATAGCTTCGGCACGGTTGAAGCTTCGGCCGTACGTTTCGATTTGTATAAATACTCAATTAGGGGGGAATTTTCCACAAAATGGCTGAAGTTTACTACGCTTGTTGTAGCCGTAGTAGAGAGAGTATGATGAAGCTCTTTACCCTAACAGCTAACGATAAGCTAAAAATATCGCTTTAAGGCATGCAACGATATAAGGGAATTTATTTTAGATTTATTTAGAATTACATTCCTATCATGGGCAAGATAAACTTTCACACTGTAGAGACACCCGAATCCATATAGAAACATTTAATATCATTTTACCATGTTTCTTCTAACCGTATGGTGTCCCTTATTTACAGCTACAGCTCAACTTTTCGATGAAAACTCACCCAAAAGCAACCTAGCAATCTGTTCGCTGTGCAGGTTAAACCTTCAAATGCTTGCCGCCCAACCGGACAAACCCGACCGACAAGTGTCGGATAATTTTAGCAAACTTTTACACACTAATAAGTCTTCGCACGCATTAGTGGACGAGTCGTTGTCGTAATCAATTTCCCTCCCAGCAACCAACAAAACCAGCAGCGGTGGCTGTAAACTGGGTGAAAGTTCACTTCGGTTGTCCAGGTGATGGATATTGCCACGAAAAAGTGGTTACTTTGTTGAGCGAAACTTTCGCAACTTTTGACTTTTGCCTGAGCGGACTTGGACGGTGGAAGGTTTTGCACCGTAGCTGATTGGCTACTATTTAACGCGTTTTGTCATAGTAATGTTGAAAGATCGGCAAAGTATAACCATAACACACGTGGTTTGTGTTGATTTGAGATATGAAACTTTATTTGCGGGTTGAATCATTGTATATAAATAATGTTTCCTTCGCTAATCTGTCGTTGATCACATTTCATTAAAACCCTGTCAATTATGATTCTACATTTTTCAACCAAAGAAGTGTCATGTTTTCGCTTTGGGGTACGTCGTAAAACATGTGATTGCCGTGTCTCATTAATTTACGAAATTGAATTTTTCACCTCACACTGATCGCTGCTATTTCCTTTCATTTCAGTGCCCGGGACATCAAAATCAATCCTACAGAGCAAAAGAAAAGAAAAACATAAATTCTATCATCTTCACTCCCCAAGGCCAGCAGAACCGTAGGAAGCGTTTTCCAGACCTACGCAAACCGACCAGAACGCGAAATGAGTTGACAAATTCACGGTACATCGTCAGATCGTCGCAGCAGATCATCATCGGCTTCACAACCTTCACAACCACACTGCGCACGTGTGCGTGTGTGTGTGTGTGTGTCCTGTTTCCAGTCACCCTCGGGGTGTGAAATGAAATGGATTTTCAACGGTTTCAGCGAAAATGGAAGCAAATGAACAAAACTTAAAACAAAAAAGAAAACGAAGCGAAAGCAGCCAGTGCAATGCTGGTGGTGTGGATTAAATGATGTGACATAAACGAGACGACATGTGCGCAATGGTTCATTGCCAAAGGGCACGTTGCGATGTGTCTCATAACTCCTTGTTTGCAGTAAGAAGAAAAAAAATGCAAAAACAAAAACACGGTAGCGATGAAACGGTTTGGAAAAACTGGTTTCCATCCATCCATCCTTCCGGTTGCGTACACAGCCGTAGTATGAGTGTCTCTCGTTACCCAGGATACGGCCGAAGGAGCGCAAAGTTTTACACAGAAGCAGTGCTTAACGAGATTGCCAAGGTGTAAACGGGCACCGCATCGCTCACCACGTGCCACGTGTGGCTGCACCGTACGGGCCTGTGTTGCACGCGTGCAAATGCTGCAGTACCGACCGAACGAACGAACGAACGAAAAACGAAGTAAACAACCGAGCAACGAGTCGTCAAAATGATCGACTTTACCTACTACGTGAAGATGCAAAAAGTCAAAGGTGATAGCAAACTTTATTTGATCGTTTTAGTGCAACACGCTTGCAGAGTTTGTTGTCACTTCCCGCTCTGCAGCCATTGGATTAAGACCCTGGCGAAGTAAACATCGACGTCTCCGTAAGCGCTGGGTACGCTTTTCACGAGTGAAATAGCAACAGCGTAAGGCGAACGGGAAGAAAGCTTCTCCCTGTCCGTAATCAGTTTCCTCCCCCGACCGACCAAACCGGCAAAGCGGTATAAAAATGGTGAAATTATTAAGCCACAGCGCCAGACAGCTCCAGACACCTTACAGTGCTTGGGCACGGACACGGTACAGAATGGATGACGGAAAACTGGCGACGTTGTATCCTTAGAACTATTCGCTATAAGCTAGAAGTGTGTACACGAACTAGTGCCGTAGCACAAGAGAGAGATAGAGAGAGAAAGAGAGAACGAAAAAGGCGCACACCGGCATGCGGTGTCAAAACAAAATGAATGTGTTAAAGATATAAGGAAGGAAAAAGTGGTCAACGTCGTAGAAACGAAACGCGAAATAGTTTTTACGCTTTTCGGTGCTTCCGTTACTCGATGTTTGCCACATGTATATATATCTGGCGTTTGCATCAGCAAACGCTTCAAAGCGTCTGATATTCCTGTGGTTCCGGTGTCTGCCGTGTAGTGTCTAGCCGAGCGAAAGGTCTCTGACCGTCGCTGGTCGGATGTGTCAGTTCTCGATGTCAGTCTTTTGAGCGCAAACATTTCGGGTCTGCGAGTGCAATATGGCTACTCTGGCGTATTGGAAGCTCATGCTGTCCGTAGCTCCCTAGGGTGACTTACGAGAATTAGTGAAAGAACTTGGAAGGATTTGGCGTCTCACAATTCTAGAGTCAATACGATTTCGCTTTATTTCCCACTTACCGTGCTGTGGTGATTGCTTGGTCATGTTGTTTGGAACCGTCTTTGGATATTCATTTCTTAGTTCTTCGATATCTCCAAAGCGCTGATCACGTTTTAGAATCCACTTTGTGCATTAAACAGCAAAAACAGAAGGATTAAATTATTTGTTTAGTCTGTCTGTGGGAAAATAATTGCAATCAATGGACAGAGAAGTCAAAACATTTACGTTTTCTTGGGGTTTTTTTTCTACCCACAACCATACTCACCGTGGGATGCTATATAGTTGACACAAAAAAAACGTCGTTCCTTTTTTTTTGCAAATCGATCCAATTTCCTTCATAAATTCGTTTAAATTCGTTGCCGTTACCGCGAATGAAACAGGAGGATGCCTTCGAGGACGCTTTTATTATCGTTGCTTGTCGGCGATTTCAATGTACCCACCACGGCAAAAGGAAAACGTATCTTCCAAGAATCGGTCCAGCACTAAGTGATCTTGGACGGCAAAAGAATAAACTTCATAACCAAGTACACCTTGCAGGGTAAGACACGTGTTTCTCAGCTCCCTTTGACCATGGGAGAATTGAAAATTTGCCAACGGGCAAGAAAAAGCAAACAAAAAGCCGTCATTTGAGCAACGCGTAGGTTCGCGATGACAAACGGTTGATAAATGGTTGGCACAATTTGAATCGCAGCACAGTGCTTCCACGGATCGAAATGTAAATTAAATTTAGCAAACCCCTTGTTATCGGTCTCGGTTTTTTTTCTCTCTCTCTCTCCCGCTTTGTGCAAGATGAATAGACCATTTGGTGGATGGTCGATCTTTTTTCCATGCTGTTATCTACCATCAAAACGACATCTTCACAGTCCGTCGTTTTAGAATCCTCGAGGGAAATCAACACTGTGATCCATCATGCGTCACAGTGGCATAAGTAAAAGAAAAACCACGTACCCTTAGACCGTAACTGTCTTAAATGTGGGAATATGGCCCTCGGGCCGTGTAATCTGTCAGATTATAAACTGTCCGATCAACCACACGGGCCCGGTCAGAGCTGAGAAGGTCAACATTCCCACACCACCGCTAGGGCCACGATCGACCGAACGATCCGATATTGTGCTCCACAAGCACCGCAGACGCTTGCAGCCAAGCAGGCATGTGAGTTTATTTTGCTTTGCTTTTTTATTTGAAATGGTTTTCAATTTACTTTTTGATTGAAACCGGGCACCGGTTTAACGGGAAAGTGGAAATTCCACACGATTGGCCAAATCCAACGAAAACGAACTGACCCGACCCTGACCTTACTACCACTGGACAGCATCGACTGCACTTCGAACAGAGCCGGAGACTGCTGTACAGCAAACGTCCCAACATTCGACAGACGTGTAACACTCGACACACTTTCCTCGAGCGGTGCGTGATTGAGCCCCGAAATTCTTGGAAGTCTACAAATGTGCCCAGCTTTTCTTCACCATATTCGTCGCAGTTTTGAGCGTTTGTGAGTTGCTATCGTTGCTATTTTTTGTTGGTTTGTTTTTTTTTTTATTCTTATCGGTTGACTATCGCTAACATTCCGTTCGGAGAAAATTTTCATCACCCACTCAGGAAGTTCCAATGGGTTTGGGCTTCAGCAACAAAAGCATTTCGAATGGTTTGGCGTTCGCATTACTTTGCCGTGATTGTTTGTCCGTGCCGGTTCGAGTGGGCCGACTGATCCACAACAGGGGGAAGAAATAACATTTTTCGGTACGATTTCAACCGACATTTTCCGGCCACCGGTTTACGAGCGGACTAACTGGGGGACGCAATTTTGGGAAGCTTTATTACCAGGTCCAATTTTTTTCTCTAATCGATCATTTCACTTGGACATAAACGTTGGCATAAAGATTTGATTTGAACGACACAAAGTTAAGGGAATGCCGTGCGCCGCATTTTTTTGACTCTAAAAGAGTTGTTAAAGTGCCCAATTCAGCTTGTTGAGGTTTTTTACAAATGTTATCCCCTTGAACAAGCAATCTAGTGGCTAGAAACAATGGGAGAAAGCTTTCTATAAATAGAATCCCACACTCATTGCTCTATACCGTAATCGTAAAGCTAAAAGCGTTCGAAATGGTTGTTTATTTATTCATTTGAAACTTGGTCGGAAACAAAGGTGACACTGATACGTTACTTATCGTCTCGTTAAGTGACAACCGTAAGTGACAGGACAGTGACAGAATGAAACAGGGTTCGCACGGTAATTTAACTCCCTGCAAGCACCTTTGTGTCATCGCTATTTTTTTATGTGTGCTCCTTCCTCCTGCTTCCAATATTTGGCACACCGGTGTCCATTTCACGTTTTTGGTTGACTTCACTGGCAACTTTTGCGATATTAAATTAATGTTAAACAATTCAATCGAAAAGTGTGCATATTTGGTATGTTCTGGTTTTTAAACATCGAAAAACACAGTGCTTCTTCTATCCTGCATGGGTATTGTGCTTTCAATTGTACAAATATTTTACTCTGCAATGCAATCTACCCACAACATTAACGATTGCCAACATTATAAACCGTGCATTGTTGTGGCTTTTACACTAACCTTTCTGCTACCGTCATCATCATTGATATGGCAACAAAGGCACCTCTCATGTTACATCCATCCAGTCAATGGTCATTGGCGATAACACACACACAAAAAATGGACCTCAGCCCGTTTAACTTGTGCGACCAAAAGAGCAAAAGCGCCCAAAACGCATGTGTCGCCACAGGACTTGCGGGACGGACCTATAAATATCAACCCGTAAACCCACGCAAACGATTGCAAAGCGAAAAAGCATTATCGGTGAGCTTTTTCCTTCACTCTCGCCTGACGCTGTCATGGTGATGGTGTGAAAAACGACGCCTCCTTGACCTAGGCCCAGGCCCGCCACATCGTATCAATCAATCGGCCGAAAAATTAAATCTTCCCCCTTCGCACGCTCATAAATCAGTGGCCAAAATAAACGATTCGTTTTCTTTTTGTTGTTACACCAGTTTGGTTAAAAACAACAATGAGCTCACTGTAAGCAAAGCAAAACATCGGCCAAATTGTGACGTCCTTTTTCCGGTCACGAGTACAGTGCGTCAGTGTGTGAGGTTTTAACGATGGTCCTTTCCTACTTGTACAGCTCAGCTACACGTGCAGCTACGAGGAGTTTTGTAAAATGGCAAAGGAAACACAACCACTAACCATGATAATATCGTTTTCCCTCGGGACACAACCAAACATAACAACAACAACAAAAAAGGTTACCAGCTAACAAAACGGTACTCATCCGCGTTGATTCGTATCGCTTTGTCTTCCGTTTTAGCCGCCGAAGGTGCCGAGCCAACCAGTGTCTCCACTCGTCGCGTTTTACAAATCATCTAAACATTATCATTTTCTTTCCTTTTGCTGCTTTTGACGACCATTTTTTTTTCTGTTTATCGGTCTCTTTTCGGCTGACTTCGTTTATTTTCACCATAATTATTTCCACAGTTTCCTTCGAAACGAGCGCCAAACCTACCGATCTGTCTACAAAAATGTACACAAACGAGGTAGATGTTACAGAAAAAAAACAACACAAACGACACACAATCACGAAGAAAATACAAACCCAAACAGGATGACTTTATTTCTGGATGGGTGAGTGGAAAAATTTCCCATCCAAAACGGAAGCTAAATTTATAAAAGAAAACAAACGGGCAATACTTCCAATTCTGATACGCACCGTCTCGAGGAAAGTGGACTCCAGTGTGTTTAATACTGTTTGTGTCGGTTGCTACTGTTCAGCGTTATTGTGTATCTTCCGTGGTTCTTATTACCGTTGGCAACATAAAATTTGACCGAACCATTGAAGAGAGAGAGAGAGAGAGAGAGAGAGAGAGAGAGAGAGAGAGAGAGATTGTGAGCCATTGGAAGGAAAGCAAAATGGCATTAGTCGAGCTGCTAGGCTCAAATGCAAAACTGTAATACGGATGAGTACTGGTGAGTTTGTATATACATATATATGTGAGTGCGAGACGCGTGCTTGTGAGTGTGAAAATAGCAAACAGCGAGCAAGATAGTAAAGTATCCACTGTATATCGTCCCACGTCTGTTGTGTTAAAGCTTCCACGGACACTATTTAGTTATAAGCGAGTGAAACACAGCACAACACAAAAAGTGCGAGCAACAGGAGCTGCCATTTTTCTTTCAGCAGCATTTCTTTCACCAGTTGTTTATAATTGCCTCAAGTGCATACAGCAACTTTACCGCTCTTTGAGCTGCTTCCCAGCTTGACTTTCCTTTCTATTTTTTTTTCTTTTCGCTTGCTTGCTTCTCCATTTCCAGCGGTAACGTTTGTGCATCGGTGTAGACGGAAAAGAACCCAGCAATGTCCATTATCAGCAGCAGTGCAGCGAAAAGTTGTTGCACGAGTGAGTTTTAATGTGAAACACGACGAACTATCTATCGTGCCGCACGATAGACCCGGCCGGTGGCTGAGAAAAAGTGATGGAATTTATTATCGCCACCAGGCGAAACCAAAAACGAACTTTGTTTGCAGCACAAACAGGAGAGTATAAGAAAAAAGAGCAAAACAAAGATATACTTGTGGAAAACGATGTAACAGGAAGCTGGAGAAGGTTCTTTTTTTTCCTTCAGGCATCCTCGAAGCACGAAATATTTCGTCCCGTGCCGTGACTATCACCGTTCATTGTGCAGTGATTTTATTTAAGGCAACAAACGGAAGAGTTAACGCTCGACCAAAAGCTTGATAAGTAGCACAGAGTTCCAACATTGGATAGGGAAAAAAGACAGAACCGAATGGGAAAAGCAAACTACTACCCGCATTTATTCGACCTCACATCCGTTCGCATTGAGAAAATGCCAATAAAGGAAGGGTTGGCAGATCTAAACTGTGCCGGCAGAAAGTGGGTAATTTGTTTTACAGACGATAGTAAATTCCGTTTGCCGCGTGAATAGTGTGCGTTACTAACCAAAGCTTCCATTATTTCGATGTATGCATGTCGTGTTCGAAATGGAAGATCGCCATCACTGCTGCTTCAGTGAAGGAGCAGCTACTTTTATTTTGCTTTGCTTTTATTTTATTTTGCTTTTCACCGTGCCAGTACTACGGTACGCACGTGACGCTTGTGGAAAGTGCAAACGTTTGCCAAACGTTGGTAAATTTAATCAACGTGCTCCGCCGAAGAATACGGGCGTGAACGGAATGGTATAGGAAAATTGCAACTGCCTATACTTTGATGTCTATTTTTGCCGTTTCTACGGCCGTTTCGAGTGTCAGCCTTTTTTTTTTCTTTCGTTTTTTCTACCCATAGAGCCTACAACGGAGCAGCAAACGTGTGCACTTGTTTTTTGGCCCACGTTTGATGGGCCAACACAGGTATCCTTTTCCAAGTCCTGCCAGCCGGTTCGTTTTGGATGGAATATTAACTTTTACACCGCAGCATTGGACAATTGTGTTAGGAAAGGTACTGAAAGGTGAAGAAATAAGGCCATGTCCTGTTGTGTTTTCTTTTTGTAGGCGTTGATCATGGTGACAAAAATCGATACTCAATAGCGCGCCAAACTCTTTACGCAGTGCAGGGTTGTCAAACTATTCATCTTTTTTTTAAATTAAGGAGTATATTAAATGGGCTCTGTAGCTCATTCATTTCCTTTTTAATCCTGTATGTTGATCGTTCAGAAATGGTTTTTTTTTTAATTTTCCCTTCTGGTTGGACACCCCTGGACGTCCGTTCTGGAGGATCGCACTTGAAAGCTCGCGCTATACCAGGCACTCGGGTTTTGCGTTGTTGAAACGCTGCAATATACAACGTTAAGGCTTGTCCCCTACATGTTGAGCCTGGCTAAAATGAAGAGAGCAAAAAAACTTTTTCTCATAACACCAACTACACGCGGTGGGCGAATCTTTTTGTCGAGGGTCGAAGCGCTGAAGCGCTACATAAAACGCACGACCTCAGCATCGGCCTTGGTTTATGACTTGGCCTCCATCCCTTACGTGAGCACACACACACACAGCCATATGGGCTCTACAAGCGGTTGTAAAAAGGGACATTTTATGCAGAGGACAACGGCGTCGACGGCGTTGTGTTTGTTGTCGTCGCCATCGTCATGCTCAATGTCTGTTTTGGTGGTAGAAAATGATACACAGAAAGGTGTTTTATTCATAAGCAGCACCCTCCGCGTGTTGTGTGCCTCACCAAAGACCAAAAGGCGCATGTGGGGGGGAGGTTGAAAAGCAAGCAGCTGAAGGTGTGTGAGATTGATTTTACTCCTATTTACATACGCAGCACGATAAACGATGCGCACGATTTCGGGATGGTAGCGCGCGTGGGAAAATTCTTTCCACGCGCAAATGCAAATGAAAAACGCCAACATTTACATCGCCGTACGCAACATATAAAAATAAATAATATGCCCACTTTCGCAGGGGGGGGGGGAGGCGAAGACATTTGTGACGATTTGTGCTGTTCACAGTCGACCGTAAAGTACGATCGCTGATCGCGCTGAACGTGCGCTGGCTACAACTGTCGCTACAACAATTCGCATGAATTTTATGTGCCAAACCAGCATCGCCGTAACACCGAACCATATTATTTGCCCTTTTTTATTACCATGGATACACGATCTGTACACCGGTGAGCGGTGATAGGCGCCCTTCCAGGAACGGTCCCACGCGTCTTTTGCCAAATGTTTGTACATTATTATCTATCTTCCCCCCCGCACAAAAAGTGGCTCTAAACAGTGGCCAACTTTCGGTGGTACTCGCTGCATATTATTATTGTACCAGCGGCTTCATTTTAACGACTAGTCGACACGCTACTGCCACGCACAACTGCCTTAGGCGCTTACCCAGCCCGAGCCCAGCCCAGCTCGTGTTGACAGAAGCGTTGTTCGTTTTCCAGCGAAACAACGCCAACGCGCCAATGAGTATTGGCGATGCAATTATCATTACCTAAAGCGAGGAAACAATACAACCGGCGTGGGAGGAACTAAAACATTTGCAGACAAATTCGTGGCAAATGATTCTGCCCGCCCGCCTGTCAACCGCAATCAGTTGTTAGTTTACACTAAATTTGATTTCAATCGATACGTTTATTTGGCGTGCGTTGCAATGCAGTCGGTGCGGTGTTTGCGAGTGCTTGTTGGTGTTGCAATCAAATACAGTGCGATACTTACTGTGCTGCCGTTGTTTGCTTGCAGTGTGTGTGACGTTATCGAATGTGTGTGAATTGTTTTATGCAGCATCGGAGAGATTAGTAATTCATACACTTAACCTTAAAGTTAGTATTTAGTAACCTCGACGTAGCGACAAAAATGCAACAAGGTATTGTGATGTAAAGGTATGTAACGGACAGTAAGTGCTAGGAAATACTGTTTAAAATTAGTAACAAATAAACATGACCGATGCATCGTTAGTTGGGTGCGGTATGCATGGACAATGCACTAGGCAGAATTAATCCCCCATTAGGAAACTGCATCTGTGAAGTAAAGTGTAAACTGTAAAGAAACGAGCTACTGTTAAAAGTTTGTTTTCTGTTCTTTTTCCGAACAGAAGAAGAATATTCCATAGAGTTGCTTTAACCGTTGAAACAAAAAAAAAAGAAACAAACAAATTGTAGCAGAAACCGTGACAGCTACGAATACGAATACGTACTCCCCGGAAAAAAATATAGTAGCAAAAAAAAAACCCCGTAGCAGCTATGTTGATAGAACTCCGTGTAAAGCGTTTTAAAAATGTATTTATGCCATCGCTGCTGGTGGGAAGATATTAAAACATCCCTTGAGGAGGGAGAATAGATTAAGGGCCACCCCACAACCCTTTTAGTGTACAGCTAATGTAGCGGCTGTAGCTGCCGACAAGGCTTACGTGTAAAACGATACGACAAAATAAAATAAAGAAAAACGAAAGCTAAAGTGAGAGCTTAGACGATAAAAGACAGACAGGCGCTAGCGATATTTGTTGAGCTAACGAAATACAATTTTACTAGAGAATCGTGTTAGGCAATATATAGTACGTTTTTTGAAATCAACTCGACAATTCACTATTCAATGACATTAACACAGTTTAACTAATATCTCTAAATGCGACTGAAAGTGGACGATGAAGTGGCCAGAGTGTGTGCAGAACCTTCAGCAAAAAAAAAACAGAAGCCATTTTTAATAGGTTAAAATCACTATCTGAGATTCGAAATGATACTCTTAATACCGTGTAAAAGGGTATAATTACTGTAAGAACTACGAAGCGATACTGTTCGGCCGTGTGCGACAACTCTGCTTTCCACGTCAATGCAACGAGACATACAATTTGTAACTGGCACGCCGAGCACGCGTAACGGCGTTTCCTGGCAAATGGCATGGCGGGTGTAAAACGATGCAAACATTTGAGAAAGCCCCTCAAATGGATTGCAAGCTCCACTTTGCACGTGACTGCTAATAAAAACAGAGAGACACACAAAGAGAGAGAGAAAATAAATATTACTATAATACAAAACAGTAACAAAAAAAAAATCGTTTAATTGAGTGTTATGCTTTTGTGTTTGGTTTGTGCATTTCGTATTTGTGGTGGTATTTCTTTGTTTTGCTTTTGCTACATTTTACAGCAAGGAGAAAATCTGGCCGCTTTCCCACAAACGGCGCGCGACACGAGTTGATGGGACAATTAAGCACATCTAGAGGTGAGTGGTTCCATCGAAACACGGCGAGCAACATTTTATACCACCCGTCCCGGGCGAGTTAATTGATATTAATCCACTGTTTCTCGTTGTAAACGCCTCCGGTAATGGAAACACAGCACATTAGCATAAATTATTCGATTATCGCCCATACGGTTGGATCGCGCTCGGCGATTATCATGTGCATGTGCGATTGTGAATTTCAGCCCCGGCTGTACGAAACAGCGGTCGGTGATTGCTCGTGTCCTCGAGTGTGTGGCACTCGTTAAGGGCAATTGGTGTTGGCTTTTCCCTTTGCCGAGAGCTCATTAACTGTCCGATGCTGGAAGCACTTGCACCTCCGTCCTGCCCTACCCTAGATGTCCAGCTGCGTTTCGGTCCTTTAATTAATGGTAATGATTGCCTATCCACGGACGGACTATCCATGCCCAGCTGGAAAGCTTCATCCATCCAACCGCTTTAACCTGTTGGCCCCGGCCATAATTACGAGTGTGGCCATTAGTCGTCGGGATCAACATAGTTCAAGTGCGCTCGTGCAGGTTTTCCCTAGCCCGGACAGTAGATTCGCCCGATGTGGCTAGTTGACGTTAGCTGTTAATTGTTCTCGCATCCAGCAGGATCCAGGATGCTCGCGGCGGGCTCTACCCTAACGCGTGACACTTTATGTCTGCGAATACCGTCCTGGTCGTCAGACAGGATCAATGTTATGCAATTCGTCCCCATCATTTGAATATTGCCCAGGTGATGTATAAGTGATGAAATTTAAATGAACTTAGAGTGAGTCAAAGGGATTCTTTAAAATAATTCACCGAGCATAAGTTAAACGCCTGCGCGTATGCAATATGCATGCACCAAGCGCGCTCTAGCGGAAACATTGCGTACTACTTTGTGTAGATTCGATAAGCTTTGCTTTTGTAAATTGCCTTTTTTTCTAAATTTCATACGTGGTTGTTATGGAGAACGTGCAAATAAAAGTTTGCTGTACTTTTTACAGAATAAGAATCCAATCCTTAAAATATTCAAAGAGCTAATTTCAATCAGCCTTCTACAACATTTGCCATGAAATGTACCTTAACCACAGCTATTGAACCTTCTTCCATTATGCCACTCAGGCTAATGCATAGAGCAGCCAATAACCTTTGCACAAAACGTTAGCACTACAAGCAAAACTAACCAATGAATCGTCCCTGTAATAAAAGATCCAACCCTTATCTCGTCGCAACGGAACTCATCGCACCACCTTCGTTCCAGCTTTGGGTGTGTTGTTTTGCATACATCCTGAAACCCAAACCCCAAACCCCCAAACCAAAGCCCACCCACTGCGGACGATGCTTGTTGAAAGATTGTTACTGTCGAAGGCAATTGCACGTGCGAATAGGACAAATCTGCCACCGTGGCGTGCTGGTGGAAATACGATGTAAATTGATAAAGCTGTGGTTTGGGGCGGTAAATGGGATGGAAACAAAAGTTTTCCCCCATTTGGCATGGGCAAGGAAAAGGGACATTGTTTTTCAACGAAGGAAGGAAGCTAACATTTGCTAACGCAGCAAAGAAACACGGTCGTGTACCATGTGCTGAAAGGGATAAACGGGTGGAAGATTTAATTTCGAGGGTATACTGTAGCATACGGTTTACCCAGCTCCATTTCCAGTGATCACCTGGTTGCTCTAAATATAATATCTAGGACAGAGAAAAGGACAGAGTATGGGGCCATGATTGCAAACCTGAAATAATGCGAATAACTTGTAGGGAAATATTGCAAAACTTTTGCAGCCCTTTTTACGTGCTCCCTGGGAGCTATTTTTCATATTTTTTGTAGGGAGGGAAGGAAACAGCTTTGATCTCTTATGGATGAATATGTTTTAAAAATATGCTTCCTATTCCTAAAGCAGCGCTCAGTTAAACTCGATTTGCATCCATCTTGCTACCGATTGGCAATCAACAGCAGTCGCCTTCAACAGTGACACTCTTTCGCAGTTCGCAGTTGATTGA
This sequence comes from Anopheles rivulorum, assembly GCA_018908115.1. Lineage (NCBI taxonomy): Eukaryota > Metazoa > Arthropoda > Insecta > Diptera > Culicidae > Anopheles > Anopheles rivulorum. Next base: position 6,353,609 of record STHB01000011.1, read on the forward strand.
TTTTCCATATTCTATCTATACCGCGCACAGTGCTATGGTTCGCTTTTTAGTTTTTATTTTAGCCGCGGAGTATCGTGCGGAGTGTAAAATATTGGCCAATTTGTCAGACGGTTGACGGGGTTCGCATCGCAGGATGACAATCGATACATGCATGTCCTGGCACCGACTGCACTCCACGCAGAGTGGGTGTCAATAAGTGGCCACGGTTGCTGCTACCGACCAATGGGTGCAATGCATCGTGCCGTGTATGGAGTTGAATGCGAAACAGATGTTCCACTCGGTCGTTGGGATTGGCATGACTGGTGGACAGACGATTGCAGTTGCACTCTAATGTGTTCGATCGTATCGCCCGTTTCTTTTTCTTCCAGACATTCCCATCGCGTTGGCTACAAATGTAACCTTCACAAGACCACCATGTGTGAGCATTCATTTCGATACTATTTTATAAATTGAAACTTACGATTTCAGAGTACGCTGTAGACATTAGTACTGAACTTGGAACGTCTAACGAAACATTACAACGCAAGACACGTTGACTCAATAAATTGCACGAGTGTATTCACACAAACCACACTTCTGGGAGATCCTCGTTTTAATATCTTCCACATGGTTTTGGTACGACATTCATTGGATTGGAATCTACGTAAATCTTACTTATTGAATCGTGAGTCATAAATACAGCATCAGCAATAATGTTACACTTTTATTAGATACTTTGAATACACTGCCTGTCGACGCCATTGGCAATTTGACACCGGCCAAAATGGCGTCCTCCATTAGAGCTGGTTACGAAGCGATCCCGTTTGTATCATGTCATCAGTTCCGTTAATTGTATCCCGTATTTCGTGCCGTTGCGCGCGTTTGTTTATCCTTACGGAAGAGTGCAAAACAATCCATCAATCGAAATCGGTCAGCTAACCGGAGAAAAGAAGGGGAACAAAATATCCGCAGAATCGTGTTTGCTCCGCAGCTAGCAACCAGGCCAGCCCAGGGTAGCACTAGTGCTCCAAGAATGTGTTAATTTGCAGTGGGCTGAGACGTAAACAAACCGCGTGCTGCCGCCGTGTACCAAATTGGCGTGGCATTTTGGCACGGACGGCGTGTAACATTCCCGGCTAAACTATTCACCCAAAACCCAACGCACAGACGCAGTCAACGAACTGGGCTAGCATGCACGGGATACATCTTTCACAGTATGTCTCCCGAAACTGTTGCGATTCGCATCCGCTCGTGCGTAAAGATCATCCGCATCCGAGTGAATAGATTGAATGAAGACATAAATCCATGCTTTGACAGTGCTACCTTCGCCATCCGATTAATGCAACCGATGACGGACGCATTAAAGATGCGTCGAAAAGTTACCACCGCCACGAGTGACATTCCTGCCTTGGGTGACTTTCCTGGTTTCCTTCCAATTCCGCGAGGCACACGCACGCAAACGTTCGATCACATTAAAAGATCACGATTTTATATCGTTCTGCGAGTATTGCAACCGCTTAATGATTTAGTGTTCCAAATTTTCGGGTTCCATCCGTATTCCTTGGTCGCCAGGCATCCCAACATTCTTCCATCCACAATTCACTCGCATCATCGAACAATGTTTATGTCGTTGGGAAATGTTTTTCTATTTCTGAAAATGATGAAAAGTTTCGGAAGATGAAGATTATTTATTTACCCACTCCCGCGGCTCATAGAAACGCGCTCAAGCGAACGCACGGGAACCGGCGACCCAGGAAGCAAACAATATTTCCGAAATTTTGAAGAAAGGAAATGGCGTCGTAGGAAACGAGATTTCTGAGCACCAGCACCACGATGGAAAGCAGCAGTGCAGCACTAGCGGAAAAGCAAGTAAAATGCGACCGAAATGTTATTAAGTGTGAAGCAAAGCAGGAAGGAATGCGAGAAAGTTTACATCCCCATGGTGATGATCTCCATTAACATACCGCTCGCATTAGCGACGCTTAATCGAAGACACTACATTGAAAGGTTCCTGTCGTTCCGAACCTGTCGTGCCCTCTGCTCTTCTGCAGATGGCAAACGCGCACCGTGTACCAGCATAATGTTTGCATATTTATAGTAAGAGGAAATATTTATATTTACCTAAGTGAGTGTTATTTCAGGCCAAACCATCCATTTCTTCCGCACGGTGCACCGCTGGTTCACCAATAAAAAGCACGTCGATTTTCAAACAGGACAAACGGGCAAACCTGGCTCGTTGCACATTATCGTTGCCCCTTTCGCCGAACGTGGCTCGTGCATTGAGCAACACAAACCACGCGTTGCATGCTCATGCGAACAAACTCGCGCGTTGCAGCTCCAAAAAAAAAGAAACCACCGTTTTCGAGGTGGAAATAGTAACAGAAAATTGTACATCATAACGCTCCAAGCACTTGTACGTAGCTGCTTCAAAAGCACTTCAAAAACTAACCGCCAAGGGAAACAGCGACAGGTACACATACGGGTACGGGCGATGCTTTTCTTTTCTGGTCGAGCGTTCGATACGAGATAAGGAAAAAGGAATGTAAATAAAAACTTCACCACCACGCCTGATGTTGGGTTCGCGAATGGCGATGTGAGCTAGTTAAAAGTTAGTTGGGTTTTTTTGTTGTTGTGTGTGCGAGCCATATTTCTCATACTCCTTCAATGAATTGACCTCGCTGGTGAATAAACACCAACTTGTGAGATTTGTTGCTAGCATATACTAGCATATACTAGCAATCATTGCATACACTTCACATGTTTGGACTAACTTTCTTCCGCTTGCAAAACTTCTATCGCATTCGATAAATCCCGCCATTGAGCGTCAACCTTTGCATAACTTCCGCTCATATTTGTACGAATACGACCCCATGCAGTTGCTCCCAGCACTTACTTCACACATACACGCACACAGTAAATTGGTTTTTCATACAAATTATTTGCTCTTTCGCAGACTTCTTATTGGGTCGATTTTTTTTTTTGTAGAGGTTTAAACTCGTCATTTCCTGTTTTTTTATTCTTGCTCGAATGAAATTATTGAGAAAGTGCAACGAAGCAAACGCTTCCGGTAAAGTATTTCGAATAAAACATTTCGTATAGCTCATTTTATATCGTGAAAATATAAATCCCTTTTTTTGCGGAATTAATCTTAATTCCATTAAGGCCATTTGTAAGACATCTTACTAAGTGCGTTACCATCCGTTTTAATCTCAAAATCCTCGATCAAATTTATCAGCTCAACTTCTACAAATTGTTTCGTTCGCTTGATTCGAATATCATTTTGCGAAAAACGCGAAACAAAAATTGTGCCACTGATACACGGCACATCCAGCATGATTTAAATTCGAACCTGCTGGCCATCTTTTCTTTTTTTTTGCCAAACGCAACGCAGCAATCAGTGTGCGCGACCATTTGTATGTGTGTACGTACGTGTGTATGTGGGGAGCTGCACACACGTAGCAACGGACGGTTAAAATTCGTTTTATTAAATCGTTTTCTTAAAATAGAACCTTATATTTATATTATGACGTATCCGCGCTGGCGGTGCTGCGGACGTGCCTCAGCGAAGCCTAGCCGCGCTGGGTGGATCATCGGCACGATCTGCCGATCCGATCCGATTCCACCCTTCGGGGCGTGCACGCCCCCGCTCCGGAACCATCTATCACCCGATGCTGTTCATTTTCCCATTCGACGGTACAGAAAGAAAGAAGAAAGAAAAAAAACACACACACAAAACCTTACAGCGGCCGAGGTTGAGGCCGCTGTTATTCGCTTGATCGCTTTCCCTCTCGTCCGCGAAGTGCGTCCGTTTTCTATGGAAGGGAGGAGAATGGAGGAGTTAGTGAAGGGGAGGGGGGTGGGGTGGGAATGGGGGAGAAACCCGGTTTATGGATTTATGAAAAACGGCCATCAACCTGCCATCTTCCTTGCCGTTTCCCACCAAACCCCACCGACACGACAAGCGAAATCACGCCGCTCATTGCGCAATATAAGATTTTCCTTTTTAGATTTCCTCTTTCTTAAGGGAGAGAGAGAAAGAGAGAGAAAGAGAGAGAGAGGGAGAGCGGCTAAGTCGTTCGATGTGTGCTAAGCGGCTCGGTTGGTGGAATGGTGGGTGTGTTCCGCTTTTTTGGGAAAGCAGAGTGGTGAAAAGTGTCAGTGTCCGCTTGTACATCAGGTCATCATAATGCAGTCGTAGTGATTTCGTTTTTAATGCACCATCTTTCACCGTTAATCTTCATCTCTCTCTCTTTCTCTCTCTCTCTCTCTCTCTCTCTCTCTTTCTCTCTCTCACACTTCCTTTTCTCTCATATAAACGCACATTATACAGCCGGTTTAGCCGGTTTGTTGAAGGTGCTGGATGAAAAATTCGCATCCTTTCATTCGTTGCTGTTCTTTTCTATTTTTGCCTTTATAATTAACGCCAAATTTACATTCCCTCAGTGCGCGTGGTTTCATCATTTAATCAACGAGTTGTTGAAAGTCCGTCGAAAGCACCAATGTTTTGCAACAGGTGGATTCATACTTGGAGTGGAAAGAAAGTAGTTGTGCCGTTGCTAGTGAGAAAGCGCAATTGTGGTAATTTAAAAATAAAAACTGTTTAACGAAACTCTTTAAAATATTTCAATATTTTTAAGCTGCAATAGACATACTTTAGCTCTTTTTCAACGATCGAAGCGAAGATCCAATGTACCTATTTTGCGCACCAGGTTTGCAAAACGGCATGTACACGTTTGAGACAATCTCGTGCTAATAATAATCCAACCGTTGTTGCCAGCCGAAAGTCGAACACGAATCGATCGGTAGCATTTGTTTCCAATCTTTCAACAAACCGGTGCACCTCTGTTCGGTATTTTGATGGGTGTTGAAATTTAAAATAAGCGGCAGCGGTCTTGATCTGAGAATGTACCAAAAACCCAACAGCAACAGCAAACAATAACAATAATAGCAACCATGCATCCCAATGACCACGCCGCGAGCTCGACAGTGTCGAATCCAGACAGAACGAAAAAATCCATCCCATCCAGCAGCCCTAGCTAGCCATCCGGGCCGGCTGCGAGATGGAATGGTTTTGTAAACAAATAAACACCAAAACAACGCAGCCACCAGCGTCGGGCGGAAGGATAAGGCAAGAATCAAACCGGGCACGCACGGGCAGCGCGTCTGCAATCGAAAACGCCCAGACCTTTAGCACCGCAGCGAAACGGCACAATGCGATGAAACGACAAGGAACAACGCCATACCGCCATATACCGTGTGCGATGTAAACAAATCGTTCCGAATAATACAATTCACATAAATAATCGACCCGAAATTACAATCGCAACATTCTTCTGGAGCTTCGTGTGGCAAAGAACCGGTGGAAGGATTCTTCAACCGTGCTCAAAGCCATTAGTAACGCGCAGGGATCGATCGGCCGCTTCCAGCCAAATGCTGCGTCCAGCAGCAACATCATCATCATCATCCGCCAAGAAGATTTCACTCAATTGCTGTGTAAACAGTCGATCGCGAGTTCGATTTTTGTTTTCCTTTCATTCTTTTTCGCAATCGAACGTTCCGAATCGAACCGGACGGGCACATGCGGTAAGCCAACTGGTTACGAACTTGCACGTTATGGAGTGAAATTTTGGTTACACGTTTCGTGGTTTTTAACACTGCACACAATATATACCACCGAGCGCTTCACTTAGCGCTAGCGTCATTCGATCGATCGATTAATACAAAAAGCAAACGAGCATTGTTTACACACAAATTGCTATAAGGTAACAGGTAACACTGTGCGTAATATTTACACTGACAGTGTCAACTAGTGTCCTTAGGTATACCCAGTGTGGGAACGCTTACACTTGACAGAAGGGACACACACATATAAAAGGACGGTTAGAAGACGAGTAACAAAGGAAGGCGATTCGACAGCAAGTAAAATACAAGATACAATTTCAACGGCAAATTTCCGGTTTTCACCATGCAGAGTGATCGAAAAACTACCGATCCGAACTTACATTAACAAGCATTGATTATGTGGTTTATATTTTGCTTTTTAACACTCTTAAAATCAATGTTAAAAGATGTCTATCGTTACACTAATTAAACAACTTAACTGCTTAAAATGGTTGTGCTGTGCTTCTGTCGAAGCATTCCACAAGTGTAGTAAAGCTTTTGCACGTGCCGTATGAAGAAGGTTGTAATAATATTTGGCTCGAATGAGGGAGAATCTCAAAACGCATCCAGTCCTGTGACCCCAAAACATCGTCCTTACCGAATTTTACGACCAAGAAAATAGTCCGGCACAGCCTCATACGTACACATTATCTCCGGTTGGTAAGTTTTCCCCGTAACAACCAATGAGGCCACTTTTTGTTCGTTACACTGCTAATACACACCTTCCCCCAGCAAAGGGAAAAACCCTTTCCCCCAGTTTCGGAGGCAATGAAATGGTTGATTTTATTGACCAGTCGAGTGCTCGGAAAATCGATAAGAAAAACAAACCTCAAACAGTGCCCGATTTCGGAAAGCTCTCGAGAGGCGCAAAGTAAGGAACTGTTGTGCTCTTCGAAACTCATAGCCTCTTCCCTTGGTTCCATTCCCAACCATTTTGTTCCAGCGACGTGTCCTGGACGGAACCCCTCACAAAGCCTTCCCACACCATCCAAAACGATCGGTTAGTTAGTGCAAATCGTAATGAAGTGTTTATGGGATGAGCCGAGTGTAAAGATCATCCGTAAAAGCGTGTGTAATAATTGCAAAAATAATTTTAAACCTAAATTTTACGACCAACGGACCGACCGGCCGATGTGTGGGTGTGGAGCGAATGTTCATAAAAATCGCTGCACTGGAGCTGCGTGTGGTTTGGATCGGCAACATGCCTTTTTTGCCTGGGGCGTGCCAGATCAATAAAATATTTATGAATAAACGAACGATTTTACGCACCGGGCAAGTTGCACGACACGCTATGTTATGTTTGACTGTCGTAAATTGTTTTTCGATCGTGGCAGTTTCGACATCACTTCTGTCGAATCGCTGTGGCACGGTATGCCCCCAATCGCCTGTAGAAACGGTTCGTTTGCTTTTGTTTCGGTTCGACGTTCGATTCGCCGCATTCCATCGCGATGAAGCAATTCAATCGATTCATCAGTCGCCAGGAATGTGTTACCATACACCAGTGCAATTGTTGCCATTCGGCCATCGCCTGCACTGACACGGACAGGAAGTACGTCAACGACGGTATTTGCGATTTGTGCTGATGCTGAAGGTGAATCAACAGTCAACGTATCGAGCGTAAGAGTGTATCCGTCGGACATGACAAATACTTACGATCGCGAAGAGATCGTACCAGACAACAAGGAGGACGATTTTCGGCCAAACCCATTTCCTGATCGTTTCCCTTGCTGACGTCAGCAGATCGCTGCGCTCGATCGGCTTGGCTACATGTTTCCATCGGTTCGAGCTTAGCGATGGCAGGACACACTAAGCAGCAACATACAAAAAAAACCCCCCCGTCACACACACACACACACGCTTCACAAAACCCCTTTTTGCTGGCCGGTTAGTAATGGGTCGATAGAGTGGAGTGTGTTTAAATTTAAACATGCCTAAATTCAAATTAGACGATAAATTATTCACTTTTATATTCGGCATTCGGTGAAGATTCGGCGAATCTGGCCGCACCCTGTCAGGCCGTGACACCACCACCGAGGGAGGTTGCTTACTGCGTCAGTGGGTGGTTGAGTTGGGGCGAGATGAGTTTGCGTGAATGATTACGCAGAGCACACAGGCACACCTTACCGTAGCGGCACTGGTTTGTACGATCTACCATTTCCAATCCATCACTTCCGGGGGGTTGGGTGGGCAGTCCAACCCATCCCGGTGTAAAATCCCGTAAAGAGGCAGCACCAACTCATCATTTACAACAAGCTGGCATTTCGGTACAAGGGACCACCAACGCATCCAACCGAACGTGACAGGAATCGGCAAACATTCCAGCATTCCTGAGAGAGCAGAAGAAAAAAAAAACATGGCCACCATGCACCCAGGTGTGGTCGTTCCCGATGGCTTTTGGCACTGTTCGATTTTGGGTACGTTTAATTCTCAATTTGCAAAACCGCTCGCTTTGTTTGGACGTAGTTCGGTTTTTTTTTCCTCGCTTGGAAAACCCGTCACCAGGCGTGTGAAATGTTCGAGAATCGTCTGTCAACGGAACGCCACACGGGGCAGGAACGTTCCGTTCCTGTGTACACCCACACAGCGAGATTGGAAGATTAGTCTTGGCTGTTTTTAGAGTCTCTCGTCCTATATGCACCTGGGCCAAACGAAGGACAGCGTGAAGGGGAGTGGGGGGAGGGAGGGAGGGAGGAGGGGGGGGGAATTGGGGTTGGGGGGACAATTTATTGAACTGCCTGACACAATTCGGCGCACAAAAAATGGCCCATGTCGTTGATGATGAACCGTGGGGTTCGGGACAGCTACAACACAACCAGCTACAGGGTGGCCCCATCGAACCTTTGCCACGCATGTGTATGACCATTACATGTCTTTTGCCATGTCATAAATGACCACCTCTCCTCTGTGGAGGGCAGAAACCGATAGAATTAACAGACGGGCGCCAGAAGCATAATACAACTTACGATCAGCAGCAGGAAATGGGTGGATTAAAACAGTGCCCGCCGGTTGGAAACGGTGTGTTGACAGATTGCAGCCACAATGATTGGCTGCCGTTGGGAGTTACACCTTCGTTAGGAGGTAGTCCCCATTGCCCCAGTCCTTGTTGTAATCGAGAAAAATGTTAGTTTTCTTCCAATTAAAAAAGTGTTTCCTTCCCATGAAAAGATTCGTTCGTGGAATGGGTCTGCCAACACGCCAACAAGATGCCACCGATTCGATACGCTTTGAAGTTTGGTACAACGCAAACAGGAAAAGGGCACTGACAAAATAAAGGATGTCGTACAGAAAGTTAAAAAGAGAAACGGCCACAGTTCATCGCGCAGTGTTTATCATGGGTAGCATTATCGTAAAAAGCAAAACTTCAAAGGTTCTGTGGTTCTTCTAGCCAAACACGACGCTTCGGCAGGAAGTGAAGGTAATAAAATGTACCGGGCCCTGGCCGTGTGTAATGCACCGACAAACAATGGAAAGCAAATAATCTAACGAAAGTGAAAGATCATCCTGATATAAACTTTACAGATGAATCACCAAACAAAAACCTAAAACGAAGAAAAAGATCAATCACACCGTGTCATCTTAATGTAATTTGCATTTCTTTTCCTGAAGAACCGACGGACAAAACGAGTGCATTGAACTAATAAAGAAAAATGAAACGTTCATCAAAACCGAAACGCATTCTTCCTCCAGACGCGCGATTGTTTTCCAATAATGCCTTCCAAGTGCCTTGGCCGAACCGCCAACTTGCCTTGCCTTGCACCGTTGTTTCCTTCGCCGTGGCCGCTTAGCAATGGCGAAGCAACATCTGTCTGTCTTTCTCCACGGAAGTAATGTTCTGGCCGCGTGGCAACCGCATCGTAGGGCGTCCCATTCGCACCGCCGCACCAATGCCGAATGCCGGTGCGGCCGGATGACTGCCTTAGGGCAGATGCGCGATACGCATCCGTAGAATAGTGGGTGAAGACAAGTGTTAGTGTGTCGATGGTTTATAATTAATACGACGAACGGGCAGAACGAACGCAAGCGTGTGTGCGCGCGCGCGCGCGTACGCCACTCACGAACGTACATTGTGGCCACATTCGGCTTCGGTGCGCACATTCGGTCGCGCAGAAGACACACGCTCAGCAGACCCACCCTCCCATCCCATAGCCTCCCATAGCACGGTGTAAGACACCTGACATAGGGGCTGTTGGCCGCTCGGCCCATTTGGAGTCACCGCTGACGCTGGCAGCTTGTTGGAGAAAACGACCGTTCCGATCGGCAATATCGGAAGAAACATTTTCCTTGCCTTTCCGTCGCTGGCGAGTGCGTTCAGTTCGCTGCACAGCGTCACCGTGAGCTGTGGTGAGCCCGCAACCATCGGGTGTACCATTTCCGGGGAAAAAAAAAATGCTCCGGTATACGCGATCGTTCAACGCGGTCCGGGAACCGTTCGTGCTAAGTCGTGTGCTTCAGTCCGGGAGTGGTTTTTCCTTTTTTGTTCCTTCTTGTTTTTGTTTTTTGGCGTGTGATAAAATATTCAAAAGCCATTCATCTCTCTCCCTATTGCGCACACGTTCATGCAGAGCAAAAGTTTTGGTGAATACTTTTCCTACGGAGAGAAAAACAAAGTCCATGTCCAAAGTTGGTTCTCTCAGTACGTGCAACATCCATCTCCAGACGCGTTGCTTGACCATTTCCCGCAAAAACAAACCGTCGCGTGCAGTGCAAAGTTGTCCCCGCTCGGACATATGCTACATTCAATAAAATGTGACACATGTAAGGACATCACAGAGCAACCAGCAAACACCCGGAAAGTGTCACAAGGTTAACCACGTACAGCGTTGTCTAACTGCGAGGATAAGCGTTACACGGAGCGGCAAATAAAAATGGCGATACCCTTGGCGACGAACGAACAAACGAACGAACGGACCGGAACTGTGTCTTGTTGGTGTCGTACGGGAAATGTTGAAAAATTCAAACTTTTTGCCTCATTCTATTCTGCTTTACATCGATCGAGATACCATCTGATGCAAGCTGTAAGAAAATCGACTTGAAAATGGATTGTGAGAATTAGTCAAAGTTAAGCCACGCTCCAAGGAAATAGCAGAGATACTTTAATGGTAAGTTTAAACATGAAACACAACCTACTAAAAACGTTTTCCCTTAGTATCCCACTAATTTTCCCATCGTCTTTGGTTTGAACGCGATCGATTCGAATTTAACTGGCCTCAGAAGAAATATGTTTGAGATCATCATCTCCAAAATAGATGATCATCGATAAAATCGAACCGCAAGCTATTTCGGGAATCGAGCGCTTGTTTCACTTTTGTTTGATAATCCCCCAACCAAAAAAAAAAAAGCCAGACGCGCACCAGAAACTTCTCCCGTCCAGGAAACGTTTACATTTGCTCGCCGGAGAAAAAGTGCTCCAAAGTGAGTGAGTGAGTGGCTGGCGATTGAAGCTCGGTTCACACCCGCGGCCCGCGTCCAATGTAAACACACGCCGGGGCTGTGTTTGGTGGCCAAAGTCCGTTCGGCCGACTCGAAATCGATTTGGAATCGCTTTTTAATATGGCGGGTTGAGACGGTGGAACGGGAAATATCATTTAACTATTTACAAAACCATAAAAAGCACGGCGATATCCAACGATTGCTGGACGAAAAGATGCCTTTTATTTTTGTATCTTCTCGGAAGGTACGGGATCGTTTCCGGCTTCTGGATGCTGAAAGTGTATACTTTTGCTTGTATCCTACACTCAACAGAATTACTCGCATTTCTTTCCAGCAATTGCATTATTGTGAAATGTTTTTCAACATTTACATGATGGTTTTTGTCCTTCTTCTTCGTCAAAGTTCTATAGAAGCTTCCCTTAAGCGGCAAACCATGATTACGATTCACCAGAAGCAGCTCAACCAGGATGAGCGCAAATATTAAACTTTTTTTCGTTTTCATTTTCTTGCACTGCTGCCTCACCACGCTGGCTGTGGTTTAGCCGCAGGCATTAGGACTCATCGTTAGCTTAATTAAAAACAAAAAACAGTCCATTAACGCCACCATAATACGACGCCTAGTCGGGTTTGGTGCGGTCCCTGTGCTGCGGGATTTTATTTGTGTTTGAGGACGATGGCGTTCCATCAACATTCAGCCGCCGCTTACGATAGCCCTGCGGGACCCGTGGGCAGTTCGGATGACACCTTCCCCGAAAACGTGCGCGACAGAAAGTAGCTACATTGATGTACGCGACGCACACAAACAACATCGAGTGCGTGTTGCGTACCGAGCGTGCACGGTGTTGTGCGTACTTGTTGAAGTAATTCATTAGCGCTTTACGGAAGATTTAACATTCGCTAGAAATCTTACACCCCATACACACGGCGTTCGGCACTTGTCAGCATCGTTTGAACGATCGACCGCCAGGGGCAGCAGGCGTTTGCCAGAAATTGAATCGCTTCAGCAAAATGGCCTTAAGGATCTCGTTTCGCTGGTGCGCTTCGCCGTGAGGTTCGCATCAACCGTGCGTGAATGGAAATTGTTTGTACATTCCGGCACACATCTTTGCACGAACGCAACGAACGCTACCAAAATGCATTCCAGTGCATTTGTTGCTTAATGGTAGTGGCATTTACTTTTCGCCATGGAAATGGGCCTGCACCACCGCTTTCCAATTTTGTATTCATTTTTACAACGCCCAGTAAACAATCGCTCAAGTGAAGAATAATAACATTGTAAGAGAAGTTCTCTCTTGTCCTTTCTTTGATTTTTTTTTTGCATTTCTGTGAACTGTACAATGTAAGTAAAAGACCTTTGTTAGAAGTTTTCTTTTCTTTCTTTTTTCATATTTTGTCACTTTACTCATGTTTTGCATGTATTTCTTCTTCAACTTGTTGTGGAAAGATTTTTCGTTTGCTACGCCAAACAACAAAAAAATCAAAAACTTTACCAAGTGCTACATCGGGGGGAAAAAGTTCCAACATTTTTCGTGTATTGGATCGCTCTTGAAAATCATTTCCATTTGTTCCACAATTAGCTCCCAACTTTCGCCATGTTTGAGTTTGCTGCCAGAGTTCCCGCGCCCTGCTGACGTTGATGAAATGTTAATTAGACTCCTTTCGCTTCCTAGGCGGATGTTGCTTGCGTTGATATTTTGCTCACATCCTTCCTTCTTTTTTGTGTCTTGCTTTTTTGCTTTCTGTTTTTGTTTCGTTTTGGTTGCTGTGTTTCACCGACCGAACCACCAAACAACAACTATCTGCACATTGATTTTGGCCCGAGTGTTTATCTTGCCTTCGCCGCTTCGCTGTGGGACCCATTTTTGTCTCGAAACATGCTCAAGTGCTGAAGAATGCTAATGGCATTCGTTGAAATAAACTTAATTTGCAAAGGTTTTGTAATCGCAATAAGCTTATGCAACGGCTAAAACTGGTTACTTGTACATAATGGAGCCGTTCAACTTTTGGCACTCGAACATTACGGAAAGTAATCAACAAGTGAACTTTTTGTTTGCTCTTCCATTCCGCTTTCCGCATTTTTGCTCTTCCATTCCGCTGTCACTCACGAACGGAAGGATCGTGGTTGAATTAGCGGCCAGCAGTTACACGCCATTCAATGCAAACTAATCTGCTTCATTTCGCTTGTCACGGGCAGCTGAAGGCATTCTTTTCTGTTTTTCCTCTTCCGATCAACAGCCGGCAAGACAACACACGGCACAGGAATGTTGGTTGCACATTACACGAAACGGCGCAACAGGCGGAACGACAAACGACGGTAACAACGACGTGTTGCATTTTCTACAGCGACACGTCCAGGATCCGTGCAACGTGTTTTGGGTCGCACCGAATATTTGTCGCTGCTTACTCATAAAGGTTGACGCGAGATTAACGCCTCCATTGCCTACGCATCTTGTTGCGCTACTGCAACGCACTGTTGTGTGTGTTTACCGGCGCCAGTCGTACGACCACCGGTGAACCTGGTCGCCCGTCGTCATCCGCTCGGTAGGGGTTTTAAATCAAATTAAATTGTCAGCTGCTTTAAGGCGACGATGAATGTTGGTACAGTTGCTGCACACTGCACGTTGCACTTGCCGTTTTCGAGATCGTTTGTGGCCGAACGTGTTTGTGCTTCTTCCACCCTAGCTTTTATTCTCTTTCCACGAGGTCAAAATACAACACCCCAGAGCACGGTCATGTGTGTTACAAACACACACACACACGCAAATACGCATCATCAGCACTAAGGCAAATGAAATTCGCCTCCAAGAATGACACATGCTACGCGTGCACTCAAAATGTGTCGTGCCGGGATGACAATTCTTCCTGCGGTTACTTTAATCAACGAACCGTTCCCATCCACACGCTTGCTTCGGGGAAACCTCCACCATATTGCGCACCAACCGTCAACGACCAGGCGTCTCCATCGGTACCAGGCGCCTCCATCAAGCATGTTACAGCTGCGCAGCGATGAAACAGCGAACGCGAGTGCGAACCGTTCGTATGAATGAATTACGAAATGATTTGCTGCCGGTGCCTGGCCGTTGCCTTCATTCTTTTGAATTTCTTTACGTTTGCTGCAACCGTTGCCACAGTGGGACACGTTATGGAAAGGGCTGGCAATGTGCCCAAGAAGAGAAGAATGAATCAAGCGCCCCGTGACATGGATGTAGGTTGCGGCTTGTCGCACGATGAATGACAACGCTTTGTGTTTTCCAATAATTTTATGGCAAACTTCATACTTGCGGAGCAAATCTGCATTACATCTTCCCCTTCAAACCGACAAGTCATGCTCTTTAACCACCGCTGGTACTGCTTGCTGATGATGTGTGGCAAAGCAACCGTCTGACAAGTTCCACACACATGTGACAACCATTGTTCGGTGTAAGCATCCAGATAATGATTTGTTGAATGCGAGCAAAAACCACTGCTTTCCAACTCCAGCTCCAACTACAGCAAAGGCAAATGATATATTTTCCCTCTCTATAGCTCTTGTGAGTTCAATTTGTACACAATTTTGTACTCATTCGTTTCGTTACTGAATCTTTAGCAGCAGAAGTTTATTCTGTAGATCGATAAAAACCCAACCAACAAAGCAATAATCGTATCATATGCGAATTATAGAACGGTCACAACCCAACCAAACACCAAGCTTCAATATTTCCAATCATCTTATTCTTCTCGCATCCGGAAACCTTCCCGCAAACCAGATATGGGACAGTGATAGGTTTCTGCTTGGCGAGTGTGACTAAAGAGAGAATTGGTTCAACTTCCTCCAGATCGCCTATCGAATTCCGTCGCTATTTCCATTCACCCATCGGCAGACTATCGGCACACGGAACAATGTCGGAAGTTTTTATGACAGCTGTCACACCGTACAGTTTTGCTTCCCGCATCTTGCCGACGTGCTCTCCCATCGGGGACACGTGTCTCGTAAGGTGATGAGAATTCCCTAATCTTCACGCAATTACCGCGTTCGTCCCGGTACGGTCAATGGTGGGTTGCGTTGAAGCTTACTGCACTTGTACGGCAGCCTTCCGGCAGTGAACATGTTACATGCTTCAAATCTTCACCACAATCCACAATCCTGGTGCGGCAGTTCTTAGGAACCGGAGAGCTCTCACGGCGAGGCGATCGCTTGCGGAAGGAAAACCACGGTTTATCGCCACGCAACGACATCATAAAGCGACGTCAAATCATAAACATGAATTATGATGATTCATATTGAATTTTCCCCACGTAGCTCATGGCCGCTTGTAGCAATTTCGGGCTCTCTAGTGATGCCCAAAGCAGAAGCAACGACACTGGAAAAATGACGCCGTTTCATTTCATTCTTGTGTGTATCACGATGCTTAATAATTGTTTCGGGGAGGGAAATATACGTCCTCTAATATGGTGGCTATTTATTGTCATAGGTTAGGACAGCCCAGGAAGCGTACCATTGTACGCCATTAAAGGACAGGTTTTTATTTCGTAATGAATTAGACGCTTTAAAAATTATTACATTTCTATCGTTTCGAGCGAACTTTTTTGGTGGAACTTTTTACACTTTTACTGCAGCATACTGCCGACAACAATAAACATGTCTCTGGCAGTATTTTTAAGGTAGACAAAAGCGGAAAAGATACAAAAAATCGTCTTCTCCTTCCTTCTCCCCAGGGCGACTAAGATAACCTAGGCCGTTTGTTTCGGTCAAGCACTCAAGCGTTTGCATTTGTGCGCTCTCGAACAGCAACCACACAGCGACCCGATGGAAGGTGGAAAAACGGACAATAAGAGTTGCACCACCCAGGCTGGGTGATGCTTGACTATAAATTTTCGCTTAATGGAAGGCCATTTCTTTCTCGAAATGTCACTTTGGAAAATGAGAATGAAACTTCAACTCATCCAAACGGATGAAAAACAAATGACCAACGGTGCAGAATGGTACGTAGCTGCGGAAGATTGCAGACAGCAAATAATACACATGAAATGTGTGCCACGCGATAAACCATCAACATTCCACCGGCAACCAGCACAAGTCGGTAGTTTTGGACGGTTTTTTCCCCCATCAAAAAGCTATATAAACGCGACGGTCAACGGCAGACGAGCTTTCGCATTTAAAATTGGATGGTTTTGTTAAATGCGAAGTGGAAATAAAACTGTGGCCGGCACGTTTGCTGACCGAGGCACGGATTAATCCAATTTGATTGCACTTCACCCGTTCGGTCGCGGCGGTGTTGCCGATGCATCGAATGCGGACTGCACACCAGAAAAGCAAGATGCACAAAAGAGCTGCACTGGTTGCGCTGTGCAAACATTTGTTGCCCAAGCCCTCGGAAAATGGGTATTAAGACGAGCTTAAGCGCAATGCCGATTGGCTGACGGCCGGCCAGGGGAACAGAAACAAGCTCGTTTCTTCGTTGCACCGTTGCGTTGCTTCACGGTGCAACATCTCAAGTGGCATCAACACGCAACCGTACCGGACCACAGCATGGGAACAAAAATCCTTTTCAATAGATTGTAAACAGGCGAAATCAATCTGAAATGTAAATGGAACGGAAAATGTGCCACAAATGTCTTGACGATCCGACGACTTCTTCCCTCCAATCCGATGCAATCATCGGTATCGGTTGCATTGGCTGCATCAAGTGCAATCCACAAAGCAAAGCCACGTGACAGTGGGCGGGAAATGAAATTCGCGCACACAGATGATTTAATGCCATTTCGATCGATCGTGCCCGGCCCTCGCAATCGTGCCCGGTTAATTTCAAGTAGAAGCTAGCTTGTTTACGCACTGCGGTGAATCTTTTTTGCACTGCTGGAGTCAAAGTCACACGGCACGGTGAGCATTATGGTGCGAAAGGTTCGCGACGCGACGTTCCGTGTTGGCTGTTGCAAGGTTAAGCATCGAAGATTCGTTTGGAACTTTGCTCCAAAAATCGAAAGCTATTTTTCTCCCCATTTGCTAAGATGAAACTACGAAACGGAAGTGATTTCTCTTCAGTTTATCACTGCATGAATCGACATCAAATGGGTTTTTCCAACGTGACGTTGCAAGTGGTATCGGAAAAAATCCCATTCGACCCAGCTAGCTAGCAGTTGGTTTTTGTCTGTCAATCCATCCGAATGCACAACAATCACGCTTCAATAAATTTCACCTCGCTCCTCTTTCTATCTGATGCCCGACGTCGGCGGAACGAAAGGAAGCAACGATTCGATGTCTTTCATCGGTTGTTCCACAACTCTGCCCATCACCTCCATCGCGTCGGGGAGCAAGATCGCGTTTCAAAACTTATGACAGCCGAGAGCCATTTGCACCAAATCGTTTCCAGCTACATCGCAGCGCGCAACATGCCAGGCTAGGTGCAAAGGTGTAGCAATTGCCAATAATGTGCGGTTCCGAACGCGTTGGCGAAAGGGGTCGGTCGGTCTATTACCTTACCAATCGACCGAACGTACGAACGGACCGGGACACACGATACGGAACTTCCCCATTGGCACCGTTTAATGGACCGGTGATGATCCAAGTGCTAGACGTATGTGTGAATCACACCAAATCAACCACAACCGCAAACCGTCGTGAGCTTACCATTCCGCCCCTTGTTGTTGCGTCTAAGCAAGGGTCTGTGTCGTGTGGGTTTCGTGGGTACGTCGGTTTTCCCTTTGATGCACTTTGCCTTTCGGTGCCGGCTGGATGGATGGTGTTTTTCTCATCCGAACGAACCACATCAAACATTTGCCGAGCAAAATGGTAGCAAACAAAATATTATTGTTCCGAGCGGTGTGCCAAGCGACGACGTGGCAAAGTGGTTCGGGAGCATAATTTCTGGATAATTTATTTGATTAGAGAAATGGAAAGATATATCATCGCTTCGTTCTTTTCAGGCAATCATGGCGATAGATCCGCAGCAAATTGGCTTTATATCTGCTAGCAATTAGACGCGACGGTGCGATTGCTGCTCTATTTTTCTGCTGCTGGCTATTCTTTACCTATCTTTCTCCATTTCTTTCCACAGACAAACACGCACACACGCACACGCAAAAATGGGGGGGTTATAATCGCCCTCCATCAGCTGACACCAATCGGACACGAATGCGATTGCTATTAAGTGCAATGTAATCGATTTATCTTCTGCAGCTTATTCCTTTTAATGGATTAACGATCGAACCCAATCAGGCGGGCGTACAGCAGCCCTTCCTTCGTACGCATCAGCAGGCAAACATCATATTTCGACCATCGACAACAGCTCGCGAACAAAAACACGTCGCGGAAAGTATCTTCGAACCGTAATAAATAAGGCAAATAACGATTACTGACGAGGCGCAGGCCCGTTTCCGTAAACGGGGGACCAAGGTACGGACCGACTCGTTAAGTGGCTCATCGCGATAAAAAGAAGGAAGAAGAATGCCCCCAAGATGCTATTCCCAGATTTGCCGCGCCCGTACGATTAAAAGCGTGATACGTCCGTAAGACGCAGCTAATCCAGTTCCGCAACTAGGTCACACACGCGCGCGGTTCGCAATAAAACAGCTACTTCGTTCCGATCAATAAATCTTCCGATCGGTTTGCTTCCTGATGGGAGTTCGCTTCCCAACGTGTGCACTTTGCAACGTCGCGTACGCTGTGCAACCGGACGGAGACACTTTTTTGCATGCGTGTTTATATTGGGCGAATATTAAATTGCTTTCCTGGCGTTTAGAGCATGGAAGGAATTGAATTACTTCACCAACTTGGAAATTACTTTCTTTCTTTCCTTTGCCTGCTTCCAATGGGATCAATCTATATTCATTTACGCGTTTCGTAAAACGATTTTCGTTAGGGAGGACAAGGATTTTGCATAATTTTGAATCGAAATAAATAAAAAGGGAAGATACGAAGCTCTATGAGAATTTTATATTCTTCCAGATAGAAACGGAGAATGCGACCTGACCTTGAAGCTTCCACAATTGTGTTTGTACCGAACAGACTAACGATAGGGCGCGTAACGTCGATGGGTTGGAAAATGAGCGATTGCCATTTTATAAACAGCCACCCGCAACCCGGATTTTCTTCCCTTTTCTTACCAAACAACCCTTTTCTTACCAAAATCTTCATCTTAGCTTTCTCCATATGTGAGTTTGGTTGGCTGGAAATGGAAAACCCACCTTCCGTAACCTTCCCAACCAGCTGCTCTTTCGCAATCGTATGGAAAGCCATTCATCACGTACGCAGCTCACAGCGAAAGGCACAAATCTCACCACGGAAGTGGCCCACCAATACGGGACGGGTAGACAGTGGCTTGCTTTCTCCACCAAAAATACGCTATAATCGCGCTGGCTGACCTGACCGGGTGCGGTTTGGCGCACGAGAAGGCCTCGCCAGTTACGAAAACCATCCGTTCCATGAATCATTAGAGACGGAATCCTTTCACTCATCCTAATTGACTCATTAATTTTCCGGAAAAACTTTTACCGCCAGTTGCGCGACATGGAGGACAGCATGTCGCAGCGACAACCGCTGACCACAAAGACCGCAACAACGCGAACCAAGCGATCGCATCGACAGCCGTGCAAAGTGAACCAGTGCAGTGCTGCCAGCAAGCGCTATAGGCACCAGCACACGGATTTGCGTCCGTTTCGATTTGACATCGGATGGTATAAATCCTGCCGCCGATCTGCCACTTCGAAAAGTGAAACCAACTTTCAAGCGTCTCACCATCGGGTCGTTGAGCAAGAGGGAAGGCGAGAAGACGATTGTGATGTGGCATCATATTTCTTTACCACTCGCCTGACCCCATCTCCACCGAACTGTTCCATAAAATGCGTCCCACCTTGTCTGTCCCTGTGCCACGTTCCAACACAGCAGTTCTGTTCGCCTGTTTCGTATAAGCAGCTTCTTGTTGATTTGAGAGCTATTTTTATTCGCCACTGCCAGTGTGCTGATTCTTCTAAAAAACAAATTCTCGCCACCAAACACCCCCCCCCCCCCCTCATATTTGCCTGTCGCATTTCATAAGTTGTCTTTCGTACTCGGAAAAAGTCTGCTCGCCACAATCGCAACAGGGTACATCTCTCTTTCTCTTTCTCTCTCTCTTTTTTCCTTTTTCCACACACACACACACACACACACACACACATCATTTTCCACCGGTTGTTTCAAGTACATGACAGAACAAATTTTTATTTGCCAAAAACGATCGTTTTGACTGTTGTTACACTTTTCGCCTGCGGCCGTAGCCCAACACCGGTCCACCGGTACGATCGCATTTTACTTCTCGTCATCGTCAAGTTGGTCCATACCCGCCACCAGGCATGTTTTCCATTTTGCCTACTGGTTGGTGCATTGATGTTTTGTGCTTGGCTGTCAGAGTGGTTTTTTTTATCTTATTTCGTTGGTATATTTCGTACGTTACCCAGCCCAGCGATTAATGGTGACGAGCGAACAAACCCAAACCATTCGAACAAAATGGTCTGATTGGAAGTTACCCACCCGTTTGGTGAAGTTCGACGCTAGGTATGACAATATTTGTGAAACATTTTCCCCTTATCCTTTTTGTCCTTTTTCCAAGTAATTTTCATTCAACAGCCGCTTATCTACCAGACCGAACGCAAGCTTGTTTCACTTTTTTCTTCAGCGAGTGAAATTGTGTGCGATTTTATCTAGTCTCGCTTTGTACAGTGTTCTCCTTTTTTATAGTTAAGCAAATGCCTAGACACTATGGAAAGAAAGGAAAATTACAAAATACTACTCCGATCGGCTGGTCCCTCAATTCGAGACACAGCACTACGTAATCGGCTTACACATCGAATCTTTTGCGTTGTTTTTAAAACAATCAGCAAAAAACTGTCCGTACCGTACCCATTACCGGCAAATTGGGCTTAAATTGGAGCTGAGGACACAAAAGCTGCGTAATAGAATTACAAATTGTTCATTTTTTTAAACGATTTTCTCTTTGGTTCTGTAGATTTGTGCTTTTAGATTTGTTGCAATTGATCGTTTTTCATGTGTTTATTTTTTCGTCTTCTGTCTTTCTAGATGTGTCCATTACATTCGAGTTTTAGGTAAGAGCGAGTTATATAATTTGATTTAAAATTCCTCAATTTCTTAACCTCATGTTGTCACGAACGGGAAAGCACGCGTATGATGTGATACTAACAAATGGGAAGTGATTTTTATCGCGCATAAAACATCTCACATCATCGCGGCGCGATGTTTTGATCCCAGATACGACTCTAATTATCTATGCATGTACAAGCCATTAAACGCACCGGGCTCGGCATTGCGCACATGACCACAAAGCATGGTTCGAGTGGAACATCATATCATTAAAAGTGACACCATCGGTTAGCCTCGCCCGTCGGTTGGCTGCATGGGAACATTGACACGCCGAGAAAACACCGGAACATCGCACTCTAATGAGCCGTCAGATTTACGTGCCACGTTCGTGATGGTGTGGCCGTGATACGTGATACAGTTGTCACCATTGTGTACGTTTCGGTGCGGCCAAACACCGCACAGACAATGTAACAAGAAGCCTAGCTTTAATTACGATTATTAAAAATCATTTGAGCATGGCAATCAAAATGAAAACCAGCCGCCATAAATTTCCACCGCACATAGCGGTTAGGATTCCCGGACCCCCGGGTCCGGATCTTTTCTTCCGCTTCTGCTACGGACGGACCGGCAGCAGTAATTCTATTTGTCTTTTATATCACCCGAGGCAGCGTTCAGCGTCGCTTCCGCTGGGCGTCTCCTCCTGGACATCTTTTCGGGCACAATGGGGACGAGACTTCATCACGCTCAAACGCCCATAAAAAAATACACCCTCAATCCACCCAAGTGTCGCACCCACTTGGCTCGTTATGGGTTTGATGTTTTAATTTCCCGAGATTCCGCTCACTCGCGTGGCCCGGCCGGTTTGACGACTCGTTTGAAATTGAATACACCAAAAAAAAACCCCCGGTGGCCACCGCAGGAAGGAAAGTCACCGACAAGCACGTCCACGTTCGCGGTGCTACACGGCCTCTAGACGGCGGTTGAAAACAATTGATGTAGAAATGATGACGGCTGGTATTCTACACCGCATCACCATAAATTATCCGCTCACACACGGCAGTACGCGCTCGATCACAATCGGCTCGGTGAGGGAAAATTTAGAGCGGCGACTTAGACAAAGTCGAAGCATTCTAGACGCCCATAGCGTTTGCGTGGGGAGGGAGGTGTGACTCGTCGATCACCACACGCTGCACGGGTGAGCTGTTCAATAAATTAAAATAAATGCATCCCCTCGTGACATGTTCAAGCCGTACGAGATCGATCGATTTTACTTTCCCTATCGAGCAAAAAGAACACGGGAAACAGAAACTCGGGAAGACTAAGCCGTCTCCCAATGTTTTCCTGTGGCTCACGGTGATGTGACGTGGAATTAAATAAACTCTTATTTACACTAATAGCTTTCGGGAAACTCTTACCGAAGCTACCATCCGAACGACCGGATGTGGTTTGTGGCAGGATTTGGCTCGAGGAAATTCTGGGGAAAATCGGTTCTGCTGTGGGCACGCTCTTCAATTATTCTTACCAATAGCTCGATTCATAATTGATGTGATTTAGACAATGGACATCGTTTCTCAGCAATTGGGAACGATATGAGAAGCGCATTGGAGCAATGCCACCTCACGTCTGATGATTGCAGAACGAATATCCTAACGAATCTAATATTGGAACATTTATTTTTACGACATTAAAATTCTTCTCCATAAACTTGGAGCATGAGTAAAAATCAATAAAGCAATCGCGTTCCGACTACCAAATCTTAAGCACGAAACTACAAACACTTAAGCTACTCTAGCGTTACCTAACCTTCCCGCAACGAGTCACCTTGTTCGACCACTTTAAGCAAAAGGGTAAAACGAAACCTGACGCAATTTAGCTCATCCAAACAAATCAACCACCAGCTGAGCTGTGAAAGCGTGCTCTCCAACAGCTCCAAAAAGTGGGATCTCAATCCCATTCGGCAATTTAAAGGGGTTAAGGTAAAATTACCCACTCAAGCTTTATTTCAACACTTTGCATCTTTCTTTCTCTTCTTTGTGTTTGTCTGCTTCTTCTTCTTCTTCCTCTTATTCTGGCACGTAGGTCCCTCCCGGAGGTGGTTCTTGCCTTACCACGCTCTAATGATTCCTGAGCATTGGGTTTTTTGGACAAGTGCAGATTTAAGCCTCATCCGCACAACCCCCCACCCCTCCCATTCCTTCCACTCCCCTCGTTAAATCCCATCCTCCCGTTGACGTTCGGCGGACATTGAGCACGTTTTTATTACCCGCGCTACGCCGTTATGTCTTACCAATGCGCGGTGCTGAGAAGTGCGGAAAATTGTACCTCCAAACAGCTGCAACATTGTAGGCCAGAAGCACAAACACGGCGGGATATGTTCTAGATTGCCCTCCAGTGGAAGGAACGAGCGACGTTCAAGGCGTTCATCGCGAGGCAAAGAAAATATGAAGCATCGTGGTACGCTGGGGTCGAAAGCTGGGTAAAGAGTGGAAAACAGTCGACTCGGAACGGGGAAAAAACAAAATATTGCGTACGGTGTGTAGTCGTAGTCGCGGTACTGGTGCCTGGTGCGTCGCTGAAACAGGACTGCAGGAAGGTGAAGCAACAGAAAACTGTTAAAGCAACAACAACAAGAAAGAAAAAAAACATGCTCATACACACACACACATATCAGCAGCTGCTGCTGAACAACACTTAAAATTTATTGTTATATGCCTTGGCTGTGCTGCTCGAGCATGGGACCGCAAGAGAAGCTGGCGGCCAACGACGCCCGACGACAAACCCGATCCGGAAGCACGTCATCACACGCAAGTGCCCATCCCCGAGGGGGGTCCATGGTTCATCCCTTTCTCGAACAGAAGTGCTAGGCAGGGGGGGGGGAAGAGTCCTGGGAGGAAAGGTGGAGGGAAGGTACTTTATTTTTACTGTCCCCGCTGAACTATCTTACGCTCAACGTTTTGTCTTATCTTGCCACGCTCAATAGTCGGCCGATGGGAGGACCCGTTGTACGTCCCGTGGTGGCTGAACCTTGTAAATTGTGCCTTTGTGTCGAAGATTTCTCTTCTGCTGCCTTCGACACACCGGCACGCGGAAGCACGCGGGAAGGCGGGAAGTTGAACTTCTCCACCGTGCTTGAGACAATGACCTCCGCTTAGGGTGGCTGGTAAGCAGAAACAAAACAAAACAAAGGAGAAAAAAAAAGACAACCCAGGACGGAATCAGCTCCGAAACAGTACCCTTAGGCCTCGCCGGTTCGAACAATGAATGGACCACCGATATATCCTTTCGCCCGCTTTACACTCGCCGCCAGTTTCGACTTCAAGCAAAAGGATAACTTTTGTTTCGTTAGAGAGTTCTGCTACGCAAGCAAGGTTAGACCAGTTTTACGCACTTAATATAGAAACCACCAACACAATCAAACCGAACACTTTTATTTGAATGTTTGGAGAACAACAACAAAAAAGTTCTATAAAGCGGCCAAAGCAAACGAAAAAAAAAAAATAGTCTCATCCAGTTGGCCACTCAGCCTGATAACTGAATCAGCTCAGCAGTTCGAAATGGGCAACACTTTTACGAAGCCCTGCACATTAGTTTGGCGTGAGCCCAGGGTTGGGTTGAACTTTATGTCTTTACCTTCAATCAGTGTCCGGTAGGTTGTGGAATTGATGTACTCGAAACAGCAGTTTATGCCGTTTCCCTTTTTCTTCTCATGAAGTATTTTCATTTCGCTTTTGGGCAGGTCCTTTGCATACTGACAAAGCCGTCGAACAATCAGCCGTACGAGATCTGCCCCCTTGGAGTGGGCAAATCTCAAGGGAAAGGGACCAAATTATGGAGGTCTAATGGAACCGTACTTATTAAGCGTAAAAACTTTTGGGGTCACCGATAAAGTTATGCCTTTCGTCTAATCAAACCAATGCTTTACGAGCATTCCGGAGTACCTCAACTCGCTACCAAATCTCAACAACTACATTTTAGTAGTTTGAAAAGCTGTCTTTAATAATTCACCCCTAACAACAACAAAAAACACACAAGGGTGATAAATCCTGTGTGTTGAGAAGTAGTCTCTGGACGACTGGACGCTCCAACGTCAAACAGGAAGACAATCGTACAAATGCGACATGTTAAATCCGTTCTTCTTGTCTTTGCGACAGTGTAGTGTATGAAAAAGGGTATCAGCCATCCGGCGCACATGTGCTGTCTTTTAGGGTTTTTTTTTCTCTCCATCATACATAATGCGCTTCTTGTGTCACTGAACACACTCATGTGATATCCAAAACTATTTCGCTAGAAAAAAAAGAGCATTGTGGTATAGTGAATCGCTTCTATTCTGTTTTTCTTTTCGCTTTCGTTTCCTTTTCTCCAGGGACAGCTTTAGCCAGACTCGCGATCACGCAATACTCTTTCATTTTGCCTTTGGTTTTTTGGTTAGTGAAAGAACGGGTTCTTTTTTCTTCTTGTGATGGTTAAATTATTCCATCTAATTTATTATCCTCTTGAGGTCTGCGGCGCAAGGAAAGAGACAATACTTCCGAACGTTTCTCATCATCAGTTCCATAAGGTTTTTGTTTCTTCCACATCAAACAACTAGGCAGCGAATTTGGTTAAATTTAATCTTCTTTATTCTCGTACGTATGCGTGGATTGGACTATTTTCTATGCCTTTCAACGACCTTTCTGCATTCGGAGAAAATATTTAATCTTTCCGTTACCGTGTGTGACATACATGATCGCTTGGGGGACTAATAATTTACGACTGCAAAATGTTTTCCAAATTTAAAACAATATTTAACGCACTGTTTAAACGCTGGCAGAAGAGCAAGCAAAACCTGTCCCAGATAGTGGAAGTATCACACAAAATGGGTATGACACACACAAACCCGAAACCGGTCCCGAGCGACATATGAAAAACTTTGCTCGTTTTAGTGTTTCCACCAAACGGCGGAAGGAGCTGGTTCGCCCGGCCAAAAGCGAACAAAAGAACATGTGCACATGATATTCGGCACTCAGTGGGAATGCTGCTCATTCGTTACGATCGTGTGTCTAAGGGGGAGGAGTGCACGTGCTCATCTGTCGAACGAACGAACATTCTTTGTCCGGATGCCATGTGTGTGTATGTGTGTGTGTGGAAGAATGGGAAAATATTGCCATGTCTCATAAAAGCGAGTGATGTTGCCCATAATGCACATAAGTCAAACATGTCGATGGAGGTGTCTGGCAGCCGTTCGCATTTTATCTTCGTGCATATAAACACATGATATGAGCGCGGAAGATCACATCACGCAAATGGGGAGTGATATGAATCATACGCAATGAGTGCATAATGTTCACATGTGTTTTTTTTTTGTTTTCTATTTACATTTAACGTTTAATATCACACCAAAATGTGTAGAAATTGCACTATTTAAAGCAAAAGAATGGGAACTGAGATTTATAAAATTGTTTACAATTATACAAACCTGAGCAACTCCCCGAGCGTGTTATGCTTTAATTCAATTACCTTCAATCGCTTAGGGACAACGAATTAATGCTCGCCGCAGAAGTGTCTCGTGCGCACTCGTAAAAATGCGACACCCAAAGGACCCTCAGGAAATGACTTGTTTACCGCTCTTGTAGCTAATTTCCACGCAATTTCGTTGCCAGCTAGCGTTACCTTGCAAGTTCCCATTCCCAAGTTCCCAAGGCATCGATAGAAACGATGTCCCGATGAGAAATGGATCATTAAATGTCCATCCTTCCATTTGTGTTGTGATTTTTCGTTCGTATTTTTATCTCCTTCAATTCATGTTAGCCCTTTTTTTCTTTGTCTCCCGGAACTGCATTCAGCCCCCGTTCGTGCAGCTGTATGGAGAGTTCCGTCCCGCAAAACGTAACACAGCGATATTGCAAGTCCATTAAACACTATTACCGGTTGATCAAAACACCGGAAAAACAAACTCACCGTAAAGCTGCCCGTCGCGCGCAATGGAGTGAAAATGCTCAAAGCAGAGAAATTTACGACAATCCAGCAAACCGGCCGTAAATCGAGCTCGCATCGAGCGCGTACAACGTTCGAACCCGGATCGCGCTGGTACGGTACGGAGGTTGTTGTCCTCTCTTCGCATTCGATCGAGGTTTACTGACCTTATTTCGCCAGCCGCCTGACGTTGTACCCCGTTCGGCTGGAACTTCCACCGCTGCCATGGGGTACTCCATCATGACGCACCGTCGAAGACAGCGTCATCCTACACGACGGCTTTCTTTATAACGTCATTAACATCGTTTCACGACCCACTTTTACCGGGCACATAATCATCCTTCCGCAGGACGCCAGAGATGGGAGTAGACATCACGAAAACAATCTAATTTGTACACCGATTTGGCAATAGTCCACCGTACACTCCTCCGCGAGCTCGGCGGTCAGGTCTCGCCCCTCGCGTCCAGTAATTGCGTCCATTCGTTTCAATTTCGATGACACCGGCCACCGGAAGATGAACATAATTTTTCGCACGGTATCAGAAAGACAGCGAACGGGAAACGGGAAACTCGGAACTCGATTCAGGCCAACGAAAACATGGCTGGGTCGGGATTGGTTGAAGATTTTTGCTGCACATTCCCGTTGGGATGGATCCCGAACGTCACGAATGGAGTCATCTTGGTATGCATACATCATTTAGCGTCAGAATCGCATCGAAGCCTACCGAACCTACATCCGACCCGGGCTGGCTACAAGTTCATTAATTTCAATTGATAATGTGCCTTCCGTTCGTGGCGGCGCCCTTCAAAGGTCCGCTTCTTGGGACGGTTTTGTCTGACAAATTTACGATTCCTCGTCACCAGCCTGATCATCCTGATCGTTGCCGACCGCAACGTTGGCAGTGGTTACCGCCCAGTGGATCCATCAAAACGCTCCGGATCGCACCGAGAAAACGCCCTCACTCGCGCAAATGAATGTGACAGCAGCAATTCTCGGGTCTTGCGCCGTGCTTAATGATCCACCATGCGACTCCACCTCGGGAACCACAGGGTGGTCCATTTTCGTCGACGTCGACGTCGCGGCAAACTAGTACACCACGGTGCACCGTGTACCGTGGATTGAAATTCGAGAAGCGAAATCATTTGTCTTGGTTATGTACCATCCCCCCTCCCCTTTTTTGGGCGCGCCTTCTCTCGCCATTAAATGGCCAAACATGACAGGACGGTATGGATGAAAAATACTTCGAATCCGGCGGTCCACCTTCGCCTGCGCCTGGGAAACATTTTTAGGATGCTTTCCGGAGCAATTTAAATTCTTTACAAATAATTAAAATTTACACTCTGCTTGCGGTACAGCGGAACGGTTGTGAACGGCGATAATAAATAGCATTCGGTGGGTGTGTGTGTGTCTCTGCCGACAAACATAACTCACCATCGTCCTCAGTTCATTGTGTTGTACATTAAACGTACGCAATCACGACAATTGTGACCACCCACAAATTAGGTCAGGCAGGCGAAGTGACCTACACACAAAAAAAAACCCCCCCATCCGCATTTAAAGACAGTTGAACAAACAGAAATGGTAGTGCCCAAGGTGAGGGCGGACAACAAAAAGGAGTTGCACGTAATTGAAAATCGTACGGCCATTTTTTTTTTTGGTGGACATAAAAAACAAAACCCAACTTCAAACCAACCACACCGACACCGGACAGTCGCAAATGGCAGCAGATAGTGAACGGTGTTGGTTAAACATTACGAATCCGCTGCACAAATGAACAAATGAACGGCCAAAAACCCTACCGCCCCGTCAACGCGACCAGCATAAATATGGCTGCGCCGTACGATCGGTTGTGGTGAGCGCGTCGAAGAAACAAAAGCGCACACACACACACACGCGCGCACGTACAGTGTGGAAGGCATGGAATGGTAGGTGAGAAGCGAGATATAAATGTATGTTATTATTTTTAGCATTACACAAAATATTAATAGTACTCGACATCGACTCCTATACCCACCAGGCCGAGCAATGGTCGCGCGTGTGAAGCAAACCGTGTGCGAGAGATCAATGGACGTTTCGCGTTCGCTGCCGTGTTGATCAACGCATTGTCTGCGTGTGTATGCGTGCGTTCANACCGTGGATTGAAATTCGAGAAGCGAAATCATTTGTCTTGGTTATGTACCATCCCCCCTCCCCTTTTTTGGGCGCGCCTTCTCTCGCCATTAAATGGCCAAACATGACAGGACGGTATGGATGAAAAATACTTCGAATCCGGCGGTCCACCTTCGCCTGCGCCTAGGAAACATTTTTAGGATGCTTTCCGGAGCAATTTAAATTCTTTACAAATAATTAAAATTTACACTCTGCTTGCGGTACAGCGGAACGGTTGTGAACGGCGATAATAAATAGCATTCGGTGGGTGTGTATGTCTCTGCCGACAAACATAACTCACCATCGTCCTCAGTTCATTGTGTTGTACATTAAACGTACGCAATCACGACAATTGTGACCACCCACAAATTAGGTCAGGCAGGCGAAGTGACCTACACACAAAAAAAACCCCCCATCCGCATTTAAAGACAGTTGAACAAACAGAAATGGTAGTGCCCAAGGTGAGGGCGGACAACAAAAAGGAGTTGCACGTAATTGAAAATCGTACGGCCATTTTTTTTTTGGTGGACATAAAAAACAAAACCCAACTTCAAACCAACCACACCGACACCGGACAGTCGCAAATGGCAGCAGATAGTGAACGGTGTTGGTTAAACATTACGATTCCGCTGCACAAATGAACAAATGAACGGCCAAAACGCTACCGGCCCGTCAACGCGACCAGCATAAATATGGCTGCGCCGTACGATCGGTTGTGGTGAGCGCGTCGAAGAAACAAAAGCGCACACACACACACACGCGCGCGTACAGTGTGGAAGGCATGGAATGGTAGGTGAGAAGCGAGATATAAATGTATGTTATTATTTTTAGCATTACACAAAATATTAATAGTACTCGACACCGACTCCTATACCCACCAGGCCGAGCAATGGTCGCGCGTGTGAAGCAAACCGTGTGCGAGAGATCAATGGACGTTTCGCGTTCGCTGCCGTGTTGATCAACGCATTGTCTGCGTGTGTATGCGTGCGTTCAGGCTGGTGTGTGTGTGTGTGTGTGAGAAGACGCAGTACGCACCAAACCCCCAAACCACGGTGTGGGTGAAGATATTCCCTTTTGTTTTCCTTTACGATGTAGAATGTTACGCGTCCTAATGCTTTCCGTGTGCGCGATCGCGAACAAAGCGGCAAAGCGGGTATACGCGACCACGAATGTCGTTCGTTTGGGAGGGGAGGGAGGGGGGAGGGGGAGGGGTGGAGGAGGGTGTGATGTTTGTTTGCCGGCTATTTTTACTGAGCCATACGCGATACACGCGTGTGTTGTTTCTCGCAGCCGTACGTGGCGCTAACAGCGTGGCGAACACCACGCTCGCCTAAGCCTGTCAGGAGGATTTTCTTCCGAAGCCTCCGAAAGTCGTGGCCGTGTAAAATGATTGGCTGGCCGCTCAATGTGCGGTGGAAAATTTGTAGTTTAAACTGAACGCTCTCGACTGCATACCGCCACGGAAGCCACTTGTACGGCGGCTTGAACGTACAGCAACATGAATGATCATCCCACCACACAACCCCCCGTTCGATCATTATTCGGGTGATCGTGTTCCACTGTAATGGTTGAAAAAGAAACGCCTTCTTTCTTTTCCCCCTTCGCTGGACGACCTGGGTAAAACGCGCCTTTGTGTTTAGATTTATGCGAAAATCAACGAAATTTATGACAAAAAAAGGGCTGTGCTGCCACGCAACAATTGAGATTAATTCTCTTACGGCAAGATTAGCCGGCACACAGCGTGTATGGGACGAAATTTATGATCCTTACGAGAGAGGGGAGGTGTTTTTTTTGTTCCTTTTCGTGCTCTACTGTACCGCCCAACATGCGTGCGAAAGCAGTTAGAAAGCCATATTTCATGCGGAGCATTATTTTTGTATGTGACGTACCACCGGTGGATCGGTGGCCCCGTCAACAGGTACAAGCGGACGTTGGGACGAGTTAAAAACATAACACGACACACACAATCGTGTACGAGGACGAGGATTGTTATGTTTTTATTTATTGAGTGTAATTAGAAGCAAATTACTCCCAGGGGAACTGGTGCTTTATGATCTTGTTCGATCGAGCATGTAGCAAAAAGTATTAAAAACAATTATTATTCTTCGCCGTTTGGACGTTTGATGCAAGTTTTTCTTTTAATTTTTTTTATTTTTAAGCTGCACATTAACAGCTTAATCTTGAGTGACATAAAATCAACATAATCTCTATTAGTATTGTATCTTAACTACCAAAATATCATTGCTTCATCGCGATGGAAATTAAAAAATATATCATAAATGTTTCAATAAATACTAACGATTAATGCTCACCTTCCAATAATGGACCTCATGTTTAGCTGACCATTTGCCGGAAAATTCTTCACCTTATAAATCATCCACAAATGTGCACAGCAATAACGCACATCTCTCCCTGTAACGCAAATCGTTTTACTGTCTTTCCGAGAAGATTGCGTATAAAAGTTTAAGATCACTCCAGCGTCGTACGAAATTGCATACATTTATTTCGTTCCCCCTCATGGTCGTTAGCGTATTCGGAAGTTTTATGATCATCATTTTTTTGTTTTTGTTTCACGCTCTCTTTTTTTTTTTGATGTGAACCGAAATGACCATCGTCTTAAGGTTTGATGCTAGAGTGGAAAAGTTTGCACAGAATTGTGCATTATCCTGCCCCGTTTAATTGGACGTTCGAGAGAGCGAGAGTGAAAACCCAAGCGTGAAATCTGAGGGAAAGATTTCCCGTTTGATGAGAGTAGTTAAACGCTTTCCATCGGAAAATTATCATCAACAGTAGCGTTACTCCAATATTCGAAACGCTGACTCGGATATATGGAACAGCTTTAGCAGCAGCGGGAACATTTAGTGTGGCAATAAACTCTTCATCTTTACTATCGCTAGTACGATCTAAATTTGATTTCCGAAATGCTTTGCCATGAGCCGGTCCGGAGCATTCCAAACCACCAGTCGACATTTCGTTGATGTTATTTTGAATGAACTTAACCAAGCAACTCGGGGAGAATAGAAAGTCTAGAAGAGATAAATGAAATCACTGTAGGCATCCCGCCCTAGTAACACTCGTGCCGGTCTAACTCTTTTACAGTGCCTTTTTCTCGGTAGGATGTCAACGGCACATGCAACAGCCTCCCCCACTCTCCCCTCCCTCCCCCCCAGCAGACAGTAGCTTTGATGTAGCAAGCACTCAAATATAAATAAAAGGAAAAACATAACTTTATCCCTTCATCTACCATGCGTCGTTATGGTTGTGGGTTGCTTGAACGGAGCGAGGCATGAAAGATATGAAACAGATCCAGATTAGATTTATAGTGATTTGAATTTGACGAGCGGAAAGAATTAAC
This sequence comes from Anopheles rivulorum, assembly GCA_018908115.1. Classification (NCBI taxonomy): domain Eukaryota; kingdom Metazoa; phylum Arthropoda; class Insecta; order Diptera; family Culicidae; genus Anopheles; species Anopheles rivulorum. The sequence goes on from STHB01000011.1 coordinate 6,386,188, forward strand.
ACCATAACTCTTCAATTTTCCTAACCCAAAAAAAAACTTGATCGTGAGCAAGCCGAAACGAAACCAAACAACAGATATGTGTCGACGACAAGGCGTTCGAGAGATTGGGAAAAGAAAAAACACAACGAATAGCCACTTTGGATGAGAGAGTATGCGAACCAGCCTTCCGGGAATCCAGCCCACCACCAGGCGGCACGCGCCGACAACTTTGGCTGTTGGAACGCTGGAAAGTGCAGCAGCTGCCCGTGCTAGGGGTAGGAAAATCGGGCATGCTGCGAGTGTGGGTGTCAGTCGATGTGATAAATTTTGTTTATGACGTTACGACCGGGTACACGAGTCTTCCGGGATGCTGGCCCCGGATGGCCCCGGAGGCACATTACCCCGGAGGCGATGCGCCAGAAAGGGTTTTCATGTTTCTTCCTCTCTTCTGACGGAAGAACGCTTTCCAGCGAAAGTGACAAAAATGAAACGGCACGCCCAATGATCGGTGTGGAATGGCACCATCATTTACATATAACAGGTGTGGAATCGTCACTGACCGCACACCGCACCATTCGTCGGGTCCGAACCGAACATCACCCGTAATCGCTTTATTTTTCAACTGTTCTCCTCTGCTGTGTGTGTGTGCGTTGCTTTGCTTTGCTTTCTTTCTGTTTTTGTGTGTATCAATGCTCTCTACCATCCCTCCGAACCCGGCCAGATCATTGAGAGCGGACACACTCGACACACGACAAGATATATGTGTGGTATCATAAATTATCTACAGCAGCAACACATCACCGATGCGGCCGGCGGAGATTTTCCCAAACACAAGCCAAACTCCCCGTTTGGGGGGATTGCCCCTATCGGGTTGGGGTTTATTTTATTTTCCTTTTCGTTTTCCTTTCCCTATTTTCGGTCCCGTTCAGTGCACTGTTCCACTTTGTCACCGATGCTTGGCATTGATGAGTGGGTCACAAGCGGGAAAGCGAACGTACGGAAGTGCCCGGACAGTGCCGGTAAGCGGTTATCATTGGCGGTTGATCCCGGTACCTGGTACCCAACACATGTACGATGCGTCGGCAGACAAGCAGACCAACCGTCGGCTATTTATACCGTAAACAATCAGAACTCGAATCCGGAGGGAACATGTGGCCACTTTCTTCCCTTTGCTGAGGTGTGATAATTAATAGCGTACCAGCGTATTCGTCAGCGCAATACTTGCCAGCACATGCCTTTTTTTTTTGCTTCACCCATGGAGCATCAAAGTTTTCCGGCTATTTGCTGTTCCAAAAAGATAGAGGAACGAGCGTATACCGCACCACATACTGGTTCATCCGGGGTTGGCCGACCAAACGAAACGCCCACATACGCTTCGGTTCGGAAAATGTGGCTTTCCCTTTTTTTTTCGCAACAGACACACTGTCACGACACGACACTTCAGGGCTAAGATTTGTCTGCTGTTGAACGTTAATTAAGCTGGAAAATCCACTCACACACACACACACATATATATACCTTTATGCATGCTCATTTGCAGGCAAACCGACAACCGGGGGAGGATGGTAGGCCGGAAAAAGGTAGCAATTTATCGACTGACCGGGGCACTGACACTGAAAAATTAGCTGCTCCATCGTGCGGCTTGCGTACGGTCAGCATTATCACGTCATTTACACATCGTCAACTACCACACAAACAAACAAACACACACACGATGATGGTGTGATCGTGTGTTCTGATGGGTTCATTTTTTTATTGTATTTGTTAGTTAAACTCAATATCAATGAGAAACGCTTTCAAAAGCTGTAACTGACGTTCGTTTATAGTTTCGTTTTTCCATTTTCCATACACTACCCATGTGGGTGTGGGTGCAAATTTGTATTATAAAAAAACGGTAACTGCAAGTTGCACATTTAGTGCAACGGGTTAATAAAACAATTTGAAAAATTTCAATTACATCGCACTTGGCTTTAAAAGGCTTCCATGTGTGTCGGAATGAAAAGTACACGAAATTAATCAGAAACGATTTTACAACATTGCTTCTGAAAGCAATTTTCTTGCGTGAAGTTAAATTTCAATCACACTTTCGGCACATCTCCCAGCAGCAGCCATCAACTTCATTAGGATGACAAGCGAAGGCGTGCTACAACAATTTGACGTGCCTACAAGCGTGTTTAAAATATGCAATTGAAAACTTTCCAAATCACAACTTTCAACCTTCAACTTCTCGTCGGCCTTACTCTTCGGCGTTGCGTTGCGGCTTTGATGTTAAACGCTTTTGTCGAATGGTGTCGGCAGTACAACGGACAAAATCGTCGCTGCTCAGCTCATGCCAAACAAGCGTTATGAAAAACCGATTTACCTCATTTGTATGCTAAACGTCTTCTAAACTGGAACCTAATTAGATCGATCGGCTGGCGTAATAGAGAAAAGGGAACTCACGGCACGCAAAAATCTCCGTAGCACGGGAATGTAAACGAGTATTTTGGGGATCGAATCTACTTCCTAGAGGTGTGCACCGCAATGCGGATATTTTGGCATAATAATAACGACACTCTGATACTCTTTTCCCTATGCTTTGCCGTACACAATGGGGTTAGTTATCTCATTAATCGAATGCAGGGCAAACACCTCTTTAAAGGCGAAAGATGCCTTCATTTGTCAACAGATAGTTAGCTTTAATGTATCGCACCGTGTACACAATCAATGTACGGACATTCCATACCTGCAACGATACACGACAGGCAAGAAGCTCGTGCAGGTGAAATTCTTGCAACAAAATACGTCTTCCCAGGAAAAAGAAGGGCAGCAAAGTCCACAAGAGCAAAGTGTTGACAACGTTTCTTTTTTTTCCGGCAGACGGCAACACTTGCACCACTATCATTGCAGTTGCGACACGGCTGCCTGCCTGACCAGAATAATCAGTTTAACTTTCGAAGGACTGCACTCGAATGTCTCCTTCACGAACTCGATGACTTAAGAGTCCAAAAGGGCGTCCATCAGCACCTTCTCATCTTAGTCATCGTACGATGCCATCGTTCAGGTCACTTCTCCGATGTCTCCACGTGCACGATTCGAGGATGATGTCCGTTCTCGTGCGCATCCCGATGCCGATGTGGTCGAACAATTGATTTGCAACGTGCCACGTTTGTTAGGAAGAGTTAAAGTTGTACACATTGATGCGATAAAATCAGTTACCGGTTGACTTCAAGCTTCTACTGCAAGCCAATGCCGGGGTAGTGCTTGTGAATGCTGGGTCCTTTCCTAACAGATACAACAAACTGCCCGAGCAAGGAGCACACATTAATTAGCTTCCCAGTACGGGATCCAAGTTTCTTTCGCTTAATAAGTAAAGTTCACAACTTTCTCTACCATCCGAGAGCAAACGGCAAGACCTCGTGTGCTTCAGCACACACATACATGCCGTCACGTGACCGTCATTGACCGTATCAGGAATTCACTTACTTCAATCGGGTGGGGTGGGATGGGATCCTCTTCCTTCTATGTGTGTGTGTGTGTGTGTCGGCTCGTGTTCGTGACGGGACTACAGCACGTGTGTGTATCTCGAAAGGAAATCGACCATATTGTGCGCCCACCAACCGCAACCTTATTTCTATCCCTTCCTTTCTTCCTCCTCCCCTTTCTCCTAGTTCACCACCCCAGTCCAGTGGGTGTGGATGGTGTGCTAATTAATTGCCCTACCCCTCCCCCCCTCCCACCGGATCTGTTGGATTAATTAAAAAACAAACAACCATGCGTCTCCATCGGTTTCGGATTGTTCGCCCCGCGACCGTTTCGTTGGTCGATTTCGATGAAATTAAGTGCGAACAATAGGATTGTTTATTGTTTCAGTCCGAGTTGAGCGATCGCGCACTGTTGCAAGCGGTTGCTGTGTGCACCTGGTTTTGGGACCACCGGGTGCCATACCGTACCAAAACCAAACAACCCGCACACGTCGGGCGTCGGTCTCATACGCCGGTTTGCCTTCATGCAAACAGCCAAGTGAAACCAAAGTACCGACGTTGGGTGTTTTCCCATCACGCCACGAATGTTTGGAGGAAATTTTGACCGAAAACAATTATTTAAACAACACACACACACACACACTCTCTCGCCTTCTCTTCATCTCTCTCTTACTCCCTTGGCAAAGCGAACCAAACCACCCACCCACCCAACAAATGCGTTCCGTGAAAAGATTAATAATTATGAACGTTATTTTTGGTCCATTGTTGTGTGTTTTGGGGGATTGCTTTTCTTGGCAACTGTTTCTTCCTTGCTCTGTTCTCCGGTCTGCGCAAAGTTCGGCGAGGGTTTCAAATAAAATTTGCTTCGGTAGATTCGCTTCTGCAGTTTCGCTGAGAATAGACAAACTCTACAAAAAAAAATCACACCCCCCAATGTGTTGTTGTGAGATGAAACGATTCAACATACAATCACACTCACCCATTACCGAACCTTCTCGCCCCCACCCCCCCTTTTTGGCCACCATTCATCCCGGGGGTACCATCTGGAGTGTGAGGCGCAGACAGAGCCGATCCCAACGGATGGTTGGACGGAAAATTAAGGAGCAGCACTCGCACACATCCGGATCGGTACACAAGAAATGACATGTCCAAGATATTCATAACATGCTAATTTATTTTGATAAACATTAGTACGTACGAGCTGTTGGAGAACGGTTAGGAATTTCGGATGAACATTTCGGCAACGGGACCGACCGGCCGGCCCGGAAGGTTGGGTGAAGAGTGAAGCGAGCGCGTGGGAACCCCGGGACGAACGGTTCCAAAATGGGTTCGCCCACACTAGCTTGCCACCGGGCTAGATTGGACCGTTGACAAATGTGCAACAGGTGGACTCGTGCGTGGCCGCCCATTTCCACCCCAAACCGACACACACAACCAAACCGGACACATTCCGGCATCCGCCGGAATGGTGGGACATGGTAAATTAGCTCCCACCGCCTAATTCCATGAATTAATAAACTCGGACATTAAGCGAACTGCTGGAGATTAGTTTAAAATTTGTGCGCTGTCGCCGATGCAGCTCACGGTGCCAATTTAGGTGAGCCGCTGTAGTGCAACCGAGTGTCACCATTAAGCGTTATTTTATTTTATATTTATTTTCATCTTTCGCCAAACGATCCCAACGGACGGAAGACTTGCTCTAGTGAATCTGCAAGCAAAAACTATGAAGCTGCTTTAAAGCGACGGAAAAAGCATCACCAAGCTAGTCTCGCTTGGTATCGGTTGCAATGCACAACAAATTCTCCACGCTTCAAATTCCCGACAGCGGTGATTAAGAAACTTCTCCACACGGGGCTGATCATCGTAAAACCGTACAGGGATGGGGAACAAAGGTTGATAGTTTTACCCCGGTTTGCGATTTCCAAGCCGAAACAGCCGAAAGCTGTCGCTTACTGCAGAAGCGCAGAAGTTCCCGGGCTGCAACTTTGTATTACTTGCTTTTTAAGTTTCAACTTTACGCGATCCGATTACAAACTTTCCACTATTTCTACTCTGTCTGTAATCGTGTGATGTAGAAAAAAAAATACAAGAAATGATGTTAATTTTCCAACTGATTTGTTTTGTTCTGCCCAGGAACCCGTACCCGTCGAAGAGTTGAGATGTGTTCAGCCTACAGCAGCGCAGTTGCCAAACGGTTCGACAGGAATTCTTGTCACGAATCAAGTGAAGAAGTCAGTGCAATAAAGCGATTCCCATCCTGCCATCCCATCCAACAAGAACGAGGGCTGTAAGTTTTATTAAACCCTTCCCATGCATATCCTTCACTCCACGTGTCATTGTGGCAAAGAGCGTGGAAAGATATGCTTGGAACTTGCACTCGGGTTCCTTCCTCTTTCTTAGCATAGCTGCTATGAATAAAGTTTTACCATCAGCCAGAATCATCAGCATCATGTCCTTATGTGTGCGATGGAACAATACACAAAAGGAGCGACAATGTAGCGAGCTAGTGGGAAAATGTGGAACATGTAAGTAGGTTTTTGAGCTGTAACCAATTTACGAACCTGCCGTAGCTCAGAAAGTCTTGTAAAACTAGTTGCCGTACTTTACATTGATGAAAACATTAATGTTTTATGCTGGCGTGCCGGTTTTTTTTGTTTTTGTTTTGTTTTGTTTTGCGCAGCATAATTATCCTCAAACGCTGTGACGAGCGAATTTCCCAAATGAAGGAGGGAACAAATATCCCTGTCCCACCCATAAAGCTCGAAAGGTGATGAAAGGGGACTTCCTGCTACTCGGGAAATTATATCTCATGAATAATAATTCCATTATAATAAAAAAAGAAGAAGGTCATACAAACATCAGCATCACGCATCAGCAGGCGGTACGGTTACGGTCGACAGCATCCCTTGTATCCCTACACGATCAACCATGCTTTCCTGTGAATCGTGCTTCATTTTACCATTTTTGGTGACAAGATGCTTTGTGCAACGAAAAACCCATCTCACCGACACCGGTGACGTTTGTGGTGGGAAGTTTAAATTTTAACCGCCCACCATTTGGCCACCACACAAAGAACACAACCATAATACACGCGATGGACACTTTATGTCCGTTGCTACCTATTTGCTACCCGCTTTGTTGGTTTGGCGTGTACTGCGAACGTACTGCGTGGAATTGTGTGTTTTATATTGTTTCAAGTGCAAACATAAAAGTAAGTCCACCCACTGGAGCTGGACGCCATTGCCCGAATGCAATAATATGCAGTAGCCATTTTGATTAAATTGTATTTTCCACCGAACTTATCCGAGCGTCAGATTTGCGACCGAGTGACTTTTACAGAGGACCACATACAAAAAATGGGGGAAAAAAATGACCAACGCCAATAAGTTACAGCAAAAGGAATCCTTCAAGCGACACATCTGTCCAACCAGCAAACAATAATGGTCGTTGGCAATCGATTCAAATTTCCTTTCGCACATACTGATGGGAAATTTCCTCTCAATATGTCATACATTCTGCTGCATTTACGCACAAGCCGACTAGTGCTTCCTTGCATGTTACGATTGCATTGTGCCTTAAATTCCTTTATTTCTGCCATATGAAACCGTTTAACGGAAACGATCGAATAACGAAGTACAATGTATGTGGGAAAGAGGTTTGACAACCCTGGAAAAAAGGCCTATATAAGCTTGCGCAGGAAGGAGAAAGCGGCAGTTCTGATTGTTGAAGCGATGAGAACGGTGCACTTAATTGTAGCAAATACACACACATCCCTTTATCTTTCTATATGTATTGCTCGCTTTACCTTACGCATTGTTATGGCGTAATTTTTTCCACCCTCCCAGTGGGACCAGCACGTGGCAATCGTTTTATGAAGTTTTTACCTTATCACTGTGTCGCGCGTCCTGTGGCGCGCCTATTTGTGTTTAATTAAAATCGAGCTTCAAAGCGCACGATGAAATTGAGTTTTTAACCACCATGGGAACAACCGGGGGGTGGGGTCGTTGATAAACGCGATAAGCGACTGCATCTGATCACCACTTTGGGCGGTACGTAGCATCGTACGATTGCTTCCGCTGATCGATTGACGTTCCAAACTGTTGCTGCGACCTGCACCTTGGCTGGTTGGTTGGTTACTTTCCGTTCTGAGAAAAGGGCGGACCATTTCATGGAAGGGAGCATCATTTTTTTGTCCCCAGCCCATTCTTTATGTCAAACATTTCATCAACTCTTTCCACACACCGGACGTGGACAGGTCCCGACACACACACACACACACAATAAAGTGCGGTCCATCGGGGAGTCACCGGCGTTTCAGCGAAACCGATTGATCGTGGTCCCTCGGTGTCCCAGCCCAGGTGCTGCAGGTCTGGTAAAGCGGATAAACCGTCGGACATGATGTAATTAAAATATCCGACGTGAAGAACAGTCCCACGCAACCGGCAGTAAATTGTCGTGTTGACGCGCAGTTGAGTTGTTTTGTTTTATTTCCAGCAAAAAGGTCATGCAAAATCGATGAATGAATTGATCCCACAAAGCAACCGGGTCCGATCGAAAGGGAAAAGGGCGAGAATTTTCCAACTGTTTTCCCAATACTGTAATCCATTTTTTCCATTCTCGGCAGTCGGGTTTAGGGCCCTTCAGTCGGCCTACTTTCTCAACCCGGAAAATGGCATGCCGATCGTTAATACCCACTGCCGCAAGGCGAGGTTCGGGTTGGTGTGCGCTTCCGACAGGTGTCGACGTTTGACACCGGCTTTACACCAACTCCAACGGGGGGTTCGGCTTTTCGCTCGCAATATCTGCCTCGGCTCGGTTCTAATTCTAGTGCTTCAATTAATCTAGCCCTCGAACTCGAACTGCAGTCACGCACACGCCTATACCCACCGCGCAGCAGACGTGTTACACCAAGTTTCATTCATAAAAATAAAAGTCACCCCCCCTCCCCCCCTCCATTTGCCGGGTTTGCTGGGCGTAGCAGCTGAGTTCATTCATTAGTGCGACTCGATAAAAAAAGCCATCCCATTCGCAGGCGGGAAAAGGGGGAAAGCGTAGGCTGAATCAACTGCATCCCTTTCACGGACCCACTGCAAGACGCGCTTTGCGTAACAGGAAAACCAACAGGGACAAGTGATATACGTACCGTGCATATAAATACGCACCAGTGGATGGACCTTCTACTCGGCGTTTGCAGAAATTGCCGCACGGAAGCATTAAGGGTGAAATTTAGAAGATCACTTTCCCAGCAAACCCCCGGCCAAAGGTAGATGATGAAAATAATTTTCCCCTTTATACGCCCAGGTACACTGGGGGACAAAATCTTAGCAATGGTACCTCCGTGTCGGCAAAGAACGCCTATACGGACTGCACGCTTCACAAAAACCCTTGGAAGCGGCGTTCGTAGCAGGGCGGCCGGATGTGTAGATTTATAATTAGATGCCATAATTTTAATACGTATGTGTTTGTGTGCTCTGTTTGGCGGACGAAAGCATTCTGTACGTAGTTGTTTGTCGTGTTTTACGCTCGATACGCGGGGCACATGCCAATTGCAATTGGCACTCGGCAGGAAGTGGCATCACATCAGGAAGTGTTTCACCACAAGCACATGGCGTTTTGTTTTTTTTTTTTGCTCTCCCCGTTTTCGTTTCACATTCTCACGAACAAGAGGAAGCAAGATCATTAAAAATGAACGCACAAATAACTTTTTCCGCTTTACAAGCTTACATTGCGTTACAATGTTGGAATGGATTTATTCACTTCTTGTTGGAAGAGATACATTTTTAACGAAGTGTTTGCTTACATCTTCCTTTTTGGTGGTGAGTACAAAAAACAAAACTACAACAAAGCAGTTCCACATTTGCAAAACCATCTGCACCCTCGTGTCGATTGTTATTTGATTTCGACTCGAAATCGCCACATTCTTGCATTCCCCTAACACACGCAATATCGCACGGATATTGGGATATGAAAAATGATCTCACGCACGAAATGAAGAACAGAAATGGCACGGCGATATATACGTTCGCTCCTGCTGCTCTGCACCTTCACACGGCTTATCTTAACCACGAGCAAAAAGCTGTTTTTCATTCGCCAAAGCGTGGAAACGGAATGATGAAACAGACGCGGTGAAAATTTGCCGAATCATATGTAGCGAGGCGAGCATTATCGCACTAAAAGGAAAAGGAAAAACCATTCACTCATTTCTAGCACAAATCTCCGACAAATAAATCTCGGCGTAAATCAGGAAGTGTGAAGGAGGCAACGAAACAACGGCAACAAAAAATAAAACCCCCAACCCCCGTTCGAGGCCCTTTTTGCGGTTCGAGCAACGATGTGGTGGTTGATAAATTAAATGGAATAATTTTTCAAACTCAACCATGCCATGTTTCACATCAGCTTCGGATGCGGGCTTTGTGGTTTCGCCCAAGCACCCCCACAACACACACACAAGGCACAAGAATCATGCCGAAGATGATCGACGATTTCAGTTACTCTCTCATCTCTTTTCCTTGGGAACCGATTACCGAGGGAAACAGTATCAAACCGTAACTTTCGCGACTTAAGTTTTCAGGCATTTCGGAACAAGAGACAGAGAGCGGCTGTGGATGGTTGTGGTTCCACAAATCCGTACCGAATCACCGAAACCGACAGAAATCTTGACTTGTGGTTTGGGTCATCCCATCTTGGGCCAAAAAAAAACAAGGCACACACACAATTCTCATCCCGCAAAACCGACCAAAAACCGCGAGAAAACGTGGGGAGGGAGACCACAATGTGTGAAAAATGATAAATTACTTCCCTGGCACTGTTCACGCTGTTCGACAACGCCAATGCCATCGCCGTTCGCAGAAAGCACTGAAGCAAAATTGGAAGTCACTCCGAGGTGTTCCAGTGAAATGGAAAGTGATAGCGAAAGCGCTACACATCACCTCGAATATGGGAGTTTTGCTTTTCGTTTTTGTGTTGGAAGTCCTTTCTGCCCAATTGCAATCGGAATTGCCTCGTTTTTTTTTGGGGTATGAGTTTTCTCTGCTTTAATATGGACGATTATTTCCGTGTTTCGTACTGCCCATAAAGCAATGTAAAATTGTTTCAGCTTACTGAGCTGAATCGAATTGCGCTGGAAATAAAGAGTAAAGCTAGAACGTCTGTATTAACTCAACTCCCGTGGTTCGATTACGAAATCCATAAAATCCCCCCATAAGCACGGGCACGGAAACACATTAAAAGGCCTCCCGCGCATTCCCAACGCTATACCTTTTGCGGTTGATTGATCTTTCGGCGGAAATCAAAGACACACACACACACACACTAGAGATGAAGGTTCTGCTGGTCAAGGTAATTCTCGTTTTTCGCCACCAACCCCCAGTATCCATAGCATATCCACCCTTGCCGAGAGTTGGGATGGACTTTGTGGAAAATATCTGGCCGCTGGGCGGAATGCTAGCACGGGATTGACTATATTTGACAGCTTTGAATTAGTTTGTGATTGATAGAAAATGGCATGATACGATCGGGAGTGGATTTCCGTGATGATCCCATCGATTGATTGCTTACCTTCGGCAAACTGCTACACGGCTAGTATAATGGAATGATGTAGGTTGTGTATCTCATCACATCACCGGTCACCGCTTTCATTTGCCAAACGGCTTCAAACGACTGCACCCGAAATGGAGCGATATTGCACACATTTGGTACCGAAAAATCGTTCACCCAGTGGACGTACTTGTTGATACCACCGGTAGGCGATCGCTGCCAAGGTTTACGCGCAGTCGGGCTGGCAGTTTCTCACTCACGTTATCGAAAGCGTTAGCCTAAAATTAAAACACAGTGTAAACATGCTTTTTCATGGCAACACATAAAACAGACCGGGTGCCCAGTGGCCCCCCGGGTGAGTGCATGTGTTTTGTCGGCATCGATACGATTTCGACCCCTCGGCGGCGATCCTCGGAAGGTGAAGAACAGCACAGCGCACGGAACACACAAGCGCGTGCGAATGGACGTCTCTAATCGTTGTCTTTCCTTCGCTGGTTTTCACCTTTCAACGCGTTCCATTTCCCACCCACCCAACCCCAAAGCGAAGGGAGCGAAATCCCCTGAAATGGAAGCACCCACCGAGTGGGATGGTCGAATACGGAATGACTTCATTTATCTCACATAACACCACAGCAATCATCATCAAATTCAATAATCGCTTACACATCGTCCGACGGCCGGTACGACACAGACACGGACACCAGCGACCGCGGGAAGTGGTAGGAAGTAAATCAGCTCCTTCCCATTCGCCCAGACCCCGAACACTAGCCCGTGAAAGACTAGGAGATTAGATGGCACTTCAGTGCGTCTGTGTGTACATCGTTTTCCGAAACCCAACCTTTTTTGGCCATTTGGGTGTCATTCAACGAACCATTACGTGTGCCGCTTTAGGACCCGTTTGCACCAGAGCTTCCAGCTCCATGGCAGACATTGGAGTACATTAAATATACATAAAACCATCAGCACAGGTTGAGATCTAGCTTTTATGCCTTTTACTGCCCTTTACGCACGTCCTGCTCTTTGTTCCGATTGCCGAATGTTCATCATACGGTACGGTACGGCTACATAAAATTGTTTGAAATATTTTACACTTCAGTATGTGATAGTTTTTATCAACTATCTAACATAATTACACTGCTTTGCTACAGTGCCTAGCAGCACGGCAAACCATTCATCATTCAAGCGAACAACTTTTCCCGGGAGAATCTGTAATCTGTTTAGTAGCTGCCACGCCCGTACAGTAAAAGTGATCGTAAATAATCCCGAACCGTTCTCGGAAGCCAGCTTTAAGATGCATTCCTCTTTGCATACATGGTTGGGATTTCTCTTCATGCACTCAACAAATGTCTTTCTATGTCTTGCTTTCTTCCAGATCCGGATACAGCCCCAGCTCATCGTTTATGGGCACCCGCGTTAGACATAACAATAACATTTAAAGGAATCCTATGCTGTCCTATGGGTGTTGCTCCGATGGTCGTAAAAGTGAAAGTAACAGCCCCCATCCCGTGAGAGTCGAGTGCTGGCAGTGCCGAGTCCACCAAGTACACCGAGTCGGTGGACGCGTTCTATCAACTACATCCACTACTGCGGGTTGACTAGCACCCGAGAGGCTGACCACATTCTTACAAAGATGCCACAGCGTGACAGTTTTATAGGAATTTCTTGCATTCTTTTTTTTCCGCTCTCTTCATCAGCCTGCCCTGCCCTTGTCGGAACACGTTCGGAGAGCAAATAACGAAGAGTTTCCAACATGCACATGCGAGCAAATAGCAGTAGTAACGAGTGGATGGATCACGACGTTCTGCGCGTTGTGCACACGGTGGAAAAGGCGTGATCGATGGCACGTGGAAGGAGTTAATTAATGGCATGCCCGTACGACACTTCAATGATACAGTGACACTGGTTGATGTTGGGTACCCAAAGGAATGCAAACACCCGCGCGCATATGCTTACAAAGTTGCACCCATAAACAACGATCTGTGGTGGCGGGATATGGTTTACAACTCATTGCATTCATTGAATTCCCTCAACGGTTTGACGATTGTGCTTCTGAATCGATTTGTCTTTTCCTGCTTACTGCCGGTTGTATTTAATATCCTTCGACAGCAATCAGAAAAAGGCGCCTCGATTAGTGAGCTTCCGGCGATAACGTGTTAGAAGAATATTCAAATAAAACAGCAGCAAGATTATCTTATGCACAGTATTATATTAAAGAATATTATTATTCGTTACCGTAAGAGAGCCTCTAGTGTAAATTACAACAGCCTATCTTTGCCGCTCGGAGATTCGTCAAACTCTGGGTACATCTCCGCCAGCAGAATATCAAACAAGCAGTACATCAGATGTTTGTTCAGCACCGGTGACTGCAGCACGTCGGCCACATTACCTAATCCGCCTCGCAGATCTTCCAGTCGCTTTCGGGCCTCCTGCTGTCGTTTCAGCAACATGGCGGGGGTGGGTTCCGGCTGCTTACGTAGAAATACGTGCTCGCGTAGCAGATTGATGAGAAACGCTAGTCTGCTTTCTTTTAAGCCCGCCCGAATCAGTTTCGCCGTGAGGGAATTGATCAGCGTGTCGACAGATTTGCGGGATACGCAGCAAAATGCTAGTGCCAATCGTACGATGATGAAGGGCGCATTCAGCACTTTGACCACTGTGATGGAACGAAATAAAACAAAAAAAATGCTATAAATTAAACATTCAATTTAATGTGTTTTACGATATACGTACGAATGTAAACGAAGCACTGCGAAGGTCCACGAACGCTGTGCGACAGTAGTGTAGTAGTGTGAGTATTTTTGGACGCCTTTTTCAGCTCGAACAGATCCCCGAACACAACGCTCTGTCCGGGAATTTTCGTTTTCTTCCTGATCGGTTCCTTCTCCAGCACAACGTCCTCGCCAATATCGGGGCTGGAATAAATAATTGCATATAACACACTTCCATACCAATAAACAAGCAAACACATTGTACCTTTGCTCGATGGAATGCATAAAAGTGCTCATAAACACGTCCAAACTTTGGCCTTTCTCTTTGCGAAGTTTCTGCGTTACGGAGTTATAGATATTGTTACTCGGGTGGACATCATTCAACGCGTCCCAAACCGTCGGTGATTCGGTGGCTTCGATGGGTGCACCGTCAACGGCTCCACGAATGACTTCTTTAAATTTGGAGCTAAATTTCGTACCGGTTCCAGACATTCCATCGCTTCCTCTGCAATAAATAAATATTTTCCTAAATCTTGCAAATGTTGTTAACATTATCATAATGTTTTTTTTTACCTCTTATCAATCGACTCCCGTATATCACGACCTCCGTAAACCAAGGTAAAATATTCTGATGTTTTGCTGAACTGTTTGAACCACTTTTCTTCAAGCTTCACACGCACACGATCATGTGCTTCCGTGAGCGTACCGACTGGGGATGAATCTTCATTCTCCAGCTGGCTACCGGCTGACTTTACCATAGACTGATATTTGAGAAGCAATTTTTCTGACTGCTGATGCAATGAGGACAGTTTCGTTGGATCCGTAGTGATGTGGGGATCTTCCAATTCTCTATTCAGGTTATCTACAAATGCGAGATGGGAAACATAATCAACAAATAATGTCAAGTACTTGCATTGATTTTTGCCTTACCAACATCCAGATAGAACTGCAACAGTTCAACTGATCCTTCTTTGATTAGAAACTGCATAAAGTAATACAGTTTGTCCTTATCTTCCCAAAGAATCTCTTGCGGGACGCTTATCTCCACACCACACTCAATCTTTCGACGACTGCGATCCACAAACGCGCCCAAAATTTCCACCTTCTCGTCACTTTGTTCCTTAGACGCGTCGGTCATTTTGCGGGAAGCATCTTTGGCGCGCTTATCGGTGGCAATTATGATAAGCAAATTGATCAGATTCGGGTCGGCGATAACGTCCATTATCGGCAAAAGCACCCAAAATGTGAGCAGCTCTTTGATAAGGTTGAAGAAAATCTTACAGTTTGTGTTTTCTACCGTAAAAAGCCTTGGAATCAACACTTTCGCCACACCCCGTAGATAGTTCAACTCTGCTCCACGATTCAGCACTGCCGGATGGATGGGATATTCGTCTATGACGAACGTTTTGGCCAGCTTGTCCATAGGAACGTGATCCACGAGCAACATTTTTGCGATAATCTCATAGTGTATGAACACGGTCGGAAGCAATCGGTTCATGATCACTCCCGGCGCATCTATTTCCTTTGCTCTCAGCACCAAGCGACAGAGCGCATCTCGCAGGGTGGATTTTAAGTGATACAGAAATTCTTCATCTGGAGTGACCTGATTGTACCAACTTCGAATAAAGTTATCCAGTATGTGCGTAAAAAATCTATCTACTGCCTCGTCTAGTGAACGCTCGATAAGAAATCCTTGCGACGGCTTCGGCAACAGCACGTTGCGATTATGACGCGGGCAACGTTCATTGCCACAAACGTCGCACTCGTGACGATTGGATCCATCCTGAAAATAACAACACGATTCATGGTAAATGCAAGAAACGGATCAATCTAGTAAAGAACACCTACGTAATCCTTGAATCCGAAGAAATCCTTTGCTTTCTGTATATATCTGCCGAAGGTGTCCTTATGGTTCAGTGTAAATACTGCCGCCGCACAGCCATTGATGAAGCACAGCAGTATCGTCAGTCCAATGATAGAGCTGTGCGAAAAATAATCAATGTTGTCAAAATATTACTGAAACTTCGACAAAAACACGCTCTATCCTTACCTGAGATAGCAAGTGCAGACGAACGCGACAATTAACACGGCCGCAGCAATAACACGAGCGATATCATCTTGATAAAACTTTGACAACACTTCTTTCACATGGTAAAATAGCATACTCATTTGCTGTGGTTGGAACGCTCGAAGAATTTATCCGCTTTTATATGTGCAAGCACGCACAAGTCGTATTTTACAACTGCACCGAGAGATAGCACAAATTTTACCCAAACAATCTGCTGCTTTCTGGCTCTTTTGACATTTCCAGTCAGCTGTTTAGCGTCCCTACTTCAGCCGAATGTTTACCAACATTTGCTACCGCCCGTACGCAGCCAGACTGTAGCATGCAGCCCAAAATTAACAACACAGATCGTACAGATTACATGTCGTTAAAAAAACGCATTTATTTTAGTATTTCTCTACTTTTCCCTTCACAATCTTCACTGGCTCTACGGGACGGTCATTTTTGTCTGTTTCTACTAATCCTATTCTTTTTACTACCTGCATTCCAGAGTGGATACGGCCAAAAATGGTATGTTTACCATCGAGCCATTGTGTCGGGCCAAGGGTGATGAAAAATTGCGAACCGTTCGTATCGGGTCCGGAGTTGGCCATCGAAACTATGCCCGCTCCCGTGTGCTTTAAATCGCCGTGAATTTCGTCAGCAAATGTGGCGCCATAGATTGATTGACCGCCCCGACCGGTTCCTGTTGGGTCTCCACCTTGCACCATGAAATCTCGTATAATTCTGTGAAATTGCGTTCCATTGTAATACCCTCGGCGCGCTAGCTCGGCAAAGTTTCTGCAGGTGTTGGGAGCGTGTTTCCAATACAGTTCGATTGTTATTTCACCCATCCTACGGAAAACAGAAAAAGAGATGATGCATTAAAGCAACAATGTAACCATCTGTGCCCATTATAACGCTACTCACGTGGTGTCAAAAGCAACGAAGTGTGGCTGCCATAGCTTGTCGGGAATACCGCCGGAACTTGTAGGCTGAATAGCGAGCATTCTTAATTGTATTTCGGGGTTTTAAAACTACAACACCACGAACGCGTCTTTCTTCTCTTTTTTCCAATCGTGGGGAATAAACAAGCTGGCCGGCTGTCAAGAAATGTCAGGCGCTAGCACAGTGGTTGATTACATGGCGGACATTCTGTTTTGGAAACGTTTTGGGAAATATTTTCTGTTTTACACGCCAATGAAATAGCTCGTATTTCACTCAATTCAACTGAAATCAACGAAAAGTATTGTGCATGCTAAGCTTTACAACATTTATGCTAAAGTTTTGCTGAAAACGTTGTATTCAAAGATGTCAACGCATCGTTCCTATATGCGGAGCACACTGTTAATGCGAAATGTCATTGAGCTATTTCCAGAGGGAAAATCTGTTGACAGTTTTCCATTTCAAAATCAAACGAACAAAACCGAACGAACGGCCGGGTCAGTGGCGGCAGCGTTTCGATCTTTCGAGCCATAACTGTGATAGCATTAACGTACTCCTCGAAATGTGTTTGTAATCGAGTGGCTTAACCTTTCTTACGATGATTTATTTGTAACGGATCAAGTTTACTACTTCTACCAGTGCATTTTTAACACTTTTTCGCTGACCTAACCCTTTGCCCCGCTTGGTGAACTAGCTTGCTTGGGGAAATCATAGCTTTACCCTACACAAACATGGAAACGGAAGGCTTTTTAACACCGCGAAAGCTTATACAAAGTGCCCTTGCTAGAACCTCGTCGCGTACCTCGATGGCTTCCTCGCCATCGCTAATGGCCGCCAGGACGCCGACGTCTTTGTCGCGAAACACCTCTAGCAGCTGTAACACTACTACTGGCAGTCGCTTCAACTTACTACCCGTGCTACAAACGCCTCCTTCGCGTATTTTAAAAGGCCGCATCGTGAATCCTTTCGAACCGCATCTGACCGAACGGTTCCATTTACCGATGATCGGGAGTCCGTCCCTTTTCCAGCGCCCTAGCACCCCACAGAACAGCAGCATCACCCAGTTCGAGTGGACGATCGACGAGGTATCCTCGCTGGGACCGGCAAACGTCGAGCCACACGAAACACAGTTCATCGAAACNCACTACTACTGGCAGTCGCTTCAACTTACTACCCGTGCTACAAACGCCTCCTTCGCGTATTTTAAAAGGCCGCATCGTGAATCCTTTCGAACCGCATCTGACCGAACGGTTCCATTTACCGATGATCGGGAGTCCGTCCCTTTTCCAGCGCCCTAGCACCCCACAGAACAGCAGCATCACCCAGTTCGAGTGGACGATCGACGAGGTATCCTCGCTGGGACCGGCAAACGTGGAGCCACACGAAACACAGTTCATCGAAACGCCAGATCCCGTCGCGGAGGCACGAGTGCAAGCTGCAATCAGCACCTACTTCAAGGAGCATAGCATAGTGCCCAGTCCCATCGATTGTCCATTAAGAAATCAGAAAATTGTCCTATCAAAGGATTCTAGCAATGCTACGTCGACCGCCAGTGGCTCAGGGCAATCCAAAAGAAAGGTTCGCGATGGAATATGCCAAACCATTCTTTCATTTCCTCCTCATCTTCCGAAAGAGATTGAGAATGTGTTACAAAAGTATCTAACATACAACGAGGTACGCTAGAATGGTCAGTGTTGAGAGGGATTGACTTTAACAAACATCATTTCTGTTTTGCAGGATCAGCAACAGAAGTATGATGCTTCGCTGGACGTTTCTTCGGCCAGCAGTATCGATCACGATGCACGGGATGCTTCTTTACGACGCAAACTGTTCAACACATCCGCTTTGCTTGACGACAGAGATAGTGACGCTAGCGGCGCGAGTCGGTACGGAAATTCCATCGATGATTTCGATCTGCGAGCACTTAGTCCTGCGCCGGAATCACCGGAAGTGCTTGTCGTTCGGGAGCAAGCGAGTGAACAGGACTTGAAACGCTCACGCTACTTCGGTTCGCAAGAAATGCTTAACCACGTCGTTGAAAGCGATGCGGACAGTTCGTTTGGTGCCCTTTCGCCCATTTCCAAGAGCTTGGTCAGTGCATCTCCCATCGATGCGTGCGAACAGCAGCATTCGGATGCGGATGCAATTTACCGCAGTACGCCAGAACCGTCAACCACATTCCACAGTGATAATATGTCCGCGGAACTGAACGAAAGCCGTCAATACATGAGCGGTAAGCGATAGCGATGCCGATTTGTGACTCCTAACTGATTTTCATCAATGTTTGGTTTTGTATTTTAGCCTCCATAAAGCATACGGAACTGACGAACGTGCTCGCCGAAGCGAACCTGTCGAACGACGGAGAAAGGAGCCACATACTATCATCCCAATCGTTCGATTGTTCCCAACTGACGCAGCACTCCATCACTCCGCTTCGGGGCTATCGAAGGAAGGATTCGAATCGCCGAACTACGAATCGTAAGAATTTGTCTCAATCTTTTCTTCAAATCTCTGACAAGGATCGTATCGAAGGAAGCATTCTCAAGGAAAGTGAGGGCGACCTGTCTATCGTCCGAAGCACAGCCATGAAAGCATTATCGCCCATAAAAGAAAACGCCGCTTTGTCGGAGAGTGTTCCGCACTGCGTAAATTTCTATCGCACCGATAGCGGGTTTAACGAGGAATATCAGAGCAACGATTGCGCTCATGAAATGTCTGATGTATCGATGCTCTCTGAAGACTTCTCGAATACCCCGGGAAGGAAAAGGCAGGAAATCACTGCTCACACCTGACCCGTTGACTGTAGTAATAATAGTTCCTCGGCTTTAAGACTGCAAAATGGCAACGGTCATAGTAAGACTAAATACTTTAGAGAACGAAATCAAAATCCGTTTCGGCCAACTCACTAGCAAAATTCTCAACGTAATAGCTCAATTGTGTTCGCAATATTTAGATAAAGATTCGATGCAAATGCAGTGAACAAAACAGCTCAATGAATCGTGCAGAACTGCGACAGAGATAGTGCGATAGTTCATCTGCATTTATGAATATGGTGTAGACAAGTCAATTTTTAACATTTACGCAAAAACTGCATTTTTAATTGTATAGCACCTAATAAAGCTTTTAACAAAAATAGAGAAACCAATCGTAAGGACACCAAATCATGTTGTCCTGCATGTCCTTGATCCTTTTTCCTCTTTCGTTCGTCATTCGTTGCAGAGCAATGAAACGTTTCAACAGCAAATTGAAATGTTTCGCATCACCCATCAGCTGTCCCCAGTGACAGAATGTTTTGACAGTAGCCTGCAGAGAAAAATATACCGTCGGTCGCTTGATATCGCTAAGCTGTGCGTACTACGTAAACTTTGACCAAGTGATCGTTTCTCTGCCAATTCCTGTTTTATCTGGTAAGTAAAATGCCTTCTGCTAGGTATAGTTGTAGTAAAGCACTGTGTTTCCTACCGCTAATCAATGTTTGGGTTTCTTTCTCCTTGCAAAAACTGAATTATGTAATGCTGCCGTTCGGACTGGAACGTCAAACCCGCTGTGTATACAAATCACGCACCAGGAATTACGATGGGCCACGGTCACGGACACGGACCGCCGTACAAGGTGCCGGATGCATCTATCTACAAAGTGGCCGATGCTCCCGAACTGGTGGAAGTCGAACGTGCTCTCGCACGTCGTGGTCTGAAGGATCCATGGCTACGGAATGAAGTGTGGCGCTACAATGTGAAGCAGTTTTCGACCCACCGTTCGCGTCTAGTTACGTTCCTGTTCAAGGGATTCCCGCTCGGATTTGCTGCCTTCGTTGCTACGATCGGTATAGAGTACGCGCTTGGTGTAGATTATCACGGCGGTCACGGACACGGTAATGGACATGGAGACGAGAAGGGGCACGGAAGCGGTCATCATTAATCCAGTTGACAAGTTGGTCAATTGTGGGTGATGTTCTTTGTTGCTATCGCGCATTAGATTTTATTTCCCAAATTCTGCATCAAGAATAAACGAATTTGTTTTCTAGCAGAAACAAACCAAACAGCGTCCTGTTCGAATGTATAAAGATGTCCTTAAAGCAAGCGCCGTGTGTTATCCCCCCTCCCCTGGCTTAANTCACGGCGGTCACGGACACGGTAATGGACACGGAGACGAGAAGGGGCACGGAAGCGGTCATCATTAATCCAGTTGACAAGTTGGTCAATTGTGGGTGATGTTCTTTGTTGCTATCGCGCATTAGATTTTATTTCCCAAATTCTGCATCAAGAATAAACGAATTTGTTTTCTAGCAGAAACAAACCAAACAGCGTCCTGTTCGAATGTATAAAGATGTCCTTAAAGCAAGCGCCGTGTGTTATCCCCCCTCCCCTGGCTTAACTTGAAGCCCGAGGTTTTAACTCATCGTAGCACGAGCGAAGGAAGATGTACGTTTTCTTCTGCGGATTGTAGTACTCGTGTCCCTTTGACCAATCGTATCCGACGGCGTATGCAAAGATCTGACCATTGCTGTTGAAACAGCACTTGGTAATCGATTGATCCAACGTGTCCGATGATTTCAGTTTGGTGCGAGCATCTTTGTCCCAGAAGCTGAATGTTCCATCCGAACCTACCGTAGCGAGCGTGCCATGAATCGGATGGAAAGCGATATCGTTCACCGCATAGATATCCTGGTAGCCAGTCGATCCGTTCGAACGATGACACTTGAAGGTGAAATTATCCTTTGGATTCAGCGGACTGACATACTGAATGGCGACGCGCCCCTCGATACTGCCGAGGGCGTAACCGGTAGGTGCTTTTTTCTTGTCACGAAACACGGATACCGTTCGGTGCTGGTACTTGAGCGGGCTTTCCTGCTGCTTGAACTGCGTCGGCTTGTTCTCCAGCGAGTATATCAACACATGCCGTCCTGCTGTACCTACTACGGCCATCGGATAGTCGACGTCCGCACAGTAACAACGCTCCGGTAACTGAATCGACATCATGGGCTGCGGTGTCCGTGTGTCCCAGAATTTGAGCGTTTTATCCCATGAGCCGGTCATCAGGCAAGTGTAGTTCGTACCCTTGATCCAGTGACAGGTTTTAATGGCCGCATCATGCTGTGCTACCTGTGCCACCTGGTCCGAGGCCAGATCCCAACACTTGACCTGTTTGTCCGTCGATGCGATAAATACTTTGCTGCCGTCATCTGCCCAGCATACATCCAACACTGGACCGCCCATGGTTTTGATGGATTTGGGCACGGTCTTACCCGATTGCTCCACTTCCCAACAGCGTACGCTGCAGTCCCAGCTGCCGGCGATGAGAAAATTCTGCTGCAAGGTGGCCGGGCTGAACTCCATCGCGGACACCGTATCTTCCGGTGGCGCAGTTACTTCAAAGTCCTTCATCGGATTGGTCGTTGTTGTGGCCGTCGGGCTGCCAAAGCCTTGATTGGCACCGAGTGTTTGCGTGCCAAACATTGTGCCGACGGAAGATTAGCTGCAGCTTCAACTGGTTGCAATTTAAATCGCAGATAATGCAAAATGCTTTACACCAACAAACATTCACGCACGAAAAGACGCTCCAGTTTTGCTGTCAAATGTTTTTCTTGTCAAAATTTACCGGCAGATTTCAGGACAACATTCCGTCACCTTGCAATAGCTATCTTGGTTTATTTCACACCCATTGGACAAAACATGTCTACTTGTTAACGGCTTAGCAGCTTCCGTTCATCGGTTTATGAAGGTTTTGCTGTATTTTAACATCATTTTCTAACACTAGGAAACATTTTGCAGAAGTGTAAAATATTACGCGGAATGCCCACTTAACACATGAGATGAAAACTGATCGTAAATTAGTAACTTTTACACTCATTGTGCTAAATGTGTAAAAATATAATAAACAAGGGGGCACATTCTGATTGTGATGTTTCGCTTAATAACACCACTAGCATAGAAATGCCGTTTGGGAATGGTATGCTGGTGTGTAAACAGGCCTGCAGATAGAAGAGCTTGCCTCGGCTACCTTCGGGTGCGTAAGAACGGCTACACCACTACCACTGCAGAGTTCAATTTGGTTTCACGCGGCATGGCTACATTTTCCGAAACACATCGAGCATATTCCGCTGAAGTACGTCGAACAGTGCTCACGTCGAGGCACCGCGCTCACATTTCTTCTCCGTACTAGTGTTTCTGCTGTGCTGTTCGCATAAAAATACTTTAAAACGTATTCTATTCGTAGTGCTTTCGTGAATGTGACTAAATCCGTGAGTGAAATTGTGCTCGCGTGCGTTAAAAAGCGACAGGTGCGGTTTGTTGACACCTTTGTTTACCATTGGTGCTGTGTGCAAGGAAGAGAGCAGAAGAAGAACCCATGTTTGTTAGCTAATAGGTGTAAATAATGCTAGATTCGGTGTACCATTTCTTACTTTACAAGCCGTAAAACACTAGCATGAGTGGAAAAGTGCTGTGGAAGAAGAAGGGAGCAAATAACCGGATGATAGTAAGGGACGAAAACAAAAAGGTAGAAGAATCGCACATCTCTACCAAGAACACCCACAAACCGGCTTAATGTTTGTTTGCTCTCTGTTTCCCATCCACACGGCCGCACGTAGGATTTCACGGCGTGGACTAAGTGAAATTATTGGCATGCCGGGGGAAAAAAAGGAAAACTCACGCTTACCTGCTTGCTCCTTTGGAACGCGTTCGTGAACGGTTCAATTAAAAATTGCCCGAATTGCCCTCGGCAGCGCGGCACAACATAGCAACATCCATCAATCGATGTACGCTTGTGTTGGTTGTGTTGAACCTCCGGTCCTCCGTGTAAAGAGATCGTTTCCTTAACAACCGCGCTGTGGATGAGTGTGTGCGTACGCGTGTGTGTGTGTATGTGCATGAGTGTGAGTGTTTGCTTCGTCGCGCATCATCTCAGCAGCATCCGCACGCGAAGGGTGCGAGATGGGATAGGTAGAACGTAGCAGCGAAGAGCAGTAGTAGGAACACGCGAAGAAAAGCAAATCCGCTTTGGTTCTTTGCGCGATTTGCGTGTTTTCGATCGTTTCGATCTTTTGCGCCGAAGCTAACGGGCTGTGCGTTAATTCGGCTTTTCGTTGCTGTCGTTGTTGTTTGCAGCTAACCATCGTGACAGTTGGTTGAATTTTTCGTACTTGCGTAATTCTGCTGCAAGCAACAGCGAGAATGCATTTGGCAACGTGAAATGTTTCCATGCTGTCGATCGTAAAACACGCATAATTTATGTTCAGTTCTGTATATTTGGGGAAATTTTGTGTTTCAGCCTGTTGTGTAATGATTAGTAACGAGCCAGTGTAAAGTGGTTTGGTGTGGGAAGTACAACAACAAAAAAAAAAGTTTAAAATTGGCAAGGTGTGCAAAATACCGGGTGTGTATGCATGTAAACGTGTAGTTTCCCGTCGTTCGTTCGCCACCGGTATCGGTTCCAAGTGCTACCAGTGTGTTGGGTGCGACTGCGCCAATAGGGGCGAGTGGGTAGGCAGGCCATAAAAGAGGCAAAATTCAAAAAGAAATAGCAAATTGCGCCCGGAGTGAGTGAGACGGGTGGGGTGGGCAAACGTGTCCGGGGCTGGGTGGTGCGTCCGGCGTCGGGACGCGCAACGTGACGAGCAAAAAGGCGCCAGCACGATGTACGCCAGCAGGCGAAGCGATCGTTCTCGTCCTGGCTCTCGTTCTCCCGTGAGGATCGACGGGTGGGAGCGGGCAGAATATCATCAACAATCCCAACCCCAACCGCAACAACAACAATCCCAACCACCACCACAACAACAACAACGACGACAACAACAACAACAACAACAACAACGACGACAGCATCGACAAGGCCAAAGCGATGGTTCGGCGGTACGTCCGTCGTCGATCAGTCGCTCGTACGCCAACGCGCCACTTCTGGTTTCGTTTGGCACGCTGGCACTGCTGGTGACGTCGGTAACGGTGGTGATGGCGGTGGAGGGTGTGTCATTGACCGGGTCCGACATTGCCAGCGTGCAAAATTCAGGTGCAAGTGCAGCACGATGGACGAAGGCCACCGAAACCGGTTCCGAGCATCGGAGGGTGCCCCGATCGCAGATTTCACCGGCCGCGAGAATCCGCGCAGCGATCGAAGAACCACCAGGTAGGTGAAGAAAGATTGTTCCTTAGCCCACGCTAATGGAATAAAAATTTCATAAAACCGTATGAACATTAAAGAACTCGCTCTCGTATCGCAATAGCGTCTCACGGCCCCAAACAACGTTTAAGCAAAGACAACGGCACGGAGACGGCAAACGAGCTGGAATTAGGAAGCAGCTTGTTAACGTGCAAACAGATTTCGCTGCTCGGAAAGCAATAAAACCGCTTCGCCACGGTTTTGAAGAAGGCACGCAATGAGATCACCTGGATGGATCGGCGTCTTACACACGCGTTCGTGCCTGTGCGTGTAATATTATCTCGCCCTGCTCGCTTGAAGCGCACAAACAAATCTTCCAAACCTTAACGCTCTGGAAGTGGCCTCTGCCACGACAGTTGGAAGCAGCTTTTTGCTGCGTGTTTACAATAAAAAATGCCCCTTGCGAGATACCGAGCAGCCGAGGCGAGAGCAAAGAAGCAACGCCGTGCGATGGCGAGTGTTCGCCCGATTCGTGTTGCCCTGCCTGGTGCGGCGCGTTCTTAATAAGGCTTGAAATTTGAGTTGAACACCCCGTATGGTTTGGCTTCGCTTCCCATGCTCCTTCTTGTGTGTAACCATTTTTTTGTTTCGTTGCTTCTATCGCAAAGTTTACGCAAAATGTGCGCAATGTTTGTATTGTGGTTTGTTGTTCTTTGTCCATCACCTCTGCCACTCCATTCCAGAGTTGGCGCTTTTCGGAACATGCTCCTGTTCCGCTACCCGTTCTGCGTTGATAGGGAAATGTGTGTGTGTGTGTGCGTTTTTTTTATTTGCTGAAAAGAATAAAATGACTGATGGTTCAGCAGATGAGGATGTCGAACTCTTGTCTAACTAGATTAAGTTATTTGTCACCGATTGAGTGTCCTGGCGAGGATAGCTTTATTCTGACAGTACTTGGGACATGGGTTTCAATTTATGGGCCACACGTTCTGAGTGATACAAAACTAAAGAACTCAGTCACTCTCCACGTTCGCGACTCCACTATTGAAGAAACACATATTAATAAGGAAATGTTCCCATTTCTTGAGCGAACCGCCCTTTGTCCGACCGTGTCTTATTTGTTAGAACCAACCGCATAGAAGCAGCAGAGAAGATGAGACCTTCGAGTCTTATCAGCATATTTCCCGCGAGAGTGTGTACGGCACGTTCGCCGTCATTCATTTCGCAACCCACAGCGGCATCGGCGGCTAGAGACGAGCACACACCAACAGCATGATAGGACGCATGGGAATCAATCAATCGTCTAATCACAACCATCCGTCACATCAATTCCCCTTACGACTTATGCCGGTGATGCCCTCAGGTACGGCGCATGCATAGGAAGCGGCACCCCAGAAGCGAGAAGTGATCTTGATCACTTGGTAAAGGGAAGGATCATCCGGAAATGTGGAGTAGTGTGCACGGCGAGATAAGCCACGACCCTCCGAAAATGCCTTCTTTTTTGCTACCGCAGCCACCACACGAAAAAGTTTTCGCCTCGAAACCAGCGGTAAACGAACTTTGACACCTTGCCGTCCGGGGACTTGGGGCGTAAAAAGGATTTCGACATGATGCGCAGGCAATCATGTTTAATGCATGCATGTATTCCAATTTTCGCCAGAATTCATTTACCATCGGTTAGATGGGTTGGATGTTTCGTGAAGAGGAAAAAAAGTGGTACATTTTGCTTTAATTCAATGTATGTCCTTCGGAGTGGAGTATGTTTTTTTAAGGAGATTTAGAACTAAACTTTTTGGTGTTTGTTTCGTACTTTATTTACCATATTTCGGATTGTTTGGATTAGGGCTTATCATACCCATAGTACATAGAAATTGGATTTACCATTACGATGTGTGTGTGTGTGCTACGAAAATGAAATTCAAATACGTGCAAGTGCATTGGATGCAGTGGCAAATGCAAACATTACACATTTGTTTGTCATTCCGGGGGAGTTGGTTGTTGGTGTAAATTATTTACGAACGCGATCGATTCCTACCACCAATTTTAATATGATTTTCCTTGGTCAAATAACTGTTGGTCGACACTATCGAGGTACCAGATAACGATTATGTCATTTTACCCACCTGCCAGGGAAATGATGGCTGGTTGGAATAGTGATTTGGGATCGAATGCATCAACGACTGTACGAGTGTGCGTGCGTGTTGCGTGTGTGGTTGGGAGCGGCATCAACGAACTTATTGAATTGGTGGTGAAAATTACTGGCGCTTTTGCCGTTATCCTCCGTCTGTTCCGGCACGGTAGCTAGCAGGCAATTTAAAATATCTCCTATCCGACAAGCGCACAAAATTTGGCTCCGTTCGATCAGACTTCCAATGGACGGATGGCGCTTGCAGCTGGCTGGCACTTATTTTATCGCGAATGTTTCAGCGTATGGCGGCGCGTCGCACGAGATTAGTGTTGGAACGGTTGAGCGATAGCGCGGATGCACGCGTGCATTATAATCCTATTTGGAAGCGGTAATTGCAGGTCGCGCCGCTTCAACCGATGGGTTTTAGAATTTTTGCTGACGCTGATGGTGGAATAAAATCATTTCGTTCGCCAGTTTTGTGACGGACCTGTCTACTTGGAGCACAGGAATTTGTGGAAATAGAGAGAGAGAGAGAGAGAGAGAGAGAGAGAGAGAGAGAGAGAGAGAGAGTAAGAGAATACGATCGATAGACGGAATCATGAGGACTACCAGCGCTAAATGGAACAGCAGGGTACATTTATTTCAATATCTCTCTACGCAGCAAAGGTGTTTTTTATGTGTTTGTTTGTTTGTTTTTGATTCCCTTCACTACTGTACTCCCCAGATATGTTTTATGTGGTCGACGAGAGCTTACGTGAACGTTGGGTTCGTTGCTGGATTTATTTGTTTGTTCGTATAACCGCTGTTTTGGAAGGTTTTCGGTCCGCTGGACACACTTTGGTTCGCCAACGTACCGATGGGAATGGAAAGCCAGCGGTCCCCTGTTGCGGTGTTGATAAGACCTAGCCCTACTTCTGGTGGTACATCTGTTCCCGATTATATCGTATCCCCACGAGGGAGTGGAACAGTGTCGTCCTCTGTGCAAATACTGATGACCTTAAAATACTTCGGTCCATGTTTGAACACCTGAGGGTAAACGAAGCAATCTACGAACGTGCACACGAACTGTCCGCTGTGTTTTATTGTCCTGCGGGCGTGGAAGGAAGCGAAAGCATATGATATTTCCATTAGGAATAACGTTCTTTGAGTTGCACTTACCTGTTTTTTTTTTTAAGGTAAAACAACATGCATATTTATCGTTGTTTAAGTAGTCATTTCTGTTGCTCTTATTCGCATGTTGTAAAATGCCCAATGGTCACGACGTCGTCGGCAAAGGTTTGGAGCGATCGAAATGGATGATGTGTGTAAAAGCAACTCCACCGTACCGTTAAACGTATCACTTAGATTATACCACCGGGAAATGTCGGTAAAGCTTCATCACTAGCTGATGTTCGTTCGTACACGGCTCAATAATTTGCCTCCAATCCGATTTCGACCACTCTTTGTTTTTTCGCCGTCGTCCTAGTGGGAAACGTGTCCACAGTAACGTGGTATTATGCGAAGACCTTCTTCGCACTTTGGGACAGAGCGAGGACGTTTCGGGAAAAAAATGTACTCTGGAGAATGTTAAGTAAATTATATTACATTATTATTTGACTAAATATTTCCTCGTAATCAATCAAGGATAAAGTAAAAAAATTGGGAAAAGTGATACTTTTTTTATAGCGTTTGTTTGTAAACATCGTGCTCTGACGCGTCAGACTATCGATGTGTCATATGGAAGTGTGCGAGCGAGAGAACTGTATACGCTCATTTCCTTCGTGCGATTGATCAACGGATCGATCATTCTCTCTCATCACGATCACCGGCTTGCTAAGACCTTGCGCGATCAATTAATGCAAACACTTATTAGACATTCAAAGATATTTCACAACAAACTGAAATGGCCACATGCTTATTCTGCGTTGTCCCACCGTGTAGCGTCTCGAACGTAAAGATACACCGCCTCATTACAACAAGGCGGCAATAAGGAAGCCAAAGCGACCGATTGTTCCTCGTTTGGTTGATCGCCCTCGCCCTAGTGATATAGGACGACCAAATCCGTGCTTTTTTTTTCTTGTTCGTTTTGCTCGCATTCTCCTTACCTAAGCGGAACACAACGCAACACATACGCATACATCATACACGCATTGGGACGGAAAGCCTCCGCAAGAACCTGCCAGTGGGAGAAACAGAGGAAGCCAGGAGCAAGGTCGGAACGGAAGCGAAATCAATTTTCGTAGATTGTTCGCCCGCAAAACATGGAGTCTTTTTCCACTTCCTTCCGCTTCTAATACGTCTTTCACGGTCGAGCGGGAGCTTGTTCAACGATGAAAATGTAGGAAATTTTGGGCTAAAGCAGCGCGCAAACCGTCCTGTCCTGATCGTGTCGTGCCCAACCTCTGCAAGGTTGGGAGCTGCCGAGTAGCAAGGAGTCTGGTGAAAGTGGATTCCGCAAAAAGAAAGAAGAATAGGAAAAATAACCGAATGCGCAGCAAAACTCGACTCTCACCTAGGAGGATGTGTTCCAGTGCCTGAAGTCGTCGACTCTGTGCGTGCGCCCGACGATGTGTGTTTCGTTTGCTTTTCTTTCTTTTTTTTCACCTTTTCCGAATCCATTTATGAACTGGCGCCAGCATTCGGCTGTCGGTCGGTCGCCTGCAGGTTAATATTACATGAAACAAGACAAAGGGGCAGGGGGAACGGTGGCCAGAGTAATATTGCGCTTCGATGACACGTGTAAACTGCGCTAGGGTGATTACTTACTATCGAGCAATGAGGTACATTATCTCCATTAAATAAAACGAATTCACCGGAAGGAACGGATATCATCGAGTTTTTCCCCTGCGTCCGGGGGAGGATTTTTTTTTGTCTTCTCCTTCCCTATACGGGGAAAGGTGTCATACAAAATCAAAGTAAATCCGATGGGAAGGTGGGGTGAGTTTTATTGTAGCAATTGAGTCAGATTTTCTTGCTCGTCGAAATAGCGACCGTGATTCGGAACAATTGATTTTTTTTTGTGTGTGTGTCTGCTATATTCCTACCATAGTCACTTTTATGTCTAGGGCGCACCGAATGCTATCAATTTTCACTCTTATCGTCCTCGTTTTTGTTCTTGCTTTCACTCTCGTCTTTTTGTTTTTATGTATAAACGGTCACGGTGGAACTATCAAGCATGAAAACGATCGTTACGAAGACAAATTGTAACTAGTAAGTGTGTATTCCCATCCCGGCTGCTTATCGTATGATTAATGCTTATTCAAGTACCATCATTCATCGTAATTAGCAGCGTTTGAAGGATAACAATTTGTCCCGCCGTGTGGCGCTGGGTATGTCCTTCCGGGTGGCACGGTTTGGCCCCGTCGACAAGCTTCTCCAAAGGCGAAATTAATTAATGAAATGAAATGCTTCAATCACCCCGTCATGATCATCATAATAATTGAACATTGATTGCTTTTCACCCGGCCAAGCAGAGCGCGTTCGTTTCGAGCGAACGTGCGATGTTGGCAGTGTGGCAGCATAATCGTGGAAAATCTGTAACCCATGCGCTGGTAGGCCACTGCCACTGTACGTGTGCAGCACGATACGTCCAATGTTGCCGGAGTTCAAATGCAAAACTTAACTTGGAAATNAAATTAATTAATGAAATGAAATGCTTCAATCACCCCGTCATGATCATCATAATAATTGAACATTGATTGCTTTTCACCCGGCCAAGCAGAGCGCGTTCGTTTCGAGCGAACGTGCGATGTTGGCAGTGTGGCAGCATAATCGTGGAAAATCTGTAACCCATGCGCTGGTAGGCCACTGCCACTGTACGTGTGCAGCACGATACGTCCAATGTTGCCGGAGTTCAAATGCAAAACTTAACTTGGAAATGTTTCGTCCAGCCCTGGGCAAGAAAGGGACGCGCAAGACGCGCGTGACAGTTTGATGATTGATCAGCAATTTTATGCCAACCTACCTGTCCTGTTCTGCTTTGCTCTGCCACTAGTGAATTACTACAGATGTGTTGCAACACGAAAGCAAGCGAAACGGTGCCAGCAACAGCCAAACACACTCTTGTAGCGACGATCAACCGAGCGAGGGATGCTTTCGATTTATCGACCTCACAAACAGAATCAGGCGATCGGGGCAAAATCAGGGCGAATGGTGGAAAGGTGCTAAAGCTACCGGCCGACGAAGGTGAAATTGCTTCCAGCAAATCAAGCTGGCATTCTCATTTCTTTACAATTTCAACACCACTAGAAAGGCTCCTACCCCGTGGGAGTCCTTGATTACCTTGCCCGTGGCTGATTTGCCCACGAGCGCTCAACCGGGTACGAAAGCCAAAGGACGCTCCTGGCGTCGGGACACGGTCAGGATTCCAACATCGACCGCTGCCTTGCCGGCGCATGTGATGGATCTATTCAAATTCGGTTGCTCCCAACAAAAGCCCAATCAGTTGGAATATCTCGTATCTCGTCGCACGACTCCCACCCACACACACAGGGTTCCCTTGTCGCAACCACCCGTAGGGCGTGGGCATTGCTCTTTATTCGTTCTTGCCCACCCAGTTCCAGAAAACTATCACCCATCATTTGCACTCCCTGCTTCCAGCGGTACGAATGAAAGAGCGGTCTTTTATTGTTCACCTAACCAACCAACCGACCGACCAACCGACCAACCGACCGACCAACCGACCAACCGACCGAGGAACGGCCGGAACAGAATGTGGCTGCATCTCGGTAGACAAAAAGCGGACATCAAATTTGTATCAATTTTCCACCACATCACATCACCATCATCATCACCGGCAGCAGCATGATCGTCCTCGTTCGTCGTCATGCCCCGAGTTGGCAGGTCGCTTTGGCAGAGGTTCGTGGTTTTGGTGGATTTACCACCATTCCCCTTACTTCGTTGCTTTCGTTGCCTTTTTTCCGTCAAACGGCCCCAGCACAATGGGCAATCGGATGGGACATGTGTGGTCGATGGATCCGTCCTTCGCAGCATGGCTGGATGGACCCGGTCTGTTGAATGTGTGGGTTGCGTTGTTGAAATGAAAAAAATACGGTGGGATTTCGCCACGGTACTCCAAACCCTCCAAATACGCTCCGTCTGGAGCTGATCCACATCCGGACTGACGTATGAGTTAGACGAGCCAGTGACATCGGTCCAACGCGCTCCTTTGTCACAGCGCCCTGTGAAGGGACGTCGCAGTAAATGTGGTCCGAAAACATTACAAAAGAATTTGCCTTTCTTTGGAAATCTTCCGCTTTCAGATGGTTCGGGATCGGTACACTTTCGGGGCATCATTTGATTAGCGAAGAGAACATTTGGGTTTGCGAAATTGAATTGCACAGCGCAAGATACCAGAAGTTGGTACTGTTCAAACGAACCGAAATTGAGTATCGTACCGTAATACTGCGAAGTAGACTCCATTAGTAAACCGAGAGGGAGTTAGATACGGACCTGCACAAAGTCGGGAACCTTTTGATATAAAACATTCATTCGTTGGATCGACATTTAAATAAAAGAACATCTCTCTTGAGACCACTTGAGATATTCAGAAAAACAAAAGCAACGCTACATGCTTGACTGTTTCTGTTCTCTTAAAAGCAATCGGAAACATAAGTTACACACGGGGGGCAACAATGTTATGAAACGAAAATCCCAAAATAATGTTCGTTCGGTTCGGATGTCCACAGGCTGATCAACGAGAGAACAATGTGAGTGTTTGTTCTGATTATTTCATCCACAACTGGTCTTGGGAGTCACGGCAGGGTAGTCAATGCATCGGTTAATTAGTTGAATTGAACCACACGCGCCGTTTTGCAGAACGGGCCCGATGTCCGCTGTAATGTACGAAGCTGAGCACGGACGTTCCAGCAAATACATCATGCATCCATAATTACAACCAAGCGCAATACAGCTCGGGTGATGAATGTGACACCAAGCGTCGTTTGACGGCTCGGCTGTGTGTCACGGACACTGCTCAGCTGAAACTTAATCTCTTGCTGTCGCCCCAACACTACTGGCTGACTGGATTGGTTTTGTATGGAACTGGCTTCTGCTCGGTTGCGGTTCACTGGCTCCATACGTGACACACCATTACTGCCTAATGTCCATCACTATTGTCTTTATGTTTCTTTCGAGATGAGTTCATGTTAAAACGGTACGCAAACTGGTCGTACGTCGCATCGTTGTCTGTTTGTTCGTTTTATGTGATTTAGATAAAAAATTATGTTTAAATTACTCAACAAACAGATTGTACTTATCATCTGTCGAAGCGGTTGGAAAACCCGAAGCTATAAAATCGACTGTATGATGACGCGCTCCACGTATCCATCCATTAGTCAGCTGCTTGACTATCGCCCATTTTTGGTCAAGACCGTCCGAACATATGGTGACAAATGATATTCTCTCGGCGACGTGCTTTCCGAATAATGCAAGAACGCTTACCCGTGCCAGAAAGGGACTCTCCCCATTTGGGCAGTGAGTAATTAAACCAAGGAAACATCAATGGAATCAAACGAAACGATAGCGCAATGGTGCTTGCTGCCAAGACACGACACTGATGTTAGGTCATCCATCCATCCGCATATAATTGCGTAACGGATCTATCATTTTACAATAGGTAGTTGGACGAATGCGGTCCAACATTCTATTCGTTGTAATATGTGAAGCTATGTACCCGGCCGATTGATATGCACGGTGTGGAAACTGTATTCTAAATATTCTCTCCCTTAACATGCTCCTTCCAGCTGTGTGTATTTATGTGTACTGCGTATATATCCCAAAAAGTTTTCCCAATTCTTGTCACCTATTGTGTGGTGTTAAAAAGGGTTGTTAACTGCAGCCGCCATCCCTTTTAGTGTCGCCACCCACCCGTTTTCGAGGCATATTTTCCGTCAATTGTGGTGTACAGTCTAATTTTTTTTTTCCTTTTTTTTTGTGGGTAGCGCGGATGAAAAGGGATCTATGGTCGTTGAAGAATGTAAGCTGCGGTGTTCTGTGGTGGTTTTGTATTGTCGTAAGTTCTTCTATGATCACATAAATTCTGAACCGAATGCTTACAAACCCGGTCCATCACTCTTTCTGCCGTGCCAGGCAGGGCTTCCTGGGTTTGCGTAAAAGAGCTACACGGGATGTGTTGGAAGTATAGTTAGCTAAATCGGGGTCGGTCGGTGGCACGCGGATGCCAGCTGTAATTGGATGCGGAGAACTTCCATCCTTTTGTCCTTTTGTGGTCTGGACAAATACACACGTTTTTTTTTTCTTCTTCTCCTTCCATTCGTGCACTCCGTGATTGCGAGGTTCGAGTTGTAGAGAGGCTTGCTTTTGTTGAGTGAAATTGGAATGGCCTTTGACGGAGCAAAATGGATCCATTTAAATATTCACCACCGAACCATTGTGCGCTTCAAAACGGGGAACACTCGAAAAGGTATAGGTCTCCCGATTCCGTTGCCTTTGTTATTGTGCGTCGCTGTGTGTTGACAAATGGTAGGCAGTGTGGGTGACGTATGTAAAAATCCTCGCTACATCGGGATGTAATTGTAGTGCAAAACAAGAAGAAAAAAATGGAAATAGTTTTGTTGTTTGAAAAAACACGTTGCTTGGACTCTTTAAAATTTGAACAACAACGTAGGTTGGAGTTTTGTTTAG
Source organism: Anopheles rivulorum (assembly GCA_018908115.1). NCBI lineage: Eukaryota > Metazoa > Arthropoda > Insecta > Diptera > Culicidae > Anopheles > Anopheles rivulorum. Next base: position 6,420,709 of record STHB01000011.1, read on the forward strand.
AACTCAGTCTAATAGTAGTCCATTGTTTGTTTATTTTNCTCCCGATTCCGTTGCCTTTGTTATTGTGCGTCGCTGTGTGTTGACAAATGGTAGGCAGTGTGGGTGACGTATGTAAAAATCCTCGCTACATCGGGATGTAATTGTAGTGCAAAACAAGAAGAAAAAAATGGAAATAGTTTTGTTGTTTGAAAAAACACGTTGCTTGGACTCTTTAAAATTTGAACAACAACGTAGGTTGGAGTTTTGTTTAGAACTCAGTCTAATAGTAGTCCATTGTTTGTTTATTGTTTCAAGAACAGAAACAAACATTTAACTGAATACATACTTTTTATTACACCCGAGAACTAAAACGCTCAAGTGTGTTTAAGCTCAATGTAATGAATTTCTCGAGCGATTGTAAATATAAGTCACAGAAGTATTAGTAATGCAAGAGAATCGAGTGTTGAGAACTTGAGTGACACTCAAGTAGGCAATTATTCTATCAGCTGTAAGTATCGGTCTAAGTAACTCTTCCACTTGTTCGATATATGCGACGCACTGTGCCACACGTGCTTTTCGTCGGGTGCAATGACGGTTCTTCTTTGTGAAAGATTCAATGTGCCCCGAGCTCTTTACTTCGTACCATTTTCAATTGGATTCAATTGATTTAAGTCGCATGAGTCGTGAGGAGGTCGTGAGAGCATTACTGTACATGAAAACACGTACTAGATATTTGTGGAGAAATGTCGCGCAAGTGATATTTGCTGCCATTCAGAGATTAGTTAGATTCGTAATATGAAATTATTCTAGTTCTTAATTGGTACACATCACCTTATAAAAACAACAAAGAAGTTGTCGGCGTCGCGACTTGCTGCGTCTTATCAGCAGAGGCTCCCTGTCTTGATGACGCTGAATGCGTCTGGACCTTAATTTTGATAACAACCTCCACGATAGACATGGAAAACACTCCAAACAGGACGCACTTTGGAAGTTGAAACTTTATTGCCTAATCTGCGTAAAGCTAAATTGTTTTTTTTTTTGCATTAGGAGCTCTTAAATGTGCAAAATTTCAAGAGAACACTTTTTAGTTCACTTTTAGAAGTAATGGTCATGGAGCTATAATTTTAATGTATCATAAAGTTTGTGAGAATCTGTACTTTGTTCATTTTTTTGTTGTGTATTCCACAACGCAATATGACCTGTCGAGCGTTTCTTTTCGGTCGAGAGGATTTGAAGAATTTTTAATTAATGTTCGGTGCGGTGTGCGGTCTTGTTGGGAGGCCAAAATGTTGCAAAGCGAAAAGCCAAAAGTCACCCATGACATCGAACACTTCGCCACGAAAGTGGTAGAACGGTTGGACGCTCGAAATGGTAGAGTTTGCTAAGCTCTTATCGCGCACCTCGTTGGGTCATGAGTCATGAACACCGTAACTCTGTTACTTGGTTTAGTTCGGGAACAACCTTGCGAAAATTACGGCGCATACCTTCCGCAGTACGATGCCGCCTATCGGTGTCTTACTCACCTCTAAGCAATGAACTCGGGTCAATCTAAATGCTGGACAGAACGTTGACGCTTCACTGACGCTTCCACTCTACGCCACTGGACTGTGACGATGAAACAGTGAATGTTTCCATCGCCATGTTTATGCAGACCAGCGCATAGCGGCCGGTGGTTTCCACCTGGGTAGTGTCGGTTGACCTCTCTCGCTCTTTTCGGTAAATAACTCTCCCGTGATCTTGTTGCGGTGCGATGGCGCTAATGCTTATGCTGTAACTGATAGTTACGATACGACACAGCTTCTTTGCCACACTTTGCTGCTTTTCCGAACTTTATCCTTGCTACCGGCGTGACAGTTGCTATCTGTCTCCTGTCAGGTGTTGGTATGGCAGAGAGCGAGTACCAGTACCAACGGTAGTACCACCACTACTTAGTTCGAAAGGGTGGTTGTTGCGAAAAGCTAATTTCGGTACGAAACCCTAACACATATTTGCTTTAACGGAACGGAAAGTTGTTAAGTGTGAAACGAAGTGAAGAATGAAAGTATTGTCACAAGATGCCACTGGTCGTATAATCTGTTTAAAGCCCGCATAAATGCAAAATAAACAAGATTAGTTTGCAGTGCAGAGTGGCTTTCCTTGCAAGACCTTATAAATATTGATTTGAGATTATTATCCTGTCTTTGGAGGATCTCAAAGTATCATCTCGTTAATGTGGCGGCAATTATAGCACATATCCATCGAGAGCAGTGGCTGGTGGAGAGGTTAAAATTAAAACATTACCTGTGTTTGATGGCTCGGGACCGGGTTGCGATGATACAGACAGATCCGGGAGGTCTTCCACCCGGCACTACAATTAATCTTCGCCTTTACACCGGCTTCACGGATGGGTTATAGTTAAATCCGCGCGACACATCATAAATTGTCTCCGTTCATCACCATCGGCATCATCATCGGATGATATTGTCTTCGTCATTCGCCCCACCGTTCGGCGTTGTACGACGCCATCAACTGTTTCATCATTATTATCAGTCACTTTATCACCACGATTATGTGGCCGCGATCTTTCCAAACGCTGGTGCACGCTGCGAGTCCCGGATCCGGTGCCGGTGGGAAATAATGATGCTAATAACAATAACATTCAACATCAGTGCACATCGTTTGAGATGTCGATAGCGTCTTTACACGTTTCTTAGAGACTCTGGTACGTGTGTGTATGTGTGGATAGGTGCAGTTGATTCGTTTAGTGTTTTTGTGTGTGAGTATCTTTTGTGCCATCCCGTATCGATGTGCTCGTTAGTTTGACGTTTCATCGCACTAGCGAAAGATACCCACAGCGAAGCACAGGGTGCGCCGGATGTCAGGTGATGGGCTTATCGGTGTTCTGTAGGGATCTATGGACACGTTTTCGCACTTTTTTTCTCCCGGCGCTCAATATAGCGTACCAATACTTTTTGTGTCGATCGTTTCACCCTCCCCAGAAGTTCATTCGTGCACATGTGAAAAGCCATTGTTTAACGATTTATTTCACCGCGGTATTTTTGTTTTGTTCTTGGCGAAATTCTTTTTAGGTAAACGGTGTGCTTTGACAGTCGCTGGACGTGTGTCTTTTTCGTTCTTTGTTTTATGGATACTTTTTCTTTACTTTAATTCCTCCATACTATACCGATACCTTTATCGTGGTACAATGGCTGCTCTATTAACTAACCGGTACACTGATTGCGTACGACCTTTATCACTCAACACGATGGTTAAGTGATAATTATGTAACGCCCCGTAGTAAATTTACGAGAATCGCTTGTCGTCCGGTGTTCACCCGTTGAGAGGTGCCAAGACATAAAATATAGACGTAAATCTGGTGCGGCATAAGACATTGATTCTTATCTTCGAAGCGAAGCCGAACCATACTCTACTACCTTCTACCATGTAAAGTGTACGATAAAAGTAAGCGTGTTCGGGGCTGCTTCGTTCACGGGGCAGCAACCAAAGACGGTAGATCTGCAGGAATGGCTTCCAGTTACGATGCTATCATCGTTATTATCATGAACATCACCATCAACCAATCTGAAGGATCAAGCTGATGGGGCGTTTAACATTTTTTTTATCGCTTGTTATTTCAACCACGCTACACACCAACCATAAGCTGGTGGTGGGAAGGATCTATTAAATAAGCACTGGGTGGGTTCGGAATCACGCCAACTACACGGCAGACACCTGCCCGAGGTGGGGCTTTGCAGAGGATCTTTAATTAAGTAATTCATTTTGTGCCAGTCGCAGATTGCGTTATCGCTGACAACTATCCGAAGCAAACGGGCCCATTGTGGGGGAATTTGTTTNTTAACATTTTTTTTATCGCTTGTTATTTCAACCACGCTACACACCAACCATAAGCTGGTGGTGGGAAGGATCTATTAAATAAGCACTGGGTGGGTTCGGAATCACGCCAACTACACGGCAGACACCTGCCCGAGGTGGGGCTTTGCAGAGGATCTTTAATTAAGTAATTCATTTTGTGCCAGTCGCAGATTGCGTTATCGCTGACAACTATCCGAAGCAAACGGGCCCATTGTGGGGGAATTTGTTTTTTAATTTCAATCAAGCACTACTCCAATCATAAATTCATCGGTTATTTGCGACAAGTTTCGCTATTGCCACGTATAGGTGGAACGAAAATTCGTTTTGCGAAAATGTGGATGCGCCACTGCTTAGCGATGAGTGCTGCAGGAAGAAGGATGTAAAGTTTGTCCATAAATCTCACTTCTCTCTCTCTCTGCGTCTGTGGATGTGGTCGGCGTGTACGTTCGCTTCGCTCCAGTCAATATTCATTACGGTAGGGCCATGCCCTTCTGGGCGCTGTTATGCCGGGCTACAACATTGGTCCGCTGAAAGTTAGAATACTCTGCACAGGGCACTGTTCACGCCATGCTGTCTCTGCCCGCTGAGCAAAGTGCCAAAGTATTGGATCTAAAGCATCGATGACCCAAATTCTGGTACGTTGGTGAACTTTTGGCTTCCGTGGCATCTTCGCACGAGTTGGTAGCATTAACTTTGCCGAGGAGAGACACATTCTTTGGTCGTGTTTGTTGCAGCGCTGCGAAAATGTGTTTGGCACGAGGGAATATTTATTTTCCAGCGACTATTTATGCTCCAATGCACATAATGGGATTATAAGTTGTTGTCGTTAAAATGGCTGATGTAAGAACGACTTTAAGAAATTATGCTCTTTTGGAAAGTTCGATTACAGCTTGTTTCTGTCAAGCTGGCAAAGTATGCGTATGAATAAAATCAACGTCCCTTGGAATCAAGTATGGTAATTCAGTTTATACATTTCGAAAATACGAAACCATTCATTAGTGGGCCTCAAATCTCTCGGTTTGTCTTGGTGGTAGGTGATTTAGATTGGTTGCTATCAAGAGTATGATTTGGCTCACAATTTCCATAAACATCAGCACCAGTAGTGTCTGCCGATCGAACGACAGTATGCAGGATGACAACGATGCCAACGTTGTGATGCACCTTACCACGAAATTACGGTGTTCCCTAGGATGATTAATAATAGCAGTGCAACGGGCGGTGAATGCGAATGTCTGGATGATGTGTCTCCACGATGCCGTCATGTTGCGGTCAACGCCGTACAGTGATTGTCTTGCAGAACTGGGTGCAGAACATTGGGAATCATCAAGGACACGAAAGTTTCCCAGCGTACCTAACGTTGCGCAGTGTTCGATCCTCTTTCGCCTAGGTGTTGCGGCACGTGTGCAAATGCACGGTTTGTGTCAGCAAAGTGACACCGGATTGTTTGCTGATGTTAGGCTACAATTTCCGAATTTTGGCAACCACTCAACGAGGCTGCAAGAATTGCCTCTAGAACAGAACAGCCACGTCCTTGGTGCTTGTCCTTTTATTTTCTCTGCTCTGCTGGAAGAAGTGACAGGCGTTTAAAATAAGATTAAGGACGTCGTTTGGCATCGTTTATCTTATCGGGTGTCTGCCGGACACAAAAAGGACACAACTTGACAAGGCTAACTAAGGCGTACAATGCCTCCGCATTGGTGTTTTGTTGGTGGATCGTTCTGGTCACTTTAGAACCACCATCGGCAATCAAACTAACGAGTTCAATTTGGTAGAGTCGAAAATGAAGGGATAAATGAAGGCGAATATTAATGTAACGCCATCTGCCGAATGTCGTTGGCAGAGCGTAAAAAAACCTTTCCTTGAAACGTCCGTTGCGAATTCGCTGGCTTTAACTTGTAAAGGGACTTTTGTTCAGTTATGTATCCTTTTGTTTACAATCTTCTTTAAAAGTCAATGTCTTGGTTCACCCGGCGTTGTAAGGTTCGTTTCGAAACAAAACACATTGTGCTCAATGAAAAGCCATTTGCTGCTTGCTGGAACGGACTTTTCTTTTCCGTTCTGAAGGTAAAACAATTGTGATTCACCATTGCAAATACGGTCCTGTTCTAAATGCCAAGAATGCATGGCACTCGTACCGGGTACCTTCTTGGCGTTCTGTATGTGAGCAAACGCCGTACGGACGAGATTTGCCAAGAAAATTGGTAAACACAATAGCACTCCTGTTTTATTTGTTGTGACTACACACAGGTGCAGGAATGAAACCCAATACAAAGCCTTTAACATCCTATCTTGTGTGGGTGGTAAGTATACACACATTATTTCCAGACAGAAGGCGGCCTAGTTTTGTGTTCGGTTCAATGTTTTTTTTTGCCTGCCTGCAATGAGTCTGTCATGCAAGGCATCATCATCTAAGCTAACTCGGGTCCCGTGCCAATGTTTTGCTCAGTAAAGGATTGAGAATAATAGAAAATATGAGACTCCGTCACCTCCTGTTTTTTCTGCTTGCCTTTCCCTCTTTTTTCCTTGACTCGACCTCAAAAACCGCAGAATGAATGATGAACTCTTTGCCTCGGCAAACGAGTGGCTAAACGGAGTTGACCTCTTCCTGGGTGGAAAATCTGATCGGACTGATTGAATTTCGAGCTTGTTATAATCTCGTTAACCTGCCAAAGTAAAAGAGCACGAGGAGTTTACTTTACTGCCTGTTGTCTAGGACTGGAGACTGGGCGTTTGGGTGGAGGGCCGATGGTGGCCGTCGCTAGCCCGGAAGGAAACCGAATGAAAGTTGAAGCCTTTCGGTTAGTTGGTGAAGCCTCGGGCGCGACAACCCACCCTAGTTATGTATGATGTCGCTCCGAAAAGAGCGAAGTAGTGCAACAGCAGCAGCAGCAGCAGCAGCAGCAACAACATATAAAAAATGGCGAACTGGTTAGGTGGCGAAATCTGTCAGAAGAAAACTTTTTCAATTTCCTCTGTGGGATGTGGGTGAAGTTTCGAATGGTTTTGTTCGACCGCACCGGGAGCATGAGTGCACTTCCTGGTTCTGGTTGGTGGCTTTCTGGTTTCTGGTTCGTCCCGGCACTGCTCGACAGCAAAGACAAGGGACTCATCAGCAAATCGTTGTACGAAGGCACAAAGCATGCAGGCCGTGGTGGTGGATGCAGCAGTGGATTACAGCAGGAGATCCCCTGCAGGAGCAGCAAACGTTGCTCATGTCTTCTTCTTCGGTTGTGTTTTTTTTATTTTCTGCTTCAAGAAGGAAAAAGGTCATCGGAAAAATGCAGAATAAAACCAGCTGGAAGACCACGGCCATGGCGCACCGAATGAACATGATGGCTGGTGCGAGTATGCTAGACCCTTATTGTGGTTGGCCCTTCGCAACGTTCGTTGCTTGCGGCGACATAGACTTTAATGAGAATGTAAATAGAAAACCATGTTTCTCCGGCACACGAACCATGGACGGATGGGAAAGGACGTCTCCATCTCCAGTAAATAGCACGTATTGGTGCCGACGGCCATGGGTCTAACTGCACCAAAGGCTTAGCAGCATACAGCATGCGGGTTAAGCAAATGAGCACAGCTTTCGGTCGGTTCGTTTTCGGCCTGACAAGCGTCCTTTACAGCGTCCCGGAGGCATGCCATACTGAATCTAACTGTGGGGGAAGATCCTGGTCTCCTGATCTGCTTTCCTATCAGACATTGGACAATCCTCGTACACCGTCATGATGCCGTTCACGTATGCACAGCATGTTCCCCCCAGTAATATTCAATAGCAGGTAACAGCTTGTAGTATGAGTCGTACGACAACGACGACGTAGCAAGCATTTCAATTGCAAAACCCTTGCAATGATTCACATTTGGGCAGCATTCATCGCAGGATGAAATCGGAATAATGATTTTTGTTTGCATTAGATAGATACTCCTTTATCTCTGGCGAGGCACAAGGAAAATATGAATAATCAAAACCCAGTATCAATGCAACACAACACCGGCGCATAATTAATGCATTTGCAACAACACGCACATTGTAGTGTACCCTGTGCCGTTGCTAGTTGCAGCCTATAAAGATTTGCATCGACTAATCGTAACTCTAATCAAAATATGCAAATTATCAACCCTTTTCGTGTCAACATTATCACACTGTTTGCATACGTGCTTGTGACAATAACATTTATTTTAACATTTTCTTTCAACCTTTCCCAAGACAACGCTGTGGCACAGTTTGTCCCGTGTTTATGTAGCCCGGATCGATTGGCTGATTGTTGCGGATGTTTGAATAACCGGCGTACGGTATGGTGGAATGGATGGAAATTGTCAGCAGCAACAACTGGGAACACTTGTTGATAACCGCTTGCCGTAATAACCGCTCGGTCCATCGGTAGTGACTTTGAAAGGTTGAAAAATCGGTCCGTTGATTGGTTGGAAAATTATGACCGCATGACAGCATGGGTAATAAAATTTCAATTGAAGTCAAACCCGGTTCGTCGGTGTAATGATGTGTTATTCAATGTGACCGGTAAGTGAAATGCAACACCACGATCGTCAATGGACAGTTATTAATGTTTTTTGATGTCGATAATGAATTTTACGGTTTCGAATGGTCGGAAAAGCGATGCATAAAATATATTCCGTTGCTTTTTTCTTTTGTTTCGTGTCGCTTTCCATCCCACGCCTAAACTGTTCGATGTGTTATGTGGCGTTGTGATGCGTGTAATTGCGGTAAGCGACATTTTGTGGAGAACATCAAACAAACAATCCACTATTAACATCTACACAATGCTGTGAGGATGGTTACCGACACGTTATGTTACAGGAAGCGCACAAAGGACACTTAACGGTTTCCATAAACGGAAATTATTTTATTTATTCACCCATTATAACCATAACCTGTTTTGATTGAAATAGCATCAATAAAATTGACCCCAAGAATTTGTTTTTTTTTGTGCACATTTGTTGTCAAAAGTTGATAATTAAATGATTTAAAAATAATTTTGAAACATTGAAGTGTTAATGCAAATTTTAATGACCAATAACCATAAACAAAAAGATTTTCAAAAGAACTAATCGTACAGTGTTGCTATCTAGCTTTTTTATAAAAAATTGCGTTTGAAGATAGTACAGCTCTGTCAGCAATTCTCGTCATGCTTCAAGCTGTTCAGTTTGGTCGCACGGAACCAAACGCATCATCGTGAAGTGATCGCTTCCAGGAAATAATACATAATGACTTTACCTCATCGTTCATATCTTCATCATCATCTTGTGATTTGCTTGCGTTCGTCAACTTTATCATTCGTGGGTCTATTTTTTTGTTTTGCGCTGTAGAAAAGGGAACATTTCTTCACATTCCTCGTAACCGAGCTTATGCGCTAGCATTTAATTTTATCATATTTGCTTCTGCTATTCCTTTCTGTCTTTTTTTTTTGTTCGTCCTTGCGGTATCCTCTTTTGGTGCCTGCAGTGGTTTGCGTTCCTTACAAATTGTGAGAAGCTTGCTGCAGACGGAGCAAATAATGAAAATTCTTGTAAAACTTTGACGTGCGCTTGCCCTGTCTCGCGCCAAGCCGTGTACTTGAACCCGAATAGCGCCAACTTATTGTGACGGACTCGGTGCTAACTCCTTCAGCAGCTTACGCATGTGACGGAAGCAGCAGTACTGAACACCGGGTTTCCGTGGCAAATCTTTACATTTTGAACATTAGAAACGGTGAACGTTTTTGTCGCACGGTCGTACACTAAACGAAAGTTTTTTTTTTGTTTCGTTCTACGGGCAAAAACTATGAAATATTATGTGCCAAATTGATAAAGTTATGCGACTGAAACCGAGCGCAAACGGCGGCCGCTACTGATGTACTTCACAGAATCATGTCTCCAATCGTGGGAAAAGCCGAACAAGTTTATGAACCTTTTGGTGGAATCCTCCTCAGCGCACACGTGGCGGCTTGTTGCTGTGACGACAGTTGACCGAATTCTTGGCGGCCCTGTCTGTGTCGACAATTCAATTCTTTGGCAGGGTTGCCAGATTCTGTCTTCGTTAGTTTCTTCTCTTTTTTTTAAGGCCTGCGAGAATGTCCTCATCCCTTGTCGAGGACACTTTCGTTCTTTTAGCGACACACGAACGACAGCTGTAGCCGGGGCAGCCCGGAAAGGAAAGCTGTCAGACGCGCCTGTTTGGTCCCTTTTGCTGTGTTGTCGGCTTTTCAGCAATCGAACCTTGCATTTCGAATCGCTAGTGGCCTGGTTTTTTGGTTGATCTTTCTTTTTTCTGCCCTCTCGTCACCGGAAGTGGAGCAAATATTGGAGCGAGCTTGCTAGACACAGTACGTGTTCAGTTGGTACGAATGTTCATTTTGCTTAATTTTTGTTGTAGCTTGATGCTGAATTTTGTTTGTCGGTTCACATACACCCAGTGGGGCGTTGGGCGAGTCTTTTGCCCTTCCGGTTTGCAACTGTTTGGGTGTTTGGGTTATTGGAAACTACGGTTGTGTCGCTCGTTTCACGTTTCGATGGATACTAGCCGTGACTACTGGGACGCCAATATTTCGTTGCCGTTGTTTGCGGCGCCTTGTCTGCCACGCCGGTTTGACGCCAGCGATCGTTACCACTGCACAGGAACCAGGCCATGCCGGCGACTATTGCTACTAGTATGGCTCCTGCTGCTTTTGCCTCGTTTGAAGTCATCAACGAGCGGGCATCCTTTCGGGATTGAAGTGTCCATTACATTCCATTTCCTGCCAAATGGCACCGTTTTCCGACGGCTTCGGAAAGAGAAAAACGAACAGCGGCGGAAACTGGTCGAACGACCGGTTGCCTGGCTGCACGGTCAGAAGTTTCCACACCGTCGATCAATAAACCACGCTGGATGCAAAAATGGTGTTGGTTTTTATTAAGCTTTAATGGCACTGTCATTCACCGTTCGTGACTGAGCATCGGTGGAAGAATTGTGTACATATTTATGTGCAGCAAACGTAAACCTTTAATAGACATTTTAAAGCGTTAATGGTTTAATGTTCGCTTTTGCGTAAGATTGCATAATCTAGACATACTTATAGACTGCCGTAAATAGCCGGTAGTTATTCGGGGGTGTAGATGACTAATTGTGCGCATTTCGCACAAGTATCCGGTTAGCCGGTACAAAGCCAGGCCAGAAGTTCTGGCTGGCAACTTTGTCCTGCCAAATGCTGGACACTCACTGCTTTATGCTTTATGGATAGAGAAAAAGTTGCCTCAAGATATTCGTGAACTAAAGCTCGTGCCACAGCATGATGCCCAACACGTCGAAGGTAGCGGCGATGGCAGCAGCACTGATGAAGAGAAGCTTCTTCCAGCAAATGCAAGCGGTACGGTACTGATGGTTGAAGTTGTCTATCAACTGGACAGCTGGCTCGGTTCGGACTAAAGATGGGGTACCATAAAAAAAAAGTTTTGTTTAGTTTTCCCAGAGCATTCTCTCCCTTGCGCACACATTGGGACATGCGGGAAAGGGATGAACTTGTTCAATCCCATCGTTTGCCAGCAATAAGACCGGAGTTTGAGAAATCACTTAAAACTTTCTGTTGGATTTTGGCGACTTGCTAAGCTCTTTACGACTATGTAGTACCGTTGGATGAATTTATAAAACAGTGCTTGTAGGTTCTGTTTTTTTTCTCAGCAGGAGAGAGCTGTTCCTTATTTTTTGCAAGGGACAGGAATAAACCTTGATACTTTCTCGAATTACGTTCGCTTCATTTGTGGGCAAAGCGAGTTTTGCTACATGATGAAAAGTTTCAATTGAGTTCCGTTTATGGTGAAGAAATGTTATAGATGACGTATATGTAGCGTAAACGATGAATCATTACAACTTCGTTCGAGGAATAAAAACATATCACAAATTTGGATGCTTTTTTTCTCGATTTGAGAATTGTAAACTGATGACAATTTAAGGTAAAATTCAACGAATTTCTTTCGCCATGTTCTGCCGGGCGAAGGAATTGAACGGTTGTACAGCGTAACGATCGTACCGGTTGAACCAAACACATGCATCCGAAAGCTGTATTTACCATTACCTTAGCCCACAGATGTGTCCTGTACGTCGAACGATGATGTCGATGATGGAATTTACATTTCGATAAGGGTTTCCTGCACGTCCGCAGCATCGAAACCGTACGGGAAAAAAGAACCTCTGCTGTCTATCAAACTATGATGCCAGCTTTTCGTGTGGAAAAGCGTACGCCGTCGAATGTACGAATCCAGACGAACCCCGAACCATGATTGAAGCTTGTGGTACAGGTAGGAGTTAGAAATTGAATAAAATTGGTATTAGATTCTGTACAACGCACTGCGTAGAACAAATCTGAAGGAAGTAATGAGATTACTATCCTCGGCTTTATTTGGCAGATGGTTCCGAGTTTTTTTTTTTTTTTGCTACCGGCAACACGGTTTGCTTGTGTCACTTGTGTCAGCCATTGCAAGATGTTGTCATACAAATCCTCCATCATCCAGTTGACTAACACTTCCCGACGGTGGATGAAAAATGTGATGGAAAATTAATGGTACTTCTGGGCGGGCATGATGGATGCCGTCCAGCAGCAGCAGCATACACGGCGTGACGTGAAATCCTCTTGAACGACGATATTAACTTAAATTAAATTATGACGAAGGCATGATTTGCAGCTGGATTGAAATAATAGCACTAGGAAGGATGGCCTATACGTTTCCGGTTGCGACAAGGACGATTGCGAAAGTCATCCCTACCGTGACTCGGCTCTACCGGTACGGTCGGCTGAAACGGCTCCGATCCGTTGCCGTTAGCGATCATGGGTGGCACATTCTCTGTTGCGATGTCTTTCTTCCATCCGCCCGAATTCAAAGAAACTTTGCCCCATCTTGTGATGAAGGATGTGACTGCATGTACGAAGCAGTCGATGTCGGTATGACATCGGCAAAATATGTCGCTCCGGTCACTGATGTATGGTGATAAGAGCTGCTGAACTTTGTCAGGTATTGCCATAAGGAAATATCGAGCAAACAGAACATGACAAATCAAACAGTCATGCTCGGGTAGCGGGTGAAGCGAGAGTGCAAAGTTGTCTGTTAGCGTTCGTGGGAAGGTCTTCACAAATTTCAATTAAGTTCATCAATCAAGGGATGAAGTTANGGATGTGACTGCATGTACGAAGCAGTCGAATAGTCGGTATGACATCGGCAAAATATGTCGCTCCGGTCACTGATGTATGGTGATAAGAGCTGCTGAACTTTGTCAGGTATTGCCATAAGGAAATATCGAGCAAACAGAACATGACAAATCAAACAGTCATGCTCGGGTAGCGGGTGAAGCGAGAGTGCAAAGTTGTCTGTTAGCGTTCGTGGGAAGGTCTTCACAAATTTCAATTAAGTTCATCAATCAAGGGATGAAGTTAGATGGTCGAGTTTTTGTGTGGCGCTAATAGCGGAGGGGAATTTGATTTCGTTTAAAACGGCTCAACGCTAAACCTGCAGGAAGCTAATCTTAGCGCTTAGTGACGTGAAACCAAGAACTAGCGAAATGCGTCCCTTTTGATTAATAGGTGTACTAAATCGAGCACCACCTCGGACTGCCTCGGCACCGTGATTTAGAATAGACATGATTTTATGTACAATGTTTCAGGTTTGTGTTTAGCAACAAAGTAGATGATTGGTTTGCATCACCTCTGGACATTAGAAGTGGTTTTTTTTCGACAATGTTTGACTTTAAATCGCATGGGATCAAAGAAAATTGATTACTTTTAGCAGAGAGCTTTTCCTGGGCTGGGTCAGATGTGTTGCTAAGGTTATTTACCATTCGATCCCTCCGCGTTCGCCACATTTTTCCGCTCTCAAGCCTCCGTGCCGTTGGCTTCTCCTTTTACTAGATAAGGAAATGGAATTGAATTTTATTACGTCTGTATCGACGCAAAATTGCAATCAACCTAGCAAGTGAAGCGAAGGAAGTGAAAGAACGTGCGATGATCGGGTGTTCCGTTTCGGTTTCGGTGCGGCTGGCAAGACAATCTTCGTCGGTTTGGTCTGGACGAGACAGCAGATTTAATGGAGACACACCGGCATCGGAGATATCTTGGTGATAAAATTAAGATCACCTCGATTACGAATCCGAACAGGAACCGAGAAATATCCGTTTCCCGGTCCGTGCGCTTGGATCTTCACCGTCGAAGATGAGCGCTGTCCCGTTTGCTTGCACAGGCCGTCGGCTAGCCGACAGGGATGGGATCGTTATGGTGTGAGATGCTTATGGTCATTGCACGGATAAGTCGTTGCGACTGTACGACTCTCGTGGCGTGCTGATGGTGTTGGTTAGCCACCAAATAAACCGCATCCCACATCTTTTCCTTCCAGTTCCGGCAGGTCCCGTTCCTTTGCCATCTCAATGGAGGTTTGTCCAGGTGGCTGCTGGGAAGGTTGTATTTTCCAGGGCATGATAATCCTCAGGATAATCTGCACACTCGCCTGGAAGCGCAGAATTAGAGGGAAAATCTACCAGACAGCGATGGTGACAGTGTAGATGATGCTCATTTGCTGACGATACTTTAGGTGCTGGCGCAATCATCGTGGCGTTGGAATTAGAAAATTGAATCTTTCGCTTCATTATGCTCACCTTTTCGGAAACGGAAAGTCGGTCAATTTACTATCAATCAGGGAAAGTGCACAAAAGTCGACGCTCCCAAATAGTGATTGGATAATGTTTGCGTGTTGTAAATTTGTAATGATTTTCGCTACTCACCAACGGTCGACAGCATTTTTTGCAATCAAATGTAACTAAGAATTTGAAATACATTTTACGGTCAAGTATTTGCTGCTATTGAATTTCGTGGCAAATGTTTACCTTCCGTGGGAAGGACACAGCGAACGATTTAAATTTCACCAACCGTTCGCCCGGTAATTGCTCCAAAACCACAATCAAACCTACAGGAAGCAGCCAACAGTCTTCGGTTTATTGCAGGTGACATGATATCAAAAAGGTAGCTGTTATCAATGGTGTACGGTTTTTGTGTGCGATGCCTTAAATCGTCTTCCTAGCCCAGCGACTTGCGGCGGCCTAGCCCGGTGCTTGATTCTCCTACTTGCACTGGTTGCGATTGAGCTGATGCCTTCTTTTTGGCACCTTGATCAAATTGCCGATCTAAATTGCGCAGCGTAAAAGTTGCGTTTGATTTTATGGGTGACTGAAAACGAGACCGATCCCTATTACCACCGGTTGCTTTCCGGCCGTAAAATTCGTACGATAACGTGGCGAAGCAAACCGCACTGGGGCAAAATTGTACGGCGGCAAGCGAAGGAAGACGGTGAACAAATATGCTAAGGGCCATTTTTGGCGAGCTTCGATCGCGTTAGCGTATCATCACTTGGTGGGGTAAGAAAATATGCCTAGTATTCTGGTTTGGGTTTCGCTCGGCAGCGAAATGTGAGGGCAATGAAAGTGCTCACTTGGTGATGAGGGAATTCGTGGTGCTCATAACAATGGTGCTGCTGTTGTTGTGATGTGCCTTTACGCCCTGTGCAATGGCAGAAGTTACTTTGCTTTACTACTACTTTTACTCGCAATTTTGCTTTACTGATAGCCGGGGCTAAGCTAGCCCATGACGTGCGATGGAACGAAGAACGAAACTTCTTATCTGTTGCAGAAGGTATGCGAAATAAATTGGGAAAATTATTGGAAAAGTTTTTTTTATCGATTTGCCAGAGCGTATCTTGAAGTGTGCCCTCATTGCCATCATATAGCCGACAAAGGAATGGTCGAAAAGCAACAATATGCTAACTCGCCTTGAAAGTAATATATGGTAACAATACATGAGCTTAGTATAGCTATTGTTTATGTACCTTGCGGAATGTTTCATTTGCTTTAAACTTTTTCTTTACGATCACGATCACGTGATCTATCCAACATGTCTAATAAACTCGTAAACAGTTTGGAAGTAAATCGTTCATGCTTCTTTACCGATCATTGTCTCACTTGCTTATCAATACTGATAAAGTCCTGCAAAAGACGCGCATCTTGTTATTAGACTTACACATAAATCGATTCCACGATACCATTCTTTCCTTATGATTATAATGATACACCTTCTCCAACAAATCTCATCGGCAAATATCTCCCGCTCATAACTTCTGTGACATTCTTCCGGAAGAAAGTTAGACGCGGTGCACCACGCAAAGGTAAGAAAACGAAATTCAAACCCAAAAGCACAAGGGGAAAGTTCTGCGCCTCGGCTTCTGCCGAAGTTCATAAGTTCATAAATTGTTACATTTAACGGACACGAAAATGATGATGATGATGATGATGATCATGACGATGGTGCTAAGACCGGCACAGCCACAGTCGGCGTTTGATGTCGCTGGCAATTGCTTGTAACCACCGGTGGGAATTTAGCAAGGTTTTAACGATAAGGACGAAGGTGTGGGACTGAAAGGGAGAAGAAATTATGGCCAATACAGTACACTCACCCGGTAGGCGAGCAAATCGTTTTTCGCGGTACCCCAATCCAGGGGGAGAGCGGGAAGAAGGGAGGTTGGGGGTGGTTGGGTTCCATAGGTATCATCATTATCTTCGTAGAAACCGAGCCACCGGGTACTTCAAAGAAAGAAGCAATGACTTCGTCGTCCTGTGCATCCACCCGTAGTAAACGTCTGCCCTCGGTGTTATCGCGACTTACTCCCGCAACATCCTTTGCAACATTCTTCGTACATTAAGAAATGTTGTGCGGTTGTGGTTTTGCTACTAAAAAACGCTAACCATAACTCTACGGCACTGGCATTGGATTCTTTAGGAGTGTGTGTGTGTGCGCGCGCGTGTGAGAGAATGCACACGACGGTGTGACGGTATTTTGGGGGACCATAATTAAGACACTAAATGTCTTAACAGGAAAGCGTCTTCTGTTTATCTGTGTGAGATACTAAGAGGGAAATGCTTCCATATAAAAACAAACTCCCCCAAGGCCCGTACGATCCTTTCGCCCGGGTGTTTCCCAGCACGGAAGAGGTATAGATTCCGGTACCGAACGGTGACGACACCGGCTGATACTGCTGATGTTGATGAGGATGGCAAAGGATATCAGCCTCGGGCCAAGCTTTGAAGCCGACGCTCGGTTTTTGCTGAGTCGTATCCGGTTATTGTCATGTAAACAGGTTATGCTGTCCTGCTCCATAATGGGGTTGTAGTTTAAGTAGAGCTTCCGATTACGTGACAGGTTAGTTGTCCAACCACTAACTCTCCGTTGGCCACCTCTCACACACACACACATATATATATATTACACTCAACTCAAAGTGGTGGGCTCTGATTAACGGTTTGGTTCCGACACCTGAGGGCATTCTTATCTTGAGAAACCCGCCCGGTCGAGCTGTCTCAGGTGTCAGAATCTTACGTCCTGCTGCCACGCTCTTCCGCTTTTCGGTGGCTGTTTTAAAATGGTACCACGAAGTTTGTCCATTAGCATAAAGTGATGTTTTGCCTTTATCGGCTGATGGTGGAAATTAATCTTAATTACGTGAGCATATTTTGAGCTTCTTCGCCATTATCTTCGCTGCTTGTTTGGGGAATCATTGTTATACTCGCCAAACGTAACATTTAGCCAAGATAATCTAATTTACTTAGCTACACTGGAATGAAAATTGTTGTACTTTATAGCCCCCAAAACACTATTAGATTCCCTTTCAAGTGAATATTATTTGTTATACTAGGTTTTCAGTTTTTGTCCCAATACACATGTTCTGGCAAGAGCAATTCGTGCAAAGTGCTTTACATTTCCGTTTCTGCCCAATTGACCACCTTACCAAGCGCGGTAAGTGATAAAAGCCGTAAGCTCTCGGTTGTACGGCAACAAGCCAATGCAACGGTGTTTGGTAGCGGTTCCATCCCAGCTAAAGGATACAATTACCCACATCCGGTACACCGGTGTAAACTGCCAATTAGGGCATGTGGGTGCCAATTAATTTGCAGTCAGACCACATTATCCTCACCGTCGCAACATCACTTGCTTGCAGAACGCTACCAAGAAATGACCAATTTTCCTCTAAAGCCCTTGTCGCGAACTGTGCTGCACTTGCGGAGGTTCTCCGCTGTGCCAATGTTGCACTGTTGAAAGTGTGAAGTTATAGACGCCAATTACTCACGCTGCAATGTTGCAACCGTTTGTTACATCTTGCTTCAACTGTTTGCGCGCGTGTAATATCTGCATAAGGGGCTGGAAAGGAGTGTTATGTTATAAACGTAATACTGACTTTTGTTTTCAACTGCAGCGCGCGAATGACGAAGTTTTCTAATTTGCAGCACTCCAACGTTTGCCGTGTTGCTGTTGCTGGTGAAACAGAAGCTTTTATTCTGCATTGCGGCATGCGAGCTGTTAAATTTATCCTTTCGCACGTATTCCTCGCTGAACTATGGGTGCGCTACTTCACCTTCGCCCGGTTCCATTTCATATGAGATTGCTCTCGCATTGCTGTTGTCATTCCGAAGAATTCATTCCATTTTCATGATGATGCGGATCCCACGAAGAGTTGCCATGTTACAAGAGACCGGGGTGAAACTTTTGCCCCACGACAGCGTGCAACATTAGTGCAACTCATTCTTCTACACACCGTAAAGTGTGCATGTCCAACATTGGTGCGCGATCCATAAACCATCACGATGACGAATTGAGCTTCCTTTTGTGGCGGTCATTCGTTGCACATTTTTTCCCAAGCATCCGCATCCGCACGGGGGATTATAGGACATTGTGCATCTCTCGGTTCTGGACCCAGGGAAGATCCTTTCCAACCAGCCGGGTCCGTCAAGAGCGAAATTGGCACCAGACAAAACATCCCCCGAGGGACAGTAATCTATCAACGGTCGGAGATTGATGAAGAAATGCAACGAAGTGGCAACAGAAGTAGCACAGCAAAAAAAAAGCAACGAGAGTTAGTTTCATTGCACGAGCGAAATTGCATCGTTGTGCTGTCTTTCCCTTTGGCGCAACGGTCTCTAGTTCTATCTAGGCAGAAGTCTGTGGTGATGAATTCGGTATACCGGTGCAGGTTTTGCTGAGGAATGAGATTTTTCATTTTATAGTGTGCAATAAGGATCAGAGTATTACCGAGACTTAATAGCATATTCCGCATCAGCAACCGTGCTACAGAAATACAATTTACATTACTTTTCCCGGATTAAAAACAAACACCACAACAACATGATATTGTTAAAGTACTAAAGTGTGTAACGTTGTTATTTTTATGCGTTTTTCCATGGAAAAACTCTTTTGTGTGACTCTCAAACGTGCCATCCGGAGCAAATGTATTTAATGAATGGTTCCGGTACCTTCAAGATTGTTAATTGGAAATGATAAAACGTGTATGGAGTTGGTTTTATTGAATTTGTTAAGCATCTTCCCCTTTTTAACATTTTTTTGGCCAAATCTCTTTGCCAAGGGAAGAATTTATCTCCTTCGTCCGACACGGACAATGTCCCGGTCGAGCGTGTAAAACTATCTGCAAAGAAAGTTGGATTTCAAATCCTTGCTGACAACACAAAGAAGGTTCTTAGCTTCCGTGCTAGCTAGTTCTTGCTACGGTATGGACACATAAATTTGTTCACGAATGTGACGGAAGAAAGCGTACGCTATCCAAATAAGAAAAGAGAATAACACAAATTCAGGCTCATTGTCGAACGGAAGAACATTCTTGATTTTTTTCAAGCGCATTCTTTTTGGCAGCGTGTGTTG
Source organism: Anopheles rivulorum (assembly GCA_018908115.1). Taxonomy (NCBI): domain Eukaryota; kingdom Metazoa; phylum Arthropoda; class Insecta; order Diptera; family Culicidae; genus Anopheles; species Anopheles rivulorum. The sequence goes on from STHB01000011.1 coordinate 6,440,244, forward strand.
CAATGTGTTTCTACACAGAGACCCGTTTCTTGTAGCCCAAAACACGTGTGTGCCGGAATGGGAGATGGAATGTGGAAAATGGATTAGTTTTCTTTCTTTTTTCTCCAACTTGGCGAATAAGAAAATATCCAGCACTTGCAGTGTATCTCTGGCAATAGCCAAAATTGAACGGAAACTTGAAGCAAACATTATTCACCAATGCGACTAACTCCTCTTCAAAGAAGGACTATAGCTGCACATAAATCAGTTAATATATTTTAGCATGTGATGCAATAATTTATTTGCTTCTTCACAATCTGACGCCATGACCTGATTTTTGTTTCTATTTGGAAGCACAAACATGGTGGAAAATATGTGACAAAAAATGATTCCTCTTTCCCTTTTGCAACAAACCGATTTTTATCGAGCACTGGATTATAGATTCCATCCTTTTTCGATCTGCCTTCCATTCAGAGAGGTCGGTTTTTATGTTTTTGATCGAAAATTTTGCCCAACTTTGGTGAGGAATATTGTCCTTGCTCTGGCGGTGACTGTTGTTCTAAGCTGCAATGCAAGGTTTGCGGAAAATAAACGACAACAAAAAAATGGGACAAAAGATTTTCCCATGTAGACTTTTTTCGCCTGGAAAATAAATATACCTCGATTTTCTTCGAAGGATTCTTTCCAAAACAGTGACGTGGAATCCCTTTGGCAGGCGATTTTAAATAAGCTTAACGACTGTGCTTAGTTTCCGTTTTGCTTTTTTCCTTGCTGGTTCACTTCAGGATCGGCTCCTGGTGTGCGCCGGGTAATGCGCCGCCACGCCGTTATTTCTTCATGCAAAAGGGATCGAACAGATTTCGCCAATGGGGTGTAATGGGTGATGTTGATTCTACCCCGTTGAAGGCATCTTAGTCCAGTGAGCTGTGTTCTACACCCGACTGAGCTTCCGCCCGCACCGAACCGACGGGAAGCCGAACCGAACCATGGGCCCATCACTTCGATCCTTCGTCGCGAACACCAAACAGGATACACACGCCTCAAGCAAGCTCCTTGGAGAGTTGAAGAAGACCGCTCAAACAGCGGCGGATGTTTGCTGGCGGGCGGGCGGCAACCGAGGATTACAGCAGAGGAACAATCCGGCAGAGCGTATATGGACAATCAAAATAATGATGAGCCTTCGTTCGGTTGCTTGCGGATGGGATCGTGTTTTCCCTTCCGGTTGGACGGCTGATTTAGCGTTAGCCTGTCGAGCGTGGGTTTTTGCGGCACCGAATCACTCGGGTCGGATGATTGAAGGATGGATTTGGTCGGTCTTGTTTCGAGAGCCGTACAGGACGATGATGTGTCTTTAAAGTGTTTGTCAACGTCGGATTTTTGACAAGGTTCGGCTGATGAATGTTAACGATTCGCAAGGCTTTATGTGCCCGGGTCCCACCATCCTCTGTGCCGATCCGGTTCGTTACGGGTTTAGGCCAAAATCTCGATTTTGGCTGTAGATTTGTGCGAAAATTTAGGGAAGGCGGGAATCAGAGCTTTCTTCCTTCTGGTTTTATTCGAATCAAATCGTCATAAACAGTTTTATATGTTGTGAACATCGATGCTCAACGCTTCTTACCACTCCATCCATATTTTCGCCGTGCTTTATCGAAGTATTTTTATTTTATGCCGAAGAGCTTGAATTGCATCGGGTCTTGAAATATTGTCTTTAGTTTGCTTTTTTCATTTTTCACTGAAAATGGGATTGGTTTGATCGTCCCTTTTCGCATGTGACGTATTAGCATATAAACAGCACTTGCTGGTGCTATGGTATGGCGAAATGCATTATTCCCCGAAATAAATGTTATCGTTCGTTTCCTCCTCAATTCCTAGCCCGGTTCCTGTCACCGTTTGCTTTGCATACCGAGCACGAAAAAATGTCACCATTCGACGAGCTCATCCAATATTTATGGCCATGCACATGTTCGCCCAAGCCGTGCTTATCTGCACTCCATGTATTCATCCAGTAAAACGCTGTTGCGGCGAAGGTAGAGTTGCCTGTACGTCCAAAGCATCTTCGCCGGCGCTCGTCCACACACCACATGTCCCAGTGTCGCATCCCGCAAACGATCTTTTATTGTTATGCCCAAGTGCACGAATGTCCCGGTGGGATACATACTACCGTTGTTCGCCTACCCTGTATCTGTCTGTATCCTATCCCGGCCAGGACATTTTGATTTCGTCCTACCACGAGCGCTCACCGGAGGAGTGCAAGACAGATGGCTGAAATGGGACCGTATATTTTCCACCGCTTAATGTCCTCGTTCTTTGCACGAACGTGTGCTCCATCTTTAGCACCTAGCTCCCGGCACCAGGCACGATTTAACTGAATGATTAATTTTGAAACTTTTTCGCCCCATTCCTTGGCACTCAGCTGCTGCTGCTGCTACTGCTCGGCAGAGGCGCGTCGACGTATAACGCAGTACGTACTGACTTGCCGACACATCAACACGGCGTTCTACTTCAGTGCCTCGCATGAGTGGATAAAGTGCCAAATTTACAACCTTAACATCCTTTTTTTTATATCCCTGCTCAACCTGCAACCTATTTTAGACGATCCTTTCAAACATAAGGTTTGTTTTCGCCCGATGCTACCGGGTGACCTTTTTTCGGTCCTCTGTGCAAGACGGGAGAAAAGCGACCCGAGTAGGAGACCTTTTTCTGCTCCGCATCCGACCGACCGAGGCACTTGAATGGAGGGGATGGTTAATGCAATCGTTGCTACTAGGTTACCATCCCACCGGTCGCTGCGTAATAAAATAATCAAATTTAAAGATCATCGCCCGTGTAGCGCCCTTACCCTTCGTGCGATGCACTTTGCAGCATCCGATCGTAATGGAGTTTGCCGACCGGTGGGGCTTTTACCAACCCGACAGCCAGAAGTTTCAGTGCCGGTGAAGATTCGGTCGGCCAAAATGGAGTAGTTGTGCCGTTTGGCAGCTCGTTGTTTACCTCGGAAGCTGTTTTCTCCCTCCCGAATGGCCACGTTTCCGCATCCGGTTGGGAAACACCAGCGAGAAACGAATCAACCAACATTGCACCGGGCTGATTGTGGCTGCCGGAAGGATGAGTAATGCGGTTTGGTTTGAAATGGCTTTGCAACACGACGAGTACTACGAGCTCTTCCATCGGAGTGTCGTCAATGTTGTTGTTCGGTAGCGTCCTAACATTCTATCACTTCCTTCTGTCACTGTGCCTGTTAGAACCGGTAAGGTGAGGTACAGTCCGCAACAGAGCAAAACAAAATAAAAACACGTTGTTCAAAACAGCAAATCAAATGGCGAACGAGCGAAAAGTTTTCTAATTATGCCACTCGGTTCCTTTTCTCTCTTGCATTCATATTCATCGTGCCGTGCCGCTGGGAAGTGTTTTATGGTTGGCAGCATGGTAAGATGGCCTTTTCCTTACTGTCCTCGTTTTGAGCCGGCTTTAGACATCTTGAATTCATACGATGATATCACGCGCGCTAGCTTGTACTGGTTGTCTTTCCTTTTTTTTTTTTGGCAACATTTTCGCAAATCCCAAACATTCCGCATGCAGCACATTGTTTCTCACCTCTGCAACATCGTCGTCGTCATTTCGGATGGGTGTAATTTGCATCAAACTTCTTTTTTTTCACCGGCTTGCTTGCGTCGTTTAAAGGAGAAGAAGCAAACTTTCCCGGGTTGAAGAATTGGGTGTAAAGGAATTGTGCCACCAGGCGCTCTTTGGTAACAGTTGGATATCATAAACAACATCGTAGCGACGCAATACGAACAAAACCAGACGGTACAGTTGAGGCGAAAGTAAACAATACTCTCCTCCCCCCCCCCCCCTCCCTCCCCCATCCTCTGACTAGATTCCGGATTTGGAGAAGCAGTTACAGAAAAGGGAAATACTTTTCGGCAGTGGCTTGCGGCATGGTTGGTGAGTAGGTCATGTCGGCTCGGGCTCGGGAGCTGCATACTTTTCAGCTTAACGAGTTGAAAAACGGGAAGATATGCAAATTTGGGCCCCGTTTTCTCGCCATTACCGCGCAGCAAACTTTTCCCAGCGGGAGTTAGAGAATAAAAATTCCACCCTTGTGCCCGGGCGCCCGATGGTGCGATTGTTGTCGGTTGCCACCAGCAGAGACGCTTTCGGCGCTGATCTGTGTTTCGATTTCGCTTTCTGTTTCGCACTTGACATGAAAAGAAGAAGAAAAAAACCATGGATTTATGTAATGATTCGCTCTTCTATTTTTGCTGACCGTAAAATAAAACCATCGACGAATATTCCCAATATGCAAAAACCGCACCACACTAGAGTGCGAACACGTTCGGCGCGATTCCGTTTGCTTATCGCGCACCGGTAGGACCGCGCCACAACAGGAAACAGTGTGCCACTTTTGCCCGTTTTTATGGGTGTAAAATGGGTGGCTGCTGGTGTGCACGGTACATGAAGTTGTGCTATAATTAACACTGATTACGATATGAAAATGGAAAAGTTTGGCTTATGAACTCGTGAACTTCCGTTCCGGCCCTTCCGAGAAGGAGCAGCGAGTCTTGCAATTAGGCACTCCGGAGTCTGTTTTGCCAGGCCGACGATAATGAAGAAACAAAATGGTAAAATCACTCGTAAGTTGTGGTAAAAATGGTTCATAATGCTTCCCACCTAGAGAAACCTAATATCCTTCCATTGCTGTATAAATAGCCACCGAGTATGGTTTGGTGCTACATAAGGGCTGAAAACTCATTCGCAATAGCCTTATTCGAAGCTGGCTGTTGACTACAACCGGTGGCTGCGTGGGTTCGCTTCTTACGGGGCTTGGCCACGAGTACAACAACGTTTGCCGAAACTTTTGCCAACCGGGTTGCACACTTCGGCGAGACCTTTTACGCAACGAAGCCATCCGACCGACCGACCGTGCGTAACAACCCGCAGGATCTTCGGGTATCGGTGGGCACCCGGGCGACGCACGACGGTGGTCGGCAGAGGGATGTTGTGCAAGTAAAGTTGATTAAATTAAGGTCCGATCAGGCGAAGCTGCTACAACTTCGCCGACCAACAACGAGATAATGGTTAAACGGGCTGTTTTACAAGTTTTTATGACTTTCCAACAAAGTGTACTAGTGCAAACACCCGGTGCGGTCTGATCGGTGTGGAGTCGGGATGGACTTTGCAAATGTCGTTCAGCCATAATAGGCACGGCTAAGTATATTCAATATGGCACAGGCTTAACTTTGTCAACACGCTTTCAGGTTGCAACATTTCAATTGTGCTTGCTTGCTGCAATACCTGGCGTGGTTGCGACAGAAGCAGCAGTGTCTTCTACGGATGCGCCCAACCTTCTATTGCCTACAGCAACAAAAAATGCTAAGCTGCTTTCTTCCTTGTTTTTGCCGTGCGTTACTATGCAACCGTCGGCTACGAATGTGAATAGTGACTTTGTTTTTTCGCTAGATCACTATCGGAAACGTCTCGCAAAAGCCAACGTACACGAAGAAAATAAAATAAAAACCCGGTCAAATACTAACAACTAATGGAACATTGTCACGGCAGCACGCCTGCGGATCGTCGCCTATTGGAGCGTTTGTTTTCGGGGAGCATTAAACATTCCGACAAAGAATTGTTGACTGTTTCGAGCGGCGGGACGAGCTTTGTTGTTTTGTTTGCGTTCAATGTCTCCTCCTCCCCTTTTTTCCTTCTTTCTTTGTTTTGTTTTGTTTTGTTTTGGTTGCTATGATTGGTTTTTGAAACCGTATTGTTGCTAAGCGTCGAACAGTAGATGAAGAACTTAAGAATGCGACTTTCTTGTTACGATTCAATTCCGTCAGGCAGTAAAAACGAACCGTTTGAATTCGGTAACGTTTTAAGACACGAAACACTATCACTTTTCGGACGTGACATCAAAGGTTTGCTTTGACGTCGAGTTTGTGTGCCGCCCGTGGACAGATAATAGTTTTATTAGACACCTCGTGTACGGCAACGCCACGCGATTCAGCTGCTAAGGATAGAGTGAACATAAAATCAAGCCTAAAAACCCAGCTTATGCTTCCCACGCATGTACGAAGCATAAATTCTGACGCGACCTGTCGTGCGACACGCGTACGCCTACCTACAGCTCATCTAATGGATATGTTTTGTTTTGCTCCTGTTCGCTATCTCGCGTATCTTGCGTCGATGATTTTCTTTGCAAACACACAAAAAACAGCAACAACACCCGTCCAAACCGTACACGTGTTCGATCAATTCCCCGGCATCTATACCGAACTTTGCCTCCATTCAATTGCGGACGAATTCGAAGTGATTGTAAATGTTTGGATGGAATTTAAACGCCACCGGTACAGGGAACGAACGATGGTACAGCATACAGAACATGGATGAAGAAGACAACACAACTTTGTTATTACGTGAACACAAACACACATGGGCGGACGGTATTCAGAGAGAGACCTACGCTAATGCGTAGAGGAGACTCAGCTCACGTATGATGACATCACCGTAAAGGGTCAAACGAAACCTACGAGCGAACCGGCTTTTAAGCGTCACCTCAACGCACACTCTCCCATCTCTTGCCCTGGTTGGGTGTCGTTTAACTGCCCCCGCACACACGCAGTTGGGGTTCGCGAACGTAAACAAACGGTTTTGTCTGCGTCTGTTCTGGTGCGTGTGCGAGTCTTTCCCTGGCACCGATACCCGGACCCGGTATCATCACCGTGTGGCTGCCGCAAAAGGTGGCAAACATCGTGCTCGAGTTTCATCGCCGTCTCGCTTTTGATTGAATATCGGGCATGGGCCTATAAAAACGCATGTCTGTGAGTGTTTGGTTGCATAAAATGAACGATTTCTCGAGAGCTATTGACAGTTATTGTGCTACTTTAACTGGTCCGGATGCGAGCAGTTTCGGTAGAATATTAAACCAATCAGCATCACCCCTTTGTATATGCTAGTGAATCGGTTTAATAAACAGATTCTGTGAAGTAAATTATGTAAATAAGAATTAAAATAAAAACCCTACAACGCAGATAGCTAAATTTATAAGAAGTAATTGGGGCTTCCACAACCGATTCATCAGATCAAACAGATGCACCCTCGTCGCTATAAGTAACTCAGCCGTAGCTTATTAACTACAGCTGTTTACGGTGCTCATTCATGAAATTCCTAAACGTTCGCCAAACCACATACCAGTGCCGCTCATGCTACCAGCTCATGCCGCCCACGAACGGATCGGCCACAATTCATTAATTAGCTTATGCCTTCCAAAAAGCGAACTAAAGCGATTCTTGCGATGCTGTGGTCGAACCGGTTCGGAAACGCTACCAATAACAAACACACATGTTGGGTGTGTGTGTGTGTGATGCCGATTGCCGAACATTCCGCAGGAAGTTGCATGACCTTTTTTTTTTTTTGGTTGTTGTTGCTGCTGCCACCACTGCTCCCTTCTTCTGCGCCATGCTGTGCTGCTTCCGGTCTGCGGACCCAACAAGATACCGAGTTTTATTGCCGATTTAATTGACTGAGTGTGTGATGGTGCCGGTGGTGTTGGTTCTTGTACCAGCTGGGACCGAAGAAAAGCGATGAACTGGTGATGTTGAACGTTTTTGGCACTATATTTATTGGAGAGTTGTGCATCATGGATCTTGAAGACAACGGACCCGTTTGTTTCGTCATTCGTTGGCGTGAGTTTTCTTGGGTTTTTGCCACAGTGCCGAGGGTAGTGAAATGGTAGTAATCGTCTACATTCACGACATGGATTACATCATGCTGATGCGTTGCCATCGCTGTAACACACCCAAGGGGAAATTGCTTACCCGTACGTCTAAGAATGTGTCGGACGACAGGNAACGTTTTTGGCACTATATTTATTGGAGAGTTGTGCATCATGGATCTTGAAGACAACGGACCCGTTTGTTTCGTCATTCGTTGGCGTGAGTTTTCTTGGGTTTTTGCCACAGTGCCGAGGGTAGTGAAATGGTAGTAATCGTCTACATTCACGACATGGATTACATCATGCTGATGCGTTGCCATCGCTGTAACACACCCAAGGGGAAATTGCTTACCCGTACGTCTAAGAATGTGTCGGACGACAGGCGGAAGAGTAGACAGTAAACAGATTGACCGACCGCGTAGGTTTCTAGCTGGCAACTTGGAAGAGCATCTTCCTCTTTATGATGTTTACTTTGCCGTCCGGGGCCCCGGTTTGCTACACTCGCTCCAGACGGTCATAAATACGTTGCAATAAGCGTCGAATGGCTTCGTCGTGGCTTGGAAGAATTTTGCTTCATCTTCGATCGTTGATAACGAACAGAAATGAAGATGCGAGAGCGCTGGAGCAAGGCCGCACATGGTACGCTCGTCTGGCAGGAGGATCAATTAACTTCCTAGCAGCGGAAATCGCCGGAAAAGTGGATACTACGCTAGTATACACAACCGCAACGTTTGGTTAAGAATTTATTGCTGCTCAGCAATGCTTAAGCGTGAGTCCAGCTTAGGAAGTAACACTTGTTTAGTGCTACCATTATGAAAGTAAGATTGTGAATAAGTTACATATGCCATTTTTGCTGAATTCTTCAACTTATTCAATGTATTCAATATATAATTGATAGAAAATTAAAATACACTTATTTACCACTACTTATCCCAAAAGCAAAACATGTCCTAATGGAATTGTGATCTTTCTCTCTTTCCAGGTAATTCAACGCTCATTACTCCAATAACTCAATTGCGAAATTCGGAAAATCTCGTGACAGGCTTGGAAGCTTAAAACAACGCACCGCTGCAACACCGAATCAGACAAATTGTATTTTCATTAATAAGGATGTGTAAAATTCTGTCGAATTGTATCAGGTCCGCAACAAAGCATGGTTCGTTTTGGTTCGATTGAGCTGACTAAAGTTGAGACTCGATTTTGATTTATCCATCTCATTCAAAGACGATAATTTGGTGGGACCGGCTCGGTGGTGTATTTGGAAACGGCGCTAGTCCCTAACACGACCGGATCGGGTTCAAATCCCATTCGGACCCCCCCCCCCCCCCCCGTAGTGAGCACTGACTAAGCAACTACGTGGTATCTAATAGTCTAGTAAGCCATTTGATGGCCGGCATGACCGAGTAGGTCGTTAAGCCAAAGAGAGAGAGAGAGAGAATCTGGTGGGACCAGATCGGTATAAGCTACTATGAGTTATCGTCGAAGCATTACGATAAAAAGGTATAAAAAGCGAGCAGTAATTTACAGAACGAACCCATTATTTCAAACAAAATCACCATGAAACCTTCTACAAAACTGAACATTATTCTGTTGCGAACCTAATACTTTAGGAATTGAAGGAGCAACTTCAATGATGGCGCTGATCCACGTATGCAAAACACAGTCCTATCAGGCATGATTTTGATTTAGACAAGATCACCAAATAGTAAGCCGTACCGTTGCGTTTGATTCGTATTCACATCGGACGCGTACATCCCTTTGCCCAGCTTTGCAGCATAATCTTTCGGTAAAGTAAACGTGTTTCTGCTCAACGCATAAGCGGTGAGGGTAAAATCGTTCGTTCCAGCAACCATTTAGCCCGAAATGTACTGCGGACGAATGGTTTGGCGCAAGCCTGCCATCTCGTCTCACCGTCTAATACGATTTGCTGTTACCGAACGCGCATACTAATGTCTTTTCACATGGTTGTAAATTAACACGGCAATGAATTGATTAGACAGTGTCGAGATTAATGCCCCCGTACGTTCATTACGTTGCCGGGCAACCGGGTTGATCTGGTGCCGGTGGGGTGACAATGGCAAGGGGTGTGCCATCGAGTCGAAGAGATGTGGCTTTGTGTTAATGCTGTTGGCAGACCGTGTGGGACACGGTAAAACCGTAACGCATAAGAGGGTTTCGTTTGATTATGATGTTTTGTAGCAAAACACTTCACGGGGTTTATTCAAATGTATTTCATTTCGTCGGATCGAGGGCCGTACCAGGCGGCAGCGAGAGTTTTGTTACTTCAAGAGTTGTCATTGAAGCGTCTTTTGATTAGAACATCTTGAAACGAGATTATGCACCGGAAAAGAAAACATATGTGGCTTCTTCCGCTGGATATTGTAATTATTTTACGTTGCAATCCAACCTTTCTATCGGCAAACGGTCAATCGCGATCAGGATTTGCGGCTCCATGCGACTTTTTTATGAGCACGACTTGCATTTAAACCTGTTCCGCACCGGCATCTCGAAGGTACACTTAAGTGCACCTAATGCCACTCGATCTGTAACGATAAAAACACAATCGCCACCGTGCGGTACTGCAAGTACTTCCACTCTGATATCGATGGCAATTAGTGCCTGAAGTGGAGCGCTCTTGGAGCATGGTTCGGAAAAATGTTTCAATATGTTTATGCAGCATCTCGTCGAGCGGATGACAACGATGCACTCGAGATAGGGGCGAACCTTATAGTCATATGTTTTCTTTCTTTCGCCGCACTACACTCTCTGACCCTCTCGATGTAAAGAGTTCTATTCTCTCGATTTGTTGCTTTAACTGCCCTGTTTCACCGGCGAACGGTCTTTCTGACAATGGCGTTCGTTGTTCTGTGTGTTTGTTCCCTGCCCGATCGCTTTAGCCGGTACGAGGTCCGGACAGTGCACTTGACTTTCCACTTCGCAACCGACACAACCAAGGCGATCAAATGTACCCACGTGCAGCCACGTTCGCGATGTAAAGCGCCCTTGCCAGCATAAAAGGTTTTTCCACCTTTCCACCGAGTGTTGCTGCCGCAAACCGTTGTAGTGCGATGTGCGAGATGAAACCGGTGGATGTCAGCAACAATCAATGAGTCAGCACCAAAGCACCAAACGGCAAGACGGAAACCCTCCAAAACCTCGAGAGCAGCCTGGCGCGCACGCGTTTCTTCACGAACCCCTTTATTTTATTTTTTGTGCCGTGCCGTACCATCGCGTGACTCAGCTGACATTTGTCGTTCCATTGTTTGCAACCTTTGCCCCCCCCCCCCATCCCCTTCGCCAGCACGTGCATCCCGCCAAATCTTGATGCCCGGCTCCTATTCATTTTCTACTCTTGTTTGGTACGTATTTGTTTTCCGCGTATCACTGAGCACGTAAGCATGTGCAAGGATCGGAGCAGATCGGCAAAATGCGACACAAACAGCAGGAAAAGACAAAACTGGCAGAAGACTACAGCGGCGCGTCGGGGTGTACCAAGTTTGCAACATATTTATCCACTCATACAAAATCCTATGTGGTGAAGCCTATCTTTTTTTTTTGTTTGCCTGTCCCACCCAAAACACTTTGGCTGTGCGAGGCTATCCGGTTGCGAGGCTTTATGCCGCTTGAAGCATCGTGAAAAGCTTAAGCTTTTTATCGAGTTTTGTGTTTACTTCCCGGACAACTTCCTTCCTTCTCCCCCAGCCCGTACACTTCGGACTATTCTTCGCAGATAAAGCCATTGAATAAGGGAACCAGCCGGCTGCAAACGATATTACTGGAGTATGCTAAGCAGCTGAACGGGAGGCGAATTCATCCTTTCAAAGGACGATTTTTGTATTCCATTGAAGATTTACCGTACGTTGGTTTTTCTCTTCCCTCGCCCGTTTTAACTGTTATGCACTTGTGCCCTGACATACGGAATGGGCCCTTTTCCCGCCGAACGCGCTAGCCGCCATATATGGGTGGGTGGGTTGGGTTATTTTCTCCCCACCATATTTCTCATCAACGATCACACGAGCAATACAAAGAGATGGGCTGAATGGGAACGAAAAAAGATGAAAAATGGTACACCTCGAGTCTTGTTCTGTGTGGCTTTTTGTACTTTTAAGTTCGGCTTCACATCAGGTGTTTAAGTTTCGTAATGTGCTTGTTTTGCCGCTTTGCTCTCACCAGATGCGGCATCTTGCGCCGTGAAGATAATTCCATAAAGTTTCATGTTTTGTTACATATTTTGGGGTATCCTGTTGTAGTTTACCGAACTATCTCATGCAATTAACTCGGTTTTTTTAATTATAGCTTCCGAGCTTGTGCTTGGTAATGCACACCTTGAATCATTTATGAAGTGCTGACGAAACATCTAACAAAATTTCAGAGGAAAAAAACATGGAAAATGTATTTTTTTAAGCAAAATTTAATTGCTTTAAACACTGGAGATCCCAATTCCCATCAGTATGTGCTTCAATGCAAATTTAACGTACATTTTAAACATATGCCCGGAAGATCATACTCGAAGCAATTCATTACAGCTTCCCGAAACACAATCTAGTTTCGTGATTACATGTAAATTGCCGCAGTGTCGTAAATTTTCTCGCGAAAGGAATTTTACCCAGAACGACCCGCAACGCATGTGAGAGCGAGTAATGAAAAGCATCGCAGATAAAAACTCGCAGCGCTGCAAGCAAAACGTGTAATGTATTGCACAGCAGATTTGCGACCATGGTAAGGAATGGCCTGTGAGGGGTAGGCCTTCAGACACCTCTAATGGAATTGTTAATTATAAATATGCAGGTGGTAAAGCTGTGGTTGTGCCATAAAAAAGTTCCCTTGCAGAGCTCCACTAGTCGAGGTTTGCAAATATGATGATAGAAAATAATATTTTTTTTATATCCATTTCCCTCCATTCGTAACGGGTATCATCTTATCTTGCCTAAGCGCTATTTACGTTTGCATAGCATCCTTCGAATGTTTCAATATGAATATTGGATTGATACTGTGCATGCGGCTCACGGCGCATACCGGAATGGCAAATGACATTCCATTTTTTTTTGTGTTGCGTGTTTTTATTTTGTGTCGCTCCTTCCCGTTGCTGATTTATCCCGCCATGTCAAGAATATTTTCGTTAGCAATATATGTTTTTTTATATTTTAACATTCCACACACGTGTCGGGATGATGGCATGCTCATCTTTTTGATGGCTTATCATACGCTTCAAATAGAAACATGAAATATCCATCCGACTGCCGACTATCAGTACGGCGATGAGCGCCAGGATAAGACAGAGTAGTGCGACAGCCCACACACCCAAATGCGAAAGCGACCGCTGCAATATTGTGATTCATTTTCCATTTCATGATGATATCTGTTGACGCTCGCACTGAAATAGCAAGCGCCGTAGCGAAAATGGACACTTTTATGTGCTGGTGTGGGTGCACTACTTGGGTNNNCCTTATAGTCATATGTTTTCTTTCTTTCGCCGCACTACACTCTCTGACCCTCTCGATGTAAAGAGTTCTATTCTCTCGATTTGTTGCTTTAACTGCCCTGTTTCACCGGCGAACGGTCTTTCTGACAATGGCGTTCGTTGTTCTGTGTGTTTGTTCCCTGCCCGATCGCTTTAGCCGGTACGAGGTCCGGACAGTGCACTTGACTTTCCACTTGGCAACCGACACAACCAAGGCGATCAAATGTACCCACGTGCAGCCACGTTCGCGACGTAAAGCGCCCTTGCCAGCATAAAAGGTTTTTCCACCTTTCCACCGAGTGTTGCTGCCGCAAACCGTTGTAATGCGATGTGCGAGATGAAACCAGTGGATGTCAGCAACAATCAATGAGTCAGCACCAAAGCACCAAACGGCAAGACGGAAACCCTCCAAAACCTCGAGAGCAGCCTGGCGCGCACGCGTTTCTTCACCAACCCCTTTATTTTATTTTTTGTGCCGTGCCGTACCATCGCGTGACTCAGCTGACATTTGTCGTTCCATTGTTTGCAACCTTTGCCCCCCCCCCCCCCCCCATCCCCTTCGCCAGCACGTGCATCCCGCTCGATCTTGATGCCCGGCTCCTATTCATTTCCTACTCTTGTTTGGTACGTATTTGTTTTCCGCGTATCACTGCGCACGTAAGCATGTGCAAGGATCGGAGCAGATCGGCAAAATGCGACACAAACAGCAGGAAAAGACAAAACTGGCAGAAGACTAAAGCGGCGCGTCGGGGTGTACCAAGTTTGCAACATATTTATCCACTCATACAAAATCCTATGTGGTGAAGCCTATCTTTTTTTTTTTTTTGTTTGCCTGTCCCGCCCAAAACACTTTGGCTGTGCGAGGCTATCCGGTTGCGAGGCTTTATGCCGCTTGAAGCATCGTGAAAAGCTTAAGCTTTTTATCGAGTTTTGTGTTTACTTCCCGGACAACTTCCCTCCTTCTCCCCCAGCCCGTACACTTCGGACTATTCTTCGCAGATAAAGCCATTGAATAAGGGAACCAGCCGGCTGCAAACGATATTACTGGAGTATGCTAAGCAGCTGAACGGGAGGCGAATTCATCCTTTCAAAGGACGATTTTTGTATTCCATTGAAGATTTACCGTACGTTGGTTTTTCTCTTCCCTCGCCCGTTTTAACTGTTATGCACTTGTGCCCTTACATACGGAATGGGCCCTTTTCCCGCCGAACGCGCTAGCCGCCATATATGGGTGGGTGGGTTGGGTTATTTTCTCCCCACCATATTTCTCATCAACGATCACACGAGCAATACAAAGAGAATGGGAACGAACAAAGATGAAAAATGGTACACCTCGAGTATTGTTCTGTGTGGCTTTTTGTACTTTTAAGTTCGGCTTCACATCGTAATGTGCTTGTTTTGCCGCTTTGCACTCACCAGATGCGGCATCTTGCGCCGTGAAGATAATTCCATAAAGTTTCATGTTTTGTTACATATTTTGGGGTATCCTGTTGTAGTTTACCGAATTATCTCATGCAATTAACTCGGTTTTTTAAATTATAGCTTCCGAGCTTGTGCTTGGTAATGCACACCTTGAATCATTTATGAAGTGCTGACGAAACATCAAACAACATTTCAGAGGAAAAAAACATGGAAAATGTATTTTTTTAAGCAAATTTTAATTGCTTTAAACACTGGAGATCCCAATTCCCATCAGTATGTGCTTCAATGCAAATTTAACGTACATTTTAAACATATGCCCGGAAGATCATACTCGAAGCAATTCATTACAGCTTCCCGAAACACAATCTAGTTTCGTGATTAAATGTAAATTGCCGCAGTGTCGTAAATTTTCTCGCGAAAGGAATTTTACCCAGAACGAACCGCAACGCATGTGAGAGCGAGTAATGAAAAGCATCGCAGATAAAAACTCGCAGCGCTGCAAGCAAAACGTGTAATGTATTGCACAGCAGATTTGCGACCATGGTAAGGAATGGCCTGTGAGGGGTAGGCCTTCAGACACCTCTAATGGAATTGTTAATTATAAATATGCAGGTGGTAAAGCTGTGGTTGTGCCATAAAAAAGCTCCCTTGCAGAGCTCCACTAGTCGAGGTTTGCAAATATGATGATAGAAAATAATATTTTTTTTATATCCATTTCCATCCATTCGAAACGGGTATCATCTTATCTTGCCTAAGCGCTATTTACGTTTGCATAGCATCCTTTGAATGTTTCAATATGAATATTGGATTGATACTGTGCATGCAGCTCACGGCGCGTACCGGAATGGCAAATGACATTCCTTTTTTTTGTGTTGCGTGTTTTTATTTTGTGTCGCTCCTTCCCGTTGCTGATTTATCCCGCCATGTCAAGAATATTTTCGTTAGCAATATATGTTTTTTTTTTTTTATTTTAACATTCCACACACGTGTCGGGATGATGGCATGCTCATCTTCTTGATGGCTTATCATACGCTTCAAATAGAAACATGAAATATCCATCCGACTGCCGACTATCAGTACGGCGATGAGCGCCAGGATAAGACAGAGTAGTGCGACAGCCCACACACCCAATTGCGAAAGCGACCGCTGCAATATTGTGATTCATTTTCCATTTCATGATGATATCTGTTGACGCTCGCACTGAAATAGCAAGCGCCGTAGCGAAAATGGACACTTTTATGTGCTGGTGTGGGTGCACTACTTGGGTTGACTTATCTGGAGCAACAGTGAAGATAAACTTTTTCCAGAGGTCACATGCTACTTGTTTGCTCGTGCTTCCAGCAAGGACATCATCAACAAACAATGAATGATGGAGCCGGATGGCAAATGCTTTGCTGCTGTGTACGGAGAAGCATGTCGTCCATACATTTATACTGACCTCGATACAGGCCACAACAGCATTAACTTAGGCGAAGTAAAAGTGGAGCGAAAAAATAAATAACATTTTCCCTGATTCCATTTGCGTAATGAAAATCATTCAAGAAATAAATAACGGGAAGAGCTTCAGCGAGGTTACAAAAAAATGCAAACTTCCTCTAAAAAACCCTTAAGGCACATCCGTCCAAATTCGAAGGACTTCACTGAGCATAAGTTTCCTTCACTTTCCCGCTTCCGTTGATTGATTCTGTCCGGTCGTAATTCCAGGTTTAAGAACCTAAATCTCATCCCGCCTTCGGGGCATGGATGCCGGGAATAGGAAATTTTTAACGGAAACATTTTTTGTTTTGGTTCCCTCGAATGTTTTGTTACAGAAAGACAAGCCGGCACGTTGTTCGATAATATTTGGGGATACATAAAAAATAATATTATTTATTGGACTATCTATCCATATTTATGTTGCTTAAAACATTTCACCCTATTTTCTTGTTTCTTTGCCTTTTGTGTTTCCTTCCTGTATGAAATTATTTCGCAAAAATAAATAATTCAGTGGATCCCTTATATATGCACATAAAGCAACACGAAACGATGCAGGGTAAAGGTTAATAAGTTACTTCGTTTGAGATTAAATGTATTCAAGGCTGCAACATTTATTGTTTACAATGGAAATTGTAATGAAACAACTGGAACCGAAAAAGAAACGGAAACTAAACAATGCACCTTCCTTTGTCTGAAACATATGCATACTCTCATCGAGCACACGATTTTCAATGCGGACTTAATGCGAGCAAAGCACGAAGAAAGGACGCCTTGGGGACCAAATTAGATTAGAAATTTTATATTGAATCTGCAATGCATAACTAAACGCCCCTGGAGACTCCAAGGAACGCTACTGTGGTGGCACTCGGCTTAGGTAGTGTGTTGCTATGGGGAAATTTGTAAGATTTCTCACATGTTTCTAAGCAATTGCTTTGAATTCCTTGCTGCTGATTATTGCTTTTTGTGGGATAGTACTGTTGACTGTACGGTGTGTTTACTATTGATGTTAAAGGTGTGCTTATGAATATAACAGTTTCAAGAACAGCATGGCATGGGTATATAATTAGAAATATGTTAATCAAGCTTAATAACTTAAAAAAAACTTAATTATTTTAACGATGGAGACGCCCAGTATTTAATGGAGACGCCTGGTAATTAATGGAGACGCCCAGTACTTAATGGAGACAGTGTCGGATGAGTGTGATCTAATTTCCTAGAACCACCACAGCCGCAAATGACGAGCTTTGCTTATTGTTACATTATAATGATTTAAGTTCTACTAATAACCATGCCAAGACTGTGATCATTCGTCATGAAAACGTGGCTGCAACCGCTACCCGGTGCATTATGGTTATCTCCCTTTTAATGGATTTAGAAAACAAATCACTACCATCCACAACTATCCCGACCCTTAAAATGCACCCTTGTCACTGTCTCCGTGTCTAATGAACAGGATCGCTGGCGTGTCATTTGTTACAGCGCGAGCATCCTTCGTTAAGCATCAACCTCCGCACTGCATCGGTGCATTGTGGTGAATATTAGCAGGGCGGGCGTTCCAACACAGACACCATGGAGCCAGCTATTATGCAGTATTTGCAGTGTAAGCTCTCAGCTGCCAGTTACTAGACACTGGTGCTCCAACGCGAACCCAGACCCCCCCGGCACGGATCTGTTCGCATTCGGTGCAAATGCATTTGCCGGCGTGCAAAACACCATATGACGCGTTGTGTGCTTCGTGTCTCGGTTTAGCTATCTTTCTTCGCTGGGAAACTGGTAGCTTTCGTATGCAAACAGACGGAGCGTGCACGGCACAACCGGTACCGACGGAAATACGTCCCACCCGAGCAGTAGTATAGTGAGGCAGGTTGGAACGCTCACATTGTAGAATGAGTTGTTGAATTCATTTTTGACAGAACGACTGAAGGAAACGTAATTAAACTTGTTGTTTGCTCTTAGCAGCGACCTCCAGGGATGATGCGGCAGAACTTAGCAGTGGATAGTAAGAAAATATCTTGCGAACATGGTTTTTTCTTCTATCAAAGAGATGGATGCATGTATGAGCCGACGACGACGAGGGTCATGCATTTGTCTAGCAGCTGAGTCATGTGCACCCAAACTGTGTCAGTATGGGACGACTTCTCGAGTTTACCGGCACCATTTCTGCACGCTAGTGCCATATATGTATATATACGTGTGCATATATATGTACACTTCATGTTCCTAATGTTCGTCATGTACTGGCAAAGTGCTTGCCCACATAACGACAATGTCTCAGTTGATCCGTTCATTCGTTCAGCGCTGTTTGTTCAACCATTCACGGGCGCCGTTTGCCAGCAGGGGGCAAATGTCTTCTTTTGAGTGGTCCGCTTCAAGATTCTGTTACTGATCGACTTGCAACCGCTTCTCGGTACGACAGGGCAGCATAGTGCCTTCCGTCCAGTGGTTTGCCTCCTTTTGCCAAACTCATCCAGCACCACGCTGTACACGCTATGGCGAAGTTTTCATTCCACATGCATATTTTATGGTACAGTCGTCGCTGGCGGAAAACTCCCGAACGACTTCCTGCACTCGGTCTCCCACACGACATGTCTCCGGTGGCCTCTGTCGAAATCTGTTGATGCAAAAACTTTACCTACCCACGAACAACCCGCCGGGGCTCGTGTTCGGGGTTTGGTTCTAAATCGAAGCGATTTAGACTTCTGCAAAACCGGCACGAAGAAGTGTGCCAGCAGCTTGTGGACTAAATTGTGTCGGTTTTCTAAGTTTCCACCTTCGTCTGCAGGGAGGCATGCGGTGATTGACTAGATAGTTCCATGCGGGAATCATTGATTCCAAGTCACCCGTTGCACCGTTGCCAGAAACCACTTTGACCTCTGTTGCAACGGTCACCGATGCACCCAAGACAGCTCTATTATTCATGGCACAGTTGGAAACTTTAAAGCACGTTTAACCCCAAACCTTAATGGCGGCCATTATTACTGCACAAGTATCGCTCATTTTACATGCAGGGTGAGTTGCATGGCGCCCTTATGTTTTGCACATTTAAGTCGGGACAGAGAATAAACTTCTTCCCCATTTTCGATTACAATTGCATGAGCCCGGTTGGCTCGGTTGCAAATTATTCATTCTTTTCCTACCGATGCGGACAAGAACTTCAAATCGATTCTTGCTCTAAATGGCTCACGTGCTCACAATCGAGATGCGAAGGCAACAGTGCCATTTTCTAACGTTACCAGCGCATGTTCAGCCTTTAATTCCTAGTTCGGAAGTTGTGATTGTCCCCTGCCTGACGCGGTTCATGTGCGGAACCTTATTTTGGCAGTTTTCCTTCGGTTTCGTGAAAGTTCTAATTGAATTTTGCTCCAATTATTCACCAGAAGCATCGGCCACCGCCGTGGTGCGGTGTTAGCCCACATCACCTACCGCCGGATGGATGGATGGATGGAAGCCGCCGGTTTCGTTGTATTGACTTTCGCCTAATGGCATGCAAATCCGATTTTCTGCAACACGGGGCGTGATCGTGTAAGCAGGCGTACCGCGCCGGTTAGTGGAGCAGCAAATAGATTGCTCATTAATTCGTGGAATATGAAGTCATTTACATCGATGGTTGTATTCATAGGACGGTGTTTGCAAGCACCGTACTCACGAGACGTTTTTAGAAGCTATATTTTGGGGATACCACAAAAAAAAAAGCTTTCTTCCAGCCTAACCTTTTTGTGGTTTTATTTTCTTTCGATGCGATGGGGGTGTGTGTGTTTGTTTTAGACAGCCATTTAGCCGCTGCTTTGTATTTTATTAGTACGCCTTTATTAGATTACAAATCTTGGCCCTTGTTACCGGCTGCTTCTCCCAAAAAAAGAAAGAAAGGTGGTACAATTCCGTTCCGAAACACTCGGCGACCGGGACCGGTCCATGCTGACGTCGGTCGGCGTGTCGTGCCATAAATATCGTTTTATTGCATCGTTGTACTACGATGTGACTGATTCTTGCATTACCACGGGTGTACGGTCGACGAAATGGAATGAGGTCCGAGTAACGCTTAGCCATTGGGAAAATAATAAGCACATTTCATTCAACGGCATACATTACTCAGATATTTCTTACGGTGTGGAGGCGATTTTTTGGTTTGCTTTTTCGTCGTACACTGTTAATACTGTCTGAGGCAGCGTTTGCTATTGTTTCGCTGTGTCACTGTTACCCACCGTGTACCAGCTGCCGAATTATTCTTTGCCGAAAGTAAAAAAGAAAGACATACGATTTTTATGAAAAAAGAACCCTCCCAATACAAGCCTGCCTGGTGCCGTTGTCATCGTCGACAACGCGTCCTGAATAAATATGATCTGGAAAAACTCCAGCTGTGTTTATCTTTGCGATCGGCATCACACTTTCACTCAAGATCTTTCGTTGAGTGGTGAAAATGGGAAGGGGGGGAGGGGAGAGAGGAGAGAGAAGAGGTGTATGACGTTGGATAAACTCTTTCTTCTGGCTGTTTGGTTATGGCTTTGCCGCGTCCTTCATGCCATCCATCTGTCTTTGTCACACTTTTACACGGGGTGTTTTCAAAAATTTTATTCTACGAACGTTCGCCGCACGAAACGGAAAATCAGCAAAACGTGTTGGTTTGAAGTGCGCACACCGAAACCGATGCTCCTTTCTTTTATTTGTCTTTCAGTGCTTGTAGGTGCTTCTAAGCAGTGGGAATCAGTGGGAAAAGAGCATATGGAATTTGTTTTTTTTTTTTGCAAAAGAATCTCTTCATACGTGTGCGTTGCTTTATCTTCGTAGGAAACGTTTCTGTAGGAAGCAATGTGTGGAATTTTTCTAATTGTGTCAATGAACCATGTTTATCTTTCGTTTAGTTTTTGTTACTGTCCCCCCGCTTTCTGCCATAGAAATACATTTTTAAACTGCTTGTTTAATGCTTCACATTGAAATTAAATATTTTCATCATTTAGTAGCTGCAAGCGTCGATCTAGGGCGAACACAGATCTCTGTTCCGAAACGATCACCAACATCCGGCTATAGCTGGAAACTCCCGAGAAGAAAAAAAAACAGGACTCATTCAGAAGGTTGGAGTATTGGACAAAATATAAAAATCAGCACGCTAGAGAAAATACCCACTAAGCTGTTTTCCGATCAAAGCAACGAAGCACAAAGGGAGAACGGCTTTCCTGTTTCCATTCGTTCGTTTATGTTGTGTTTGCAAACGGTTTGTTTGTTTGCAGTCTCGCGCTTTCCGGCACACGGCCCAAACCATTCGCTGCCGCTGCCATTGATGTGTAAAAATATATTCCTGCCCTCCAATCTGCATTCCAGCCAGCATCCCTCCAAAAAGGTGATAGAGAATACCTCTTAGATTCCGGGAACGCGTTGCCAAAGGGTTGGAAGCGCTGTTTTCCGCTGCACATGACATTTATTGACGACTGGAAGGTATTATTTTTATCTCGATTTTCCATTCACTCCGCCATCAGCGAATCCTTTATGCCCCCCCCGGTACGTACGTGTGTTTCTGATGTCTGGTATGACTACTATGTCTACCGGAGATCAAAATCTGCGTACCGCTCGTTTTAGCATAGTTATGAAAAGGTTAAATAAACGGTTTCAACAGTGCATCCCGTCGATGCGATCGTGATGTGTGGAGATAAAACAAAACGAATGTACGAATGTGCGATACATGTAAAAATGAGCGTGTGTTATGTCGGTTACGTTCAAAGCTGCGATTTCATTTCTAGTTATCGAGCAGGATTATTTCTTTTTTTGTTTCCCCACTCGTTCTGATCCACTGTTTGATGTTTTGTGTTGCCGACGATGCAAAGCAGGGCGAGCTCTGAATTTTACACGCTTAATCTCTGTAACTGGTGCCAAGAAATAGTCCCGCTAACACAGGTATAACGTTATTAGCGCACTCATCGCCAAGACCCTTGGTGGAATTAATTTGCAACGAACGTCTGTATGAAACGACCAGATTACATGATCTTGTTGAAACACTTTCGCAGTAATTAGGGTAACGGCGGCTTCAAAGTCGCCAAGTTTATCCGTCGACACCGGCGTGTGGGTACCGGCCAAACGCTAATAGCGCGCTGCATCTACGACTTCAAGCGAAGCCAATCCGTAAGCGGGAATGCGAAAGTTTTCTAATCAAATTAAAACGTCACAGACAATCGTTCCAAAGTTTACGGCAAGTCAAAATGAATATCTCTTTTTTTGTTCTTCCGCTGGATAAGCTGTGGAGAGTTTGGTGGATTTGGTGGATCTGCACGTGAAGCGCTTTGGAGGAAAACTTCTTCGATATTCGTTCGCGCTGAGTGTAGAGTACCAATTTTTTTTTTAGTAAAGTCTCTTTTTTTTTGTCTTCAGTTTAATGTTTCCATTCCTGACGTCATCCACATTCGAAACAAAGCTGCATGTTTGGGTGATATAAATAGAGAAGAAACTTTTACTTAGCGTTGGTCACGCTGTCTTTTGCTATTTTCAAATTAAACATGTTTACAGGAGAAGCTGGGCACCGTTCGGAAAATGTATGACGCCCATCTTCCTGCACCGTGCAACGTTGTTGTTAAATGCTATTTTACGTTCGCATTTTAAGTTCGCAGAATAAGGCAACGTGAAGGTAAATAGGTAAATAAAATCACAAAGTGTAGTGGCCCTTTCGCCGGACCGAACGATGTTGTGGGCCATCGTGTCCTTTGGCCAGAGCGGAAAATACGCGTGGAAATGTGATGGAGATTTGTTTGTGCTCCCATTTCCTACCCACCGATTTTTGTTTTTGATTTTGTTGCTGCAATTAGAAGGAGTTTTTCTCTTCCTTCACGCTTTGTTTTTATTCACTTTCCAGCTATTTCTGTGTTTTTTTTGTGATACAAACAGAAAGAAAGGAAATGCATAAAGCATCACCAATGCCACACCACGGACGACCGAGTGGCCGGATGAATGAAACATAATTTACGAACAATTCGCATCATAAAATGTTCTAAATGGTGAAATTCCTCCTCTTAGATTTCTTTCTTTGGCCTCTTCGTTGTATTCAGCGAAGCGCGAAATTAATATCCTCAGGGGCAGGCAAATAAATAAATGAGAACACTGTGAAGTGCACCAGCACACAGCTCCTGCTTTCCAAGTGTGTACGTTCGAGCGCGGTCAGTTTGGTGGAAGGCGGCTTGCAATTGCGTACTTCCTTCTTTCTACCATTTAGCACAATTGTTTCATGAAGAACCATCAACAGCAACGCCATTAGTAACACACGCACAGAACCTTGCAGACACATTCACAATAGTGCACTGTTCGGCAGCTTAACGCTCGTTAGTCCAAGTTTTAATTAATCAAAGCTGAGTTGGAAATTTGTTTATGATAATGTGGCTTAGCGAACCCCGTGCTGCCCAAAACGTGTCTGCACGCGAAAAGTAGTTTCACGTTTCGCGGCAAACTTCATTCAGACAAACTTTTCATTTGTTTGGAGAATAAAATTTCGCAATCATCCTGCAAACGATGCCGATTTTCACGATGGAACGGTCGTGATAAAAGTGAAATGGAAATTTTGCGACCAGCCAAAACCATCACCACCACTGTGAAGACAAAAGGCAGAAGTGTCCTGCAAGGAAGTTCCAAAGTCAATAATGATTTTGTCACCTGCACCGTGCCAAATGTGATGCCATTTTTGACTGATTGTGCGACTAATTAGTGCCATTTGTCATGCTGTCGAAAGTTTCCACCGTACGGTACGGAACACGCTTCGAACGGAAACGTATCGTTTGCGATAAATCAGCACATTTCATTTCTACCCGGTAATCGATGACAATAAATCTGCAATTCGTTCGGTTCGTTTTGTCGCAAGCAGTTCACTGCTCGGTCGTTACGTTTTAAAATGTTTTTCATCACTCAGACGCGAAGTGATACTTCTTCGGTGTTTGTTAGCCAGCGCACGGCGCGAACTTTAAGACAAATAATTCGCAAAGCCCAGTTGAATGCGGACGCGTTCTGTCCATCCTGTCCGTCGAATAAATTCTCAAAAGCCGACACCAGCTGCCCGACAACGCAACGGATGTCGTTCATTAAACATTCATTTACAACAAGTACCGGGGAAAATTATGTTCCCCGTCTGTCAGTGCAGGACGCCTTGCGCGGCGACCTTTTTTCCCGGAAGCATCAACGTGCTCTGGCACGAGCGCACGATTAATGTGCGATACCTTGCATCTCCTAACAAACTCGTTGCGGGCGCTTTACTTTACGCCATTTTCGTCCGTTTATTGCAAACGTACCGGTCGGGCTGGGCCGTCGCTTGAAAGTGAAAGACGCGCCGGTAAACTGTTTCACATCGCGATTCATTCAAATCACTACCACGAAGATGAGGATGTTTTGCCGTGTGCTCACCATCAAGATAATGATAGGACAAATCTTCTCTCCTTTTTTTGTTGCTGATAGTATATCGTACTTTGCTCTGCTGTCTTAATCGATTCGGCGAATTCCGTGAAACCAGAAGTATCAGACATGGGCCGTAAAAATCTGTAGCTCAGACAGGAGCTAGCGAGCGTGAAGGAGCGTGCGATAAAAAGAATCGAAAAAGCCACTGCGAATGGAGAACGATGGGCAAGCGATAAAGTGAAGTGAACGAAAATTACGCACGTTAGTCATCATCTGCCCTCCAGAGGACGGGATTTTCTCTTCTGCTCCGAGACATTCCACCAGAATGTCACTGAAGGATGAAAAGGAAATTTTTCGATGGTTACGTCAGTAGCATTGGTTCCCGCTTTTCTGCACGGGCGATGCCAGCCCTGAGAAGCTGCCGTGCTATGGAGAATTGTTTTTTTTTGTTTTGTTTTCGGGGAACTTGCTAGCTTCGATGTGGTCGATTCCAAGCCGAACAACCGTAATCGTTATTAGTCTGTTGTAATCTGACCGGAGAATTCGCAGACCCATGTGGAGTTTACGTGCCGCGCAGCAGCGCGTACGACAAACTCTCCCGGCAACCAGGCTGCTACACATGCTTGGCCAGCAGCGACACGCTTCTTTGATGAAGTGCCGACACACTGCAAAGCGATGGCGGAAAGACACAAACGCACGCGGGTCGCTTGGGCACGAGAGCGATTTGCTGTAAGCAGCTTTCGATTTCGCTTATAAGCTCAACTGGCTGGCTATTTGGTTCCGGCATTGACTTGCGTTCACTCGGCATGAAGCAAATGGTACGAAAGCCAACGATAGCTCGAGTCCATCGTAATCCAGCTCGTCATAAAATTGTTGCTCCGTCAGCGATTCGCAAAAGCGAAATAGAGAAGCGATTCGAAATGAAAAATTACAGCTAGCTTGTTGCGATTCGGCAGGGAAAACGGATTAGCCGTAATGTTACTTTTGTTTCACTGTACTGTCCGACTGTTTCCGGTGTACTTTTGTCTATTGTTGCTTATTTAACCACCCAATAGGGGATTTATATGACCATCATTTAGCTTGGAATAAGCGGCAAATGTATGTAGCCTATCGACGAAATTAAAGTAAAACGCTACAGCTACATTTAATCGGTTACGAATTTCCACGAAACTGAAACAAACTTCAAACTTTCCAAATTGTGAACAAAATTATGCTGTTTTTATTTCACCACGACAACAACGACATAATCTGCAACAAACAGCTGAATTCGGTGCAAAACTTTCCCTGGGAAAATGTAAGCCCGTTTTAGCGTAAACTGGCAAGTGCTTTACTATTCCACATATCGGATGTTTTGTATCATACAGCGTCGCACGGTTGTAAAAATGTAGTCCTCTCGTGTAGTCGCTGTACGTATCATCATCGGACGCCAGATACGATACGCCGCTGAAAGGCTTTTGTGTAGCATGGAACACGCGAAATACTCGACACTGTCACGTTACGTTTCGGCTGCGAATTTCAAGCTACAATTCTGCCGGATTCCATCTCGTAAGCTACGCTGTGGCAAGTGTTCCTCGTCGCTATTGCAGTACTGCTGCCACTGTAATTAATTCCACTCACATCAATGCACTGCAAAATACGCCCGGCGTTGGTATGTGTGTATGGGTGAGATGTGTAACAAGGTGTTGCAGGAATGGGATCGGTAGCATGCAGCAAATGCGAAACTGTTTGCCACTGTGCAACTGGGGATGGAATATCTTATGACAGGAAGCCAGATTTCAGCACGAATAAGCGCATCGTTTCGTTTGCAAATATTGATGCCACGCATGAACAGAATGACTGGGCGTCTCCATTGAGCTCATGCTCAAGTATTTAGAGAAAAGGGGGGGAAAAACAGCTCTTTTCTTTTTGGCAAGTCTGTCGGAAGTTGTGCTACGTTTGTAATAAGACTTCTGATATGGAAAGCAGTAAGAACACTCGCAATTTTTGGTTTTTAAACAAAACTTTTCCTGTGGAAGAGGCTTTAAATACCCTCTTTTTGGTATCTTTTTTAAGGGACTACTGCTAAACTACCATCACCCGTACTGAAGCGAAAAATACGATAAAAAAAATTGTTTTCAAAAGGGTAGAATAAAATACTCACTCAAAGTGCAAAAAGAGAGATTATACAGACCGGGGACCGGGAGACTGTACGAACCCCACGCCCATCATCAAACGTAATCAATCACATTGGGTCCGGCGGCTAATGAGAATTTCATTAGGCAGCAGCGGTCGTGCGATGGACAGACCGGTGCAGCGAAGCAGAAGAAATTGATCAACTTTTACCTTTCTTTTAATTACTTTGTCACTTTTCTTCGGATCTTCCGCATAACCCGAACCCGTTATGTGTTACGCCCGGCTGCTTCGCGCGGGGTTCCATCCTTTTATTTGCCGCTTTCTTTTCCGAATCGACTACGGCTGTGGCTCTGAATGTAAAAAAAAAAAAAAACGGAGCAATGGTCAGTTCCACCAAACTCCTGATACGTCCATTTAATTATCCGGTGGTGAGAAAAAAGAAGACAAACCCAGACTCCGGTACCGCTCGACTGCTGTGCCTAGCAGCGGCACCAACGAGGATGTTACCTTCAGTTCGTGCTTGTCTGATCCGTTCCTTCACCGGGTGCACTTTGTGTGAACAAAAAATAAAGCTGTCATTCAATGTGAGAGGCACGTTGGAACAAAAAGATTCACGCGCACAAAAGGTAAAAAATAAAAAAAAAACCCGAGGCACGATCAACCGAAATGACCTAAACCCATCGTAAGGTGGATTCCCGCGTTCCAAGAATGACGGGGTGCAGAAAATCTTGCAAAGCACCCCGCCAGATAAAGCCGGCTGGTCACGGAGAAAAACTTCTTTTTTTTCCCACAAAAGACACGGACGATTGTTCCTGGGTCGGTCGGTACCATCAAAAGTACTTTAGGGGTTAAAGAGATCATTTGAATTTAGGCTAACAGATTTTAATTATTCACCCAATCTTAAGCTTCCTCCTTTCACGGAGCTAAATGCATCTCGGGACGCCGTGATGTGTACGAAGCTTTTAACGAGCTTATACCAAAAGAAGAAAAAAATCATGCCGCACTCCCTTTTTCTCTCAACTCCCACAACCCCTCGTGTGGCGGAGGTTTGCTCTGTTACGGTCAACCGCCGTGTCGACTAGACGGTATTGTTTGTTCAAATGGCATTCTGTTGACATGGTGGTATTGCCGTAATTAGATACCACACTTTTCGGTGCAGAACGAAGGATTTGTCCTTTCTTTTTTTTGTGTGTGTGGCGTTGCCTCTGCTCCACAAAACATAAAACAAAAAAACACCACGGAAGGGATCAAAAACTTTTATTAAAACAAAAAGCGAAAAGTAAACGTCGCTAGCTGCAACGAAAAACAACTCATGCCTCTAGCTCGTCACTGTACGCGGTCCTGTTTTAGTGGTTTTTGTTTTCTCTTTCTTTCCTTTTTTTTCCCACTGACCATTGCCACCCCGGTGCGAAACACTATTTTGTATTCCTTTTTACTACTTTGTGCCGTCCCGAGGGGGTAACAAAAAAGACTCCCGGAGTGGGAGCGAAAGAGTGAGTGAGGTACCATTTTGTATAATTATACGTAAATGGTAATGAGCAGAAGATGTCAACACAAAAACGTTCGACCGCGGGGTTCCACCGCTGGGCGCCACTGTTTTGGGCAGAATTTTACTTTTGCACTCGCCCATTAGTGCAGCATAAATTGTGGCCCAACGGTTCATACAGTGGCTTTTGCGGCATCGCTTGTTTTGTCATGTAAATAATGGAATTTTCGCGCTCGCGTGTAAAAGTGTCCATAATATGAGTTTATTGTTATGTATGACAGGATGAATTTTTATAATGGACAAGTTGAGCACGGTTTCCATTCGTTGGTCATACATTTACTTTGAAACGAATGTTTTATTTTACAATATAAACAGAAAGATAAACTCAAACAAATTTCGGCACAAAACACATCGTATGGGTTTTAGATACGGGGCTCTTCGCATTACATGTTCAATCGTATCGAACGCATCACACAACACTTTGGATGCAACATGAAACCTGTTGCTTCCACCAGTGACTACTGGAATTGCGCATCAGTTCCATGTCAGTAACAATTTCGTCACCTTTGCCCGGTACCGGAAATGCTCGGACGGATCCCAGCACCGTACGCCATGCAGTGCATGAAATTGATATTAGTTGCGCTCGCCTGGAGAACATCAATAGCCAACGACCGGGGGTATATATGACACCGGCGGCCGGGCCCGTTTGTCTGTTTGGCTCCTGACGCAATCGGACCGCTTTTAACTTCCCACTGGTTGCCCGCTCGCAACTGACCGCAACCGCTTTTAGTTTGCAATAATGATAGGCTCGGTAATTTAATGAGTATTGATTACCAATTAATCATCTGAAGCGTGGCTGTACGCTTTTATGAACACAGGACGAGAAAGCGAGATAGTCTCGCCTTAATTTCACAGATGAGCCCCACAATCGTTTTGTGCCTTTACCTTTACCTCGGTCCACTATTTGACCATCAATGCTGGTAGAATAAGAGCTCGTTTACCAGGAAAAACCAACCCCCGAAATGATCAGTACGATCAATAGCATGGGCTAGTAAATTATCCGCAAATATGGAAACACACACACACAGAGGCACCATGTGCAAACTGCAACTGCAACCGGTGACTATATCTTTGGCAACTGTTTACTTAATCCCGCACCGTCTAGTGGCGGCTACATTAACCTGAGCAAACACAAGCATCGGACAAACATGCAAACAGCAAAACTAGTAGCGCGGCATTCATTATCGGTTGTGATTATCGACTTTTGTTCGTGGGATGTTGCACGTGCAGGTTGCACTACTCGCCGGAGTGACGTTGATGAATGAGCGCTAGCATTATTCAAACAATGTGTGTGTGTATGTGTGGGTGCGATTTATCGTTAATAGCGACAGCACTAATTTATGCAAACAGCGGGACAGCCTGCGTAAGCTTAGAATCCTGCTGCTATTTTGGTTTGATTAGTTTTTGTTTTCACTTGCTTGCACTCATTTATTATTGATAGCCGCACACGCACACGGAGGTAAGATGAGCGTGAGTGTCGCCCAACGTTTGCTTCATATACATATTTAAGCGATTTAAGCTGCCGGTCTTGAATTATTGCGTACGAAGGCGGAACATATCAGTCGCGAAATGAATTAAATTGTTATCCGCTTTGGAGCAGCTGGGACATATGCGAAGGCCTACACGTAAGCTTGCACGTACGGGATTTGAAAATGAATTATGGACAGCGCGCAGTATCGATTACCTGCACACTGCAGGTTTATAATTAATTATTCTTCTAATCGAATCAAACGTCGAAGGGGTTTTATTTGTTTTTAAATTATTCATCTAATGCTTTCTATTTGTGTGTCTCTCTGCTCGTACAGCTAAAGGAGCGGTTTTTTTGTTTGAAACATTGATCGTCATTCGGAGCAGAACAGAGCGTTCGATCATTTTGCTCCGAACGTTATCTGTTTGCTAGTAAAACTCGTCAAATCGTCTCTCTGCTTGCGGCCCAAACTGTCCATTTTCCACGCACTGAAATGTGCACTGAATAAATACCCGAAAGTGACCTAAAAAACACACACAAGAGCCTTCGACAACCGATACCGGATGGCTTTATTGTGTGAAAAAGAAGGATTCGAAACCTGGATGCTGGACACTAGCCAATGCCTCAATTAATAATGGGTTGCTTTCGTTCAAGGCTCAGCTTGTCGTAGTCTCCGATAGTCTACATGGCTTTTCGGCCGTTCCTTTGCGGGATATCCGATGAGTTGTGTTTGCCTCGGTTGTATCGTTCCCCAGATTTACACCTCGTTGGCTAAAGCGCTTATCTATCATTGTTTCCGCTGCAGTCACTTCGGAGATTCAGCACGCCTCTGCCCGATCCGCTTTCGCCTAGAAAGGTGCCGAAGTTCCAACATAAATGAAATGCATGTCAATGGTTCCACACCATACAGACGATGGCTACGGTCGGTTTGTGTGTTGGTTTCGATTTGATTTAATCGATTCGTTGAATAATATATGTGGAGTGAAGTTTTTTTTTTTTTTGGTGTGTATCCATTATCTATACCCAGAGGGATATGGGGATGCGGTTGAGCGATATACATTCGACAGCGGTCATACGTGTAGCTAAGTGCGTGTAATTCCAACACCCATAATGTAATGCTCTTACCTGGTCGAATCGTACCAAATCGTACCCATCCATACAGTACACAAAAGAATCACATCCACCCGAAAACCTTCCTCTCATTGCCTGTGGGAAGCTCCCTCGTACATCGGGTACATCGTCCCCATCAATACCGGTGGGGATAATGTGGGTGGTGTCCCTTTTTTTGCCTTCCGATGGTGATGTTGCAATCAGCATATAATCCTGGTACGGTGTAAATGGTTCAGGGATTTGCTGCTGCTACCTTTGCCAAACCATTTGGCGTTCCAAAGGAACAAAAAGAAAAAAACAACGAGGGACGAGATAAAAATTATTTCTGATCCCGCTGTGTGCCCAGGTAGATAATCTTCACCGGAAGCAAAGTAGTGCGTAACGTGTGTGACGGACTGATGAAGGCCAAAAGCCGAAAATCCCATTCACTGTACCTTCCACATCCAGAGTACCTTCCAGGCACCATTTTGCAACCTTTCAGTGCAAAACGAGAACATTAAATTTTAATTTGAAGCAATATTAAAAGCAGCTGTGTATCTGTCGCCCGCCAGCAAAAAAGCTGAACCGCACACCAATGAGAAGATCCGTACCGTTCGGTAAGAGAATTTTAAAATTTATACCAGCCCGCAAGGATATCAACTCGGGCGTATAAACAATGGGAAGATTCGTGCTGGAGTCAGCATTTTTGGTGTCTTTTTTTTTTCATTGTCAACATTCTCGCCATGCTATGCAAAATGAACGATGATGATTCTGCGGTGAATATAGTACAAAAAATCATTGCCTTAAAATTTAGCTGGAATGTTCTGCCATTAAATAAATGTACCAAAAAGAAAGAACAGTCCTCGTCGAAACCTGGACAGCCAGACAGTCTACCTTTTAAGTAAACCCCAAAGGGTTTTATTCTACGATAATGTCTGGTTAGAATTGTGGAACGATCGGAGCAGTGTAAAATGGAATATGTTTATAAATTGAACCAAATTCGGTGAACACTATTTTCCCTTTTAAAAAAATATGTTCATGAATTCCTTCAAAGCCGTGTTAATCTATACGCAACGGGAGGGAAGGAAAAAGTCAAAAGAGCTCAAAAAACCTCCTAAATGAGGTCAACATGTGTGTGCTCTTGTTTAAACAATTGTGGTTACAGTAATGCGGTTATGGACAAATCTTTTCTACGAAGAAACCATACAGCAGCGTTGCGTTGCATGCGCAGATTTTCATGTGGAAGCGAAACACACATAACACACGTAGTTTGTTGCTTTGTCTGTCGCTCGGTTAATTTAAAGCATCGCAACAAAAAGGAAAACGCAGTGTCTGCTATCGCGCAACTGCATCGTGCCATGGGCCCATGGTTTAAGCAAATGGTTTCGAATTTCCTATGTTCCCGTCACTGGAAAAGGCAGGAACAACGGAGTGACGTGCAGTTTTCGTGAGCTGAATGTTCCCTTTTCCGCTTAAGAGATCGTACATGTTAATGCAATCACTGCAACAGTCCCGAGCATTTGATTGGTTTCTTAGCGGAAGATGGCCCGACTCGACAAATCCAAGCGTGGGTCATCACCATTGACGCAAATTGTGACAATAAAAAGAAAGCAAGCAAAAGGTCAATCGAGATCATTTATTTGATATTGATTCGTCGGTTTTCGACCGGGCGGCTTATGCTTAGAAGGAAAGAGATCGTTTTATAGCGGCACGTGCTTTCATGCTGCTTCAAAACCCGTCCTTAATGTCGACGTGCTCTGACTTAATAATAATACAAAACCAGCTACCGTTTGAATGCGTTGAGTTCGAGCCATCTTTTCTGTTTCAAGTGCCGTTTAGATGACATGTTGAGCGTTTAAGTTACAATACCGAGCTAGCGAAAATCCTCTAGCAAATATTCGCACTTTCCAGTTATTGCATAGACGCAATAATAATATAAATTAAGCATGCATTTGAAGATAGCACGTTCACTTATCGAACTCAACAACAATAGAACCGCTCAACCAACCAACTAGCTGCAAACTAAATGCTGATTTAATCAGATTAGTCCTTAACTGATGAGTCAAATTTGTACTGTTTTTTAATGAGCTCGATCGTACGCCAGCTAGCTAAACGTTCTTATGCAAGCTTGCACGAATGATGGTCAAAACACTTGACCCGGAAGATAATCTCCACGAGCAGTTGCTTGCAATCGAGAAGATGTAAGGCAAAAACGCCTGCCATTCAACTACTCTGCAGCGCATGCAGTTCTGCATCAATCCGCTGGAATGGGTAGCAATTTACTGTACAAACAATACAGTCCCACTGTTATTTCTACAGCATACGCGCAGGTGGGCAGGATCAAGCATACCAGACCATGCTTCCTTGTCGGTTTGACCGGCATGGTCGTTTACTAATTGCTTTGTACACACGGCCGTGGACTCCGAGCTCCACACGGGGACCACCCACCGATTATGTGCTGCTAAATTTGCTCGATACACGCATAACAACAAACCACTGTGCAAACAACTTAGTACCGGAGTATTGACCCGTGTCCGAAGAAGCCGGTCACAACGCTAACGACAGCGCTCTGAGGACTATGATCTTAAGGAAATTAAGCATCTTATGGTCCTGTTCCTGTTCGGTGCTGTTATCTCGTTCATACGCTCGTTCGTCTTGGGTAGCGGATAGCGGTACCAGCATTAGCATCCGTGCTTGGGCTATTCAAGTGGCGGTCCGCTATTAATTGCAGATATTCCAATGCACACACACCGATAGGAGAATATTACTTCGAAAAGTGCTACCATTTAACACCGTAAACGTGGGGAAGTTCTCTGGCAATTAGTTGAACAAATTAAAATGTAGTGCTGGATAATCATGCACTATTTTACTTTTATTTCATTATTTTCATTCGAAATGTGCTTGATTTAAAAAAAAAAAAGTTTTTGCTGCTAAGAACTGTTCTGTTCACGATAACAGGAATGTTGAGTAACTATATTCTCCCGGCCATGTCCATGCTACTCAAAATTCGTGCATTACTCTTTGTCCGTTCACGCATCATCAACTGGCCGGTGAGATATAAATCACTGTCAGCGGCAGACAACGCAAACCCGGTCGGGCATACACATAAACCGCCGACAGAAGAAGAAATAAAAAAAAACATGCAAACAAACTAACAGTGCAGCCACCGAAAATTTGCCGGACACAAAACTATATGCCAATGAATGGAAAATATGTAGAACAAATAAAAAGCGATAATATGGAGGCACTCTCGAGCGAAAATGAATCAAAACGTGCGAGAGGGAAAGTGAAAAAAAAAGATGCAGCTAAACTAACAGACATCCTACCATCCGCACCCAGCACGATGGAAATGAGTTCAAAAATGCAAAACAATTAGTACTTCAAACACAGTGAACCGTCATCAATTTGGTTTTTCTACCGACCGAACTTGAATAAATTGAGGGAACAAATTTGTGAGGGAGTTGGAGAAAGTGTTGGAGAAAGTGACCAGGGATCGTTAACGGATCGTTGAAGCGGGAAAGCAAATGAAATAAAACAACACCCGCCACACTCACCATGAACGGTGGAACAAAAACTAGTAGAAGCGCGTCACACAATGTAGTGTGTCCTGCTTCCGGCGAAAGGACACTTTGGTCCGCAAGGCCTTCGGAGATAATGGATGCGTTGGGCTGAAATGGTGCCCAGTGGTCGAACGTCAATCAAAGTGAATCAAATATAAATTGCAAATAAAGCAGTGATATACAATTGGATTGATTCAATCAGTCGTTGGGTGATTTTTATTAGTAAGCCCCCTCCAGCTTAATTCGGCCGTGCTCTTCGAAACCATTGATGCATGGTCGAACGTGATGCACATCCGTACCGGGATCAGCTGTCCAATAAAACCGATAAAAAACAACAACCAAGAGTGAATGAGGACGTTGCATGGAATTGAGTTTTGTTGAATGGAGCGTTTATGTAATGGTTCGTCTAGAACTGCTCCCGGCAAGCGTATTGATTGATTGTTTTTTCTTGAACCAACGCCAAACGTGCTGCACTACAGGCACCAAACTACACTTTGCAGCTTGTTTCGAATAGGATCATCCGTATTGTGTTCAACATAGCGCCATTTCGTTGAGATTGCGTTGGTTTTATTCAGACAGGATTAAAACGAAAGAATTGTCTCGCTGTGTGACTGCTGTCGTCACCCTCATCAGACATGTGCATCTTCTACCAGACCTTGCAAATATGATCGCTTTTTCAACGATGTCCAAGGAACCTATCAAAAGTTAAATTAATTGCTATTGATTTACACTAATTTATGGTCTTTTATGTATTTCAGTTACATGTTCAGAAACACAATTCACGTGTATGATGGATGGCAAATGCATACCTGCTCTCTGGCGATGTGATACTTCTGCCGACTGTTCGGACGGCTCAGATGAAGTCGGTTGTGGTGAGTAGCAGCAATTGTCTTAACAGCTTACCGTGCTACATGCAAATGAACGCACCATTTCTCATCCTCACGCACGCAGATAAAGCGCATACATGCAGCGAAGGTATGTTTCATTGTAAAGTGTCCAATCGATGCATCCCGGTCGATTGGACGTGTGACGGTGAGGTAGACTGTGGCTTGGTGGAGCGGTACCACATGGTGGACAACTCGGACGAAGATCCGCAGCAGTGCCGGGCGCACAAAAAATGTCTCCCAACGCAAGCCCTCTGCAGCGATGGCAAGTGTTTGGAGATTGATCGGTTCTGTGATGGAGGCTGGGACTGTAGCAACGACGAGGTGAACTGCTCCAGCAACAATACAGCCACAGCCAGTGCGCCAACGAGTGCGTGCGACGCGCTCAAGTGTTCCTACGACTGCCGGCTAACGCCCGAAGGTCCCAAATGCTTCTGTGCCAAAGACAGTCAACCGAATGGGAATGTCTGCGAAGATTTCGACGAGTGCCAGATCGAGGGCTTGTGCGATCAGTTGTGCAAAAATCAGCCCGGATCGTATCAGTGCAGCTGTACCACGGGATACGTTAGGCTGGGTAACACTTGCACTGCTGTTAACTGTAAGTACATACGTGCGCATCGAATTTCTCTTGCCGGGTGTAACGTTTACTTTTTGTTGTTGTAATCTTCACCAGTGCCCAAGGACGAACCAGCCTCCCTTTTGTTTATCACTCCCAAAAAGGTCCATAAAGTGTCTATCAGCAATAGAACCGCTGCCGTAGAAGGATCTTTTCCTTTGAATGACGCCCAAGAAGATGAATTTCTTAGTCTGTCTTTTCCACGCCTTCCGGCCATGGAGATGGTGCATCGAAATCGTACGTTTTGTCTTACCCGTATCAAGAGCAAATCGTTGTTCATGTGCTACAGCGTCGACAACACCTCACACAGCTGGAACATGCCGCGTCCGGATCTCTTTCCCAATCTCGAAGACATCGTCGACATTCGGCTCGACTGGGTCTCGGGTAACTGGTACTATCTTGACCAGCAGCGAGAAATTATCTTCGTCTGTTCACCCCAGATGGTGCACTGTGCGATCGTCGTGGAAGCGTTATCCGAGGTACTTCGGCCACGGCGGATGGCGCTCGATCCCACGAAAGGATTTCTGTTCTTCTCCAAATGGGGCGGCAGTAATGTCAGCATCGAACGGTCACTACTCGACGGCACTAATCGGAGCTCGATCGTACTGAACAAAATTGTCACCCCGCTAGATATTGCACTCGATCTAGTGATGCAGCACGTGTACTGGTTGGACACACATCTCGATGGGATACAGCGCGTGAATTACGACGGCAGCGGTCGCTGGTTTCCGAAACGAAGCACAAACTTCATTCTGAACTTTCAAAAGCTCTACGCGTTGGACGTATTCGAAAGAACGATCTTTCTGGCGTCGTGGCAAAACAGTAGCATAATAGCCCTAAACGGTAGCACCGGAGAAGCACGGATAGTCGCTACTGATGCCATCTACGCTGCGCATCTACACGTGTTCCACAGACAAAAGCAACCGGAAGTGGCACATCCATGTCGCATACAAAACGGTGGCTGCGATCAGTTATGCATTCCTGTGTGGAAAAAAATCGGTGTAGCCATTGCGCAGTGCATGTGTTCACCGGGGTACCGGTTAAAGACCAAATCGCAATGCGTGCTCATCAAACGACCAACGTTTATGCTGTATGCCAAATCGAACCCCGGCATGATACGTGGGTTTGCTGTCGGTATCAAGTCACAGGAAGCAATCGTGCCCGTTACCAATCTCGGTGCTCACATCACGTTCGACTATCATGTAGAGGACCAGCTAATTTTCTTCTCCCACAGCAATAAGTATGACCAACTAGCCTCTGGGGCTATTTGTATTTTGAAATATTTTCTATACGCCTTTTGCTTCATTTCTTTATCTAGAGACTCGCCTTCATTTCGTATTGAAGCACAAAAACTGGATGGTACTGAGCGGGAACTGATACTAGAAAGTCCTGGATCATGTGATGGGATATCGTACGATTGGTTAGGCAACAACCTATTTTGGACGGATTCGGACAGAAATCACATCTCTGTCGTAAAGCTAGGATCTAAGCGGACGCGCTTTACGATACTGCGACATCTCTACGCGCCCAAGTAGGTGTTTGGTGTTCTTTTAACAGAATAAAAACGCTTCTTCTAAACCAAATATATAATCTATTCCCAACTCTGCCACCCCACAGATCCATTGTGGTGGATCCAAAGCAAGGCTGGATGTACTGGTCATCGTGGTCGGTTCCCAGTGGACGTATTGATCGCGCATGGATGAATGGATCCCACCCGGAACTGTTGGTAAGCAGCAAAGAACGCTCGATCGAGTGGCCAACGGGGCTGTCGCTAGATACGATCCAGCAGCGATTATACTGGTGCGATGCACGGCTCAGCGTGATCGAAAGCGTTAATCTAGATGGAAGCAATCGGGTACTGCTCTTCACTGGCTCACCGCAAAATCGCTATCCCGTCGCCCTGACCGTCCATCGCCAGATTGTTTATTTCGCTGATAATGTAAAGGGTTACATAGAGAAGCTTAACTTGAGTGATCCGTTTACGGTGGAAACAATTGCGATAGAAAACCCGCAAGTATTGGGTCTCAAGATCTTTGACAATCTCACCCAGTACAGTGGTAACGGACGGAATGCATGTGAAATAGAGTGTCCCGGTATCTGCCTAAACACTCCCATTGCAACTGCCAGCTGTAAATGTGAAGATGGACAGATATTGTCGCTTCCAACCGACGGTAAGCCACCCGCCTGTGTGCCCTTTAATCTGGAACATACGCAGGCGACCTGCAACAGCAGCACGCATTTCATGTGCCGTAATAAGATCGACTGTATCGAAATCAAGTATACCTGTGATGGCGATCGGGACTGCGAAGATGGCAGCGATGAGGAAACTACACCTGATGGACCGTGCGATCCAAACTGCGATTTGGAGCACAACTTCAAGTGCGACGAGCAGAGATGCATCAGTCGATCGCATGTCTGCGACGGATCGGTCGACTGTATCGATGAAAGTGATGAAGATTACATCAATTGCCCCAACAAAACGTGCAGTGAGCATTTCTTTCAGTGTGAAATCAGCCATCGGTGCATACCGAACTCCTGGGTATGCGATCGACACCTCGACTGTGGGCCGAACGATAATTCGGACGAGCCCGAACACTGCCACAAATGTCCCGAGTTTGAGTGCAAAAACTCGGCCTGTGTGCCGTTTGAATTTCTCTGCGACGGAGTTGATAACTGTGGGTAAGTTTACCAGCATTATTATTAATTCCCATTTTCCATTCTCATTTAACTCTCATTGTTATCTCGATTGCAGTGACAAATCCGACGAATCGCAGTGTGATGTCGACTGTGGTGCGAATGCATTTTTCTGCAGCCCGCACGGTTGCATCGATCGGTCGCTCATGTGCGACCCGAAGCTCAACTGCTTGAATGCATTCCACGAGTGTGACAAGCTACCGAAGGCGGGAACTAACGCGACAACCTCCCCTAGCATCCCGGTTCGTTCGGAATCGGAACTAAAGGATCTCTGCAGGCAGGATCTTAAGATAGTTTGCGGTTTGGACAAGCAGTGCGAAGAGAACTATAACCGTACGTGCCAGCGAATGGCGTTTGGACCATTCAATGAAACGGTAACCTGCCATCATCCGGACCGGCTGTGTCGGGTTACGAACAAATGCATAAATGTAACGCAACTTTGCAATGGTCGCACCGACTGTCCTGATGGCACGGATGAAGGATTTCGCTGCGCAGAAAAGGTATGTGATACGTCGAACGACTGTTCCCACGCGTGCCATAATGCTCCAGAGGGTTTGGTGTGTTCCTGTCCGCCGCATTTATTTCTGCAACCGAATGGACGTGACTGTGGCCATGATCATGCCTGCGACCGATGGGACACCTGCTCGCAAGTTTGCACAAAAGCAGGCACACACTATCGATGTGAATGTGTTGAAGGATACACGCTTATGTACGATAAGTTCACCTGCCGCAGTAACAACGGTGATTCGCCGTACGTCATTTTTAGCAACCGCCAGGAGATTCTCGGTGTCGATCTGAACACTCTTGGCGTTAGGAGTTTTTATACGTCGTTGCGAAACACGATCGCATTAGATTTCCTCTATCGGAACGATAGCATCCAGATATTTTGGTCGGATGTGATGGACGACAAGATCTATCGTGGTACGTTAAAGAACGACACGTTAAGCCACGTCGAAGCAGTAGTTCAATCTGGCCTTTCGACGGCCGAAGGCCTTGCGGTGGACTGGATTGGGATGAACATCTACTGGATCGATTCCAATCTCGATCAAATTGAGGTGGCCAAAACGAATGGTAGCTTCCGGAGAACGCTGGTGGCCGGTGATATGGTGAACCCACGAGCGATCGCGCTAGATCCGATGGAGGGCGTCCTATTTTGGACCGACTGGGAGGAAGGCTCACCAAGGCTGGAACGCTGCACAATGGCTGGCGAAAACCGTACGGTGATCAAATACGTCGAAACGGATGGCGGTTGGCCAAATGGAATCGCGCTAGACTACATTCCAAGGCGCGTGTACTGGATCGATGCACGGTCCGACTCGATTCACACGATCACGTACGATGGGCACGATCACCATCTCGTGATCAAGGATCAAGGTGTGCTGGCCCATCCGTTCAGTATAACCGTGTTCGACAACTACGTGTACTGGACGGATTGGCGAACGTACTCCGTGATACGGGCAAACAAATGGAACGGCACGGATATTACAGTGATACAAAAAACACAAAGCCAACCGTTCGGTATACAAATTCTGCACTCCAGTAGGCAACCAAACTTCCAGCCAAACCCGTGCGCCGTTAACAATGGCGGCTGTTCGCATCTGTGCCTGCTGAGCGTTGGTTTGCGCCATGAGTGCGCGTGTCCACATGTGATGCGTCTTCACGAGGATCGTATGCAGTGCGTGCCGAATGAAGAAATACTGCTGTTTGTCGTGCTGACCGAAATCCGAGGCGTGGATCTTCAACAGCCAGCGCATTACACGATACCGACAATCAGTCACCAGACGCAAGTTGTGCAGCCTTCCGTGCTGGATTACGATATCAGTGCTGCGCGGCTGTATTGGAACGATATACAGCTGAACGAGATCAAATCATCCGGTTTGGCGACGGGACCGATTGAAACCATCCTCGATACGGACATTTCCCATTCGTTGGGATTTGCCGTGGATTGGATTTCGAAGCTGCTCTACTTTTCTACCGGTAACGAAACGCACAGCCGCATTATGGTGAGCAATCTAAACGGCGAATACGTGACAGAAATTGCTGACGATTTGACACTGGTCAACAGTCTCGTAGTGTACCCGACAAGGTGAGTAGCGACTGGCACTAAATGTTTGCAGCATGCTAATCGATGCATTTGCTTTCCTTCTCTAGAGGTATGATGTACTTTGCAACGATGAGTGAAACACCGAAATTGTACGAGCTTTATGCCAGCCGTATGGACGGATCCGAGCGACAGCTGATTAGCAACTCCACTTTCTATCCAATCGACAGTTTGGCACTCGATTTTGAAACGAATCGATTGTACTACATCTCTTCAAGGGCGGGTGAAATCTACTACTACGATATTGGAAGTGGCAAAGTAAGTGCTGTTAAGAAATGGTGAGGTTTTTTTTAAAAAAATTTACTTACCTGGTTGTTTCCTTTTGCAGATCATTAAAGTGCTTCCGTCCCACCAAGACAGTCACCCTATCAGCACAATTACGATATACCGCGATTCGATCTATTACGATGACAATCAGGATGGTCGCATAATGCGCTGCAACAAAAACCTTTGCCAAAATCCCGTCTCTGTGCGAAACAACACGAGCGGTCTGAATGCGATCCGAATGTACCATCCCGGCGCACAGAGTGGCACCAACTCGTGCCAAAAGCATACGGACGGTAGCTCTGCAACGGGCTGTGCACATCTTTGCATTCCCGTGTCCGCACAAAGCCACGTGTGTCGCTGTGCGATCGGATATAAAAGTGATCCACGCAATGCGTCGCGCTGCATCGGTTTGGATGACGTTTTGGTGTATTCGGTCGGTCATCAGCTTAAGGGTATTGCACTGTCGGTGCCTGAGGGACCAACGGACACACGTGCGCACCAGCAGGAAAGTCTTGGTCCGCTGCAGCAAATTTCGCTGGCTACAAGCATCGATTTTCACGTAGCGCAGGACTATGTGTACATC
The DNA here is from genome assembly GCA_018908115.1 of Anopheles rivulorum. Classification (NCBI taxonomy): domain Eukaryota; kingdom Metazoa; phylum Arthropoda; class Insecta; order Diptera; family Culicidae; genus Anopheles; species Anopheles rivulorum. The sequence goes on from STHB01000011.1 coordinate 6,481,568, forward strand.
GCCGACACTGACCGTGGCTCAATCACGCGCATCAAACGTGATGGCAGTGCACGGGAAATAATTATAAGCAACTTCGAGCAGGTGGTCGATGGTAGCACACTCGACTGGCTAGGCGGTATAGCAATCGATTGGGTAGCGGAGAACATCTACTGGACGGACCAGAAGCGAAACTTGATCGAAGTGGCACGATTGAACGGAAGTCTCCGGTATGTGGTCGCTTCGGACGTGGAAAGCCCACAGCTGCTGGCCATTGATCCGATACAGGGTTACCTGTTCTACGTCACCCGCGGAACGATCGGTCGGATGGGATTGGATGGAACTGGCAACTTTATCCTGGTTAACCGTACCGCTGGCATTAGTGATCTCGCGCTGGATCTGGACAACCAGGTCGTTTATTGGTGCGAAGCGAGCACCGATACCATCTGGAAGGTGGATTATGATGGCAACTTGAAGCGGCTGTTGCTGAACGGTACCTCGCACAATCCCAAATCGTTGGACCTGTATGCTGACTCGATCTACTGGGCAGATTCGCGTGGCAACATATACCAAGCCGGTTTGAGCAACGTTTTCAACTACAAGACGGTGGTGGAGGCGTTGGAAGTATCGTTACTGAAGGACATCAAAATATTCTCTAGCCGCAAGCAAAGCAAAACGAATGCATGCGGTGCGTCGAACGGTGGATGTCAAGAGCTTTGCCTATTTAACGGCACCCATCCCATATGTGCCTGCTCGCATGGTAAAATATCGTCGGTCGATTTGAAGACCTGCGAACCGTACGAAAATTTCCTACTCTTCTCGCGCCAATCGGCCATCGAAAGCATACACATGACGGACGCAAGCAACATCAATGGCCCTATACCAGAAATTAAGAATGCTTCCTACCNAAGCAAAGCAAAACGAATGCATGCGGTGCGTCGAACGGTGGATGTCAAGAGCTTTGCCTATTTAACGGCACCCATCCCATATGTGCCTGCTCGCATGGTAAAATATCGTCGGTCGATTTGAAGACCTGCGAACCGTACGAAAATTTCCTACTCTTCTCGCGCCAATCGGCCATCGAAAGCATACACATGACGGACGCAAGCAACATCAATGGCCCTATACCAGAAATTAAGAATGCTTCCTACCTCAAAAACACGATAGCGCTGAGCTACGACTACGACAGGCAGTTAATTTTCTACTCCGACATCGACCACAGCACAATCAACTGTGTGTACTTTAATGGCACCGAACATCGGCGTATCGTCACGAAGCAACTGACCGTGGAAGGGTTGGCGTTTAACGTGCTTACACGTGTGCTGTTTTGGACATCGAACAATGAGGCAGCCATTCGATCGCTGGACCTAACCAATGCTTCCCTATCCGATCCGGTTGCAAACGCAGCGCTGGTACAGGATGTGATAAAGCTCCGTGCGACGGACAAACCGCGCGGTATCGCCGTGGAGCCGTGTCTCGCGATGGTGTACTGGACGAACTGGAACCAGCAGGCCGCCTCAATACAGCGCGCCTATCCTTCGGGGTATGGGTTGGAAAGCATCATCACGAGTGACATCCAAATGCCGAACGCTCTGACGCTGGATTACCAAGCGCGTAAGCTATATTGGGCCGATGCGTTTCTGGACAAAGTCGAGCGTGCGGACTACGATGGTAAGCACCGTGTGGTGTTGGCCCACTCAACTCCCAAGCACCCGTTTGCCCTGGCCGTGTTTGGTGATCTGTTGTTTTGGACCGATCTTACCGTGCACGCCGTGGTGCGGGCAAACAAATACTCCGGCAGTGATGTCGTGCTGCTGCGCCGCGACATTGCCCAGCCGATGGGAATCGTGGCGGTGCAAAAAATTGACAAGGAATGTGCCGCCGATCCGTGCCAGGTTATGAACGGGTTCTGCGAAGACACGTGTTTAACTGATGCCGCCGGGAAGGTGGAATGTCATTGCACGCAAGGTGTGCTCGCATCCGACGGTCAGCGATGCATCCCGAAATCGACGAGCAACTGTTCGTCCACCGAGTTTAGCTGCACCAATGGAAATTGCATACCGTTTCATCTTACGTGCGACTCGATAAAGCAATGCTTGGACGGTTCGGACGAGCTACCGACCTTCTGCGCTCACCGTCCCTGCCCAAGCGGATTTTTCCGCTGCAACAATGCGCGTTGCATTCCGCAGAATCAGCAGTGCAACCATATACAGAATTGTGGCGATGGGAGCGATGAGATTGGATGCAGCTGCAACAACGCAACACACTTCCGTTGCGCAAACGGCCAGTGCATCGTCAAGTCGATGCGCTGCGATTACGAACCCGACTGCAAGGACGTGTCGGATGAGATCGGTTGCCCGGCAGTGCGCAACTGTACGGTCGGCTTTATTAAATGCGCCAACACGACCGCCTGCTACATGCCGAACTGGCGCTGTGACGGCGAGAACGATTGTTGGGACAACTCCGACGAGCAGGATTGTCCAACGGCCATTCCGACCTGCCCGGAGGATAAGTTTCTGTGCGCGAACGGGCGCTGTATACCGCAATCGTGGCGCTGTGACGACGAGGACGATTGTACGGATGCGACTGGGGGAGCGCTAAGCTCGGACGAGGTAGCCTGCGTCAAGCACTGCAAACCGAACCAATTCAAATGCACCAACACGTCCGAGTGTATCTCGAACAGCTGGCAGTGCGACGGCCATCCAGACTGTGCGGACGGTTCGGACGAGGGTGAGCACTGCTCGAGACGGGACTGTCCCGAAACGGAGTTCCAATGCCCGACGACAAACCGTTGCATTCCGCAGAAGTGGGTCTGTGACGGTGATGTCGATTGCGGTGCGACGCAGGACGACGAGATGGGTTGCGATGAAATGATGATGAACGAGTGTGATAAGACTTTGTTCACCTGCACGAATGGTGAGTGCATCAGTCTGCTGCACGTGTGCGATGGAGAGCAGGACTGTGTGGATGGCTCGGACGAACCGCTGTACTGCAAGGAGGGCGACGATGGCTACGACGATGAGGAAGGTGCGAGCGTATTTGATCTGCTGTGCGGACACCCGGACCAGTTCCGCTGTAACAACGGCAAGTGCATCGAACGCAACCTCACCTGCAACGTGAACGATGACTGTGGCGACGGGTCGGATGAAGATATACGCTTGTGTCGCAATACGACGCTCATATGCGCCGGGCCGGACCTGTTCCGGTGTGAAAGTGGTGCCTGCATCGTTAGCAGCATGCTGTGCGACGGTGCAAACGATTGTGGCGATTGGAGTGACGAGAAGTCGTGCCGCATCGACGAGTGCACGATGATTCCGGATCTATGCGCACACGACTGTGAGGATCTTCCCGTCGGCTATGAGTGCGTGTGCAGGAAAGGATTCCGGGTGAACGTTGTTAACAAGCATCTGTGCGTGGATGTGGACGAATGTACGGAGCAGCAACCACGACCGTGCACACAAACCTGCGTCAATACGCACGGTTCTTATCACTGTTCGTGCTTGGAAGGATATGTGCTGCGGGACAATGATACGTGCCGTGCTGACGGCGATCAAATCATCGCACCTAAGCTGATCTTCTCCAACCGATACTATCTGCGTGAAGTGGATTTAAGCGGTGGAATGACGATCCTAGCGCACAACCTAACCAACGCCATAACGCTGGATTTTGACTGGTTGGAAAAGTGTTACTATTGGTCCGACGTTACGCGCACGGTTACGACGGTCAAGCGTATGTGTGACAGAAGCGAAGGCACCGAAGACGACAATCGCACGGTCGAGGTGGTGCACAGGACGAACCTGAAAAATCCCGAAGGTTTGGCAGTCGATTGGGTAGGTCGGAATTTGTACTGGTGCGATAAAGGGCTCGACACGATCGAGGTATCGAAGCTGGACGGACGGTTTCGCCGGGTGTTGATTAACGAGGCGCTGCAGAAACCACGAGCCATTGCGCTGGATCCCTACCGGCGCAACATGTACTGGACCGACTGGGGCGATCAGCCGCACATCGGTCGGGCCGGCATGGATGGCAGCAATCAGACGATCCTCATCAAGGAGCAGCTCGGTTGGCCAAACGCGCTCACGATCAGCTTCGAGACGAACCAGCTGTTTTGGGGTGACGCGCGGGAAGATTATATCGCGGTCAGCGATCTAGATGGGCAGAATGTGCGGATACTGCTGACGCGCACACGTCAACCGACGCTCAACTTGCACCACGTGTTCGCGATTGCCGTATGGGAGGATCGCATCTATTGGTCGGACTTGGATTCCAAGTCCATCGAGTACTGTCACAAGTTTCGGGGCGATGCTTGCGGTACGCTCATCAACACAATACATCGCCCGATGGACATACGCATTTATCATCCGTACAGACAGAAACAACCGGCGGTTAATCCGTGCGAAACGGCCGGCTGTGAAACGTTGTGTGTGCTTTCGCCCGAACCGGCCGGGTACCGATGCCTTTGCCCGGACAACTTCGTCCTGGCTGAAGACGGCAAGAGCTGTACGGCGAATTGCTCTGCCGCACACTTCCAGTGCCGCGATACGTTCAAGTGCATACCATTCTATTGGCGCTGTGACAAGCAGGATGACTGTGGGGACGGAAGCGATGAACCGTCGGACTGTCCCACGTTCAACTGCGAAGCGGGCCAATTCCAGTGCCTCAACCAACATTGTATTAATCCGAGCCAAATCTGTGATGGTATCGATCAGTGCGGCGATCTGTCGGACGAGCGCGATTGCGATCGGTTCGAATGCTTCAGTTCCCACTTTAAGTGCAGCTCGTCGGCGTTGAAAAATACGAGCGCCTTCTGCATAGAGAGTGCACGCCGCTGCGACGAAATAGTCAACTGCCCGAACGGTGAAGATGAGAAGGACTGTGAGCCGAAGAATTGCACCAGCACCCAGTTCCGGTGCGCCAACGGTGGCAAGTGCATTGATCGTACGTGGGTGTGCGACAGGGTGCCGGACTGTCACGATGGTTCGGATGAGCAGGTCTGCGGTCCGGGTACCACCTGTCCCGAGCGCGAGTTTCGCTGCAGCGAGGGCCGCTGCATACCGCAGTCGTGGCTATGTGACGAGGAGAAGGACTGCGTCAATGGGGAAGATGAAACGCAAAACTGCCAGAAACCGGAAGAGATCACGTGCGAACCGACAAACTTCCGCTGCAACAACTCGAAATGTATACCCGGAAGATGGCGCTGCGATTTCGAAAACGATTGCGGTGATAACTCGGACGAGATAAACTGCGAGCTGCGCAACTGTTCCGAGTCGGAGTTTCGTTGCCGCGATGGACACTGCATACGCGGCATTCGGCGCTGCGACAACGAGTTCAACTGTGCTGATCATAGCGATGAGGAAAACTGCAACGTTACGTGCGGCGCGAACCAGTTCAAGTGCAAAAATCACCCAGCCTGTATTAGCAAGTAAGTGGCGCAACAATGTTTTACCTTTTTTTTGTCTTGTCTTTGTCTTGTTCGCAATCTTTAGCTAACCGTTTTTGGTACTGCTTTCAGCAAATTTAAATGCGATGGCGATAACGACTGCATCGATGAATCGGACGAAGAGGACTGCGAATGTAAGGAGGGCGAGTATCGCTGCAACAATGGGAAGTGCATTCTCAGCAGCTGGGTGTGTGACGGCATTGACGATTGTCTGGACAACTCGGACGAAATGGGCGAATACTGCAAGGAGAACGGTTGCAACAAGCGCGCCTTCCGTTGCGCGAATCGTAACTGCATACGCAAGAGCCTGATGTGCGATAACAAGGATGATTGCGGTGACAACAGTGACGAGAAGAGCGCACTGTGCCAAAAGTGTCCACCAAATTCGTTCCGCTGTAGCAGCGACTCGAAGTGCATCGACATTGCGTTGCGTTGCGATCAGACCCCGCACTGTCTGGACGAGTCGGATGAGATTGGATGCATCAAGACGGGGTGTGGGTTCGGCGCGTGCAGTCAGGTGTGCGTAGAGAAGAAGGGCCACTATACCTGCCGCTGCGCGGAGGGATACGTCAAGAGTGGACCGGGGCGCAATGCAACGTGCGTTGCGGTCGACGAACAGGGCATACTGCTGGTAGCGTCCGAGTCTGATTTCCGCAGCCTCTACGTAGACACGCCGGTTATGGGATACTTGCAGACTTCTTCGTTGAAGATTGATCGGTTCGATTTTGCCATTACCCGCCACAACATCACACTGTTCTGGATTGACAGCTATGATGCGAGCATCAATAAGATATTCATGGACACGACGGTCAAGGATGGCGGAGACTATGTGCAGCCACCGGCCAACAAGAAGAAACACACTCGCCGAGATATCCCGGCGCCGGCACCCCCATCCTACGATCGTATCAAAACGCTGGACGGTAAACATTCATCGGTGGTGCTGAAAGATAACGAAACCGCACCAATAGCGATAGCGTGCGATTGGCTAACGGAGCGGCTGTACGTAATCAATAAAAACCGCAGCAATATCTTCGTGATGAGCTTCAACGGAACGAATCATACCACGCTGACGGCTACCGGGAAGCATCCGATAGATCTGGTGGTAGATCCAACGAGCGGCATCATGGTGTGGTCCATCATGGAAACGATCATCAGTTCGGGCATGGACGGTCACGGCAAGCAAAAGCTCGTGCATACCAATGTGGAGTGGGCGTCCGGGTTGGCCATCGATACGGTTACGAAGCGGTTGTACTGGGCAGACTACAGAAAATCGACTATCGAAACGTGTCTGCTGTTAACCGGTGGCGATCGCCACGTCATCGCTGAGCTGCATGATTACTCCAAGCCAAAGATGCTGGACGTGTTCGAGGACAGCGTGTACGTGATACTCTACAATCAGAACATACTGAAGCTGAACAAGTACGGCCGGGACAATGGAACGTACATGAACGAGGAAGCCCGTGTAGCTGGCGGATCCGGTGCCTATCGGTCCGCCGATGTTCATTTCATTCACCCGTTAAAGCATGACCGAAGCGGTAAGTTTGTTTTACTCATTAACAGAACTCATATTGAACGCGTCGATTGCCTGGTTTCGTTTCAGTTGCAAATCCCTGCGTTATGCATCCCTGTCACCATTCCACCGTGTGTCTACTGTCCACCGAAAACCGTCTAAAACGCAGCTGCATCTGCACGGACGCACGGCCTCGGGCAGTGTTTGATGATCGTGACGAAGTGAAGGAGTGTCTCGAGGCAACTGCTCCGACACCGGAGTGTAAGCTACACTGTAACTACGGCACCTGCTTCATCGATACCGATGGTCAGCAGAAGTGCAAATGTTCGTCCAGCTTCGATGGCAAATATTGCGACCATTACATCTGTTCCGGCTACTGCAAGAACAAGGGCTTTTGCGAGATTGTCAACAATGAGCCGAAATGCACTTGTTTGCCCCAATGGACGGGCAAGCGGTGCGACATCTCGACCAACAAATGCCAACGATACTGTCACAACGGCGGTAATTGCACGATCGTACAGCATGATGGTGGCACGCTTAGCTGCAGCTGTCCGGCCGGCTATACTGGCGAGCAATGTGAGCACTGTTCGAATTTGCGGTGCGAAAATGGAGGAGTCTGTCGAAAGACAACCACCGACCGCAGCCAGTGTCTGTGTGCGGAGGGGTACGTTGGGCGCAATTGCGAAAAGAACGTTTGCACCGCGTTCTGCGAAAATGGTGGCGAGTGTACGATCGAGCGTGGTGCAGCGAAATGTAGCTGCCCAGAGAACACGTACGGCGAACGATGCCAGTTCCGAGACTGTCCGGATCTGTGCCGGAATGGAGGTGACTGTGTGCCGGGTGAGCGACCGTACTGTAAGTGCCGTCAGGGGTACGAAGGTCCCTACTGTGAGCACGATCTGTGCGATCTGCCGGAAGCAACGCGTCCAAGCTGTAAGTGCTGTTAACTGTTGGGCTAGGCTTGTCGGCCTAATGATCAACATGCAGAGTAATATGTTTATTTTATTGTTTTTATCCAGATTGCTTACTAATAAGACCCACCACAGAACCTACCTTACATCCACCTTCGAGCTCGTGCGCTTCGTTTAGCTGCAATAATGGCGGCCACTGTTTGGAGGTTCGCGGCATGCCCATCTGCAACTGCACGATGCAGTACGCCGGCGAGCATTGCGAAAATTACGTCACGTACCGCAATCCGTGCAACAATTTCTGCTTCAACAATGGCATATGCCGGCTGGATCTGTTCTCCTCGCCCAACGGCACCTACATACCTTCGTGTGTGTGCATCGGCGAATGGACGGGCAAGCAATGCGATCGACCGCCGCGATGTGTTGGCGACTGTGGTACCTGCATCGAGGGCAGCTCCATCAATGAGTGCACTTGCGAGGATAACGAAATAAGCACCTGCTTGCAGGAGGTTTCACTCAGCGAACTCGAGCGCATGGAAAGGAATGGATCGAGTTTCACGCTGTCGGTTCTAGCGATCGTGCTATTTGCAATACTCATAATAGCCGCCGGCCTTGGTGGTACTTTCTACGGACTAAGGTACGTATTTGTCCATCGGAGTGGATCTGATGATTTCCGGCCCATTACGCTGTACTAAAACTATTTGTGTCTTGCCACAGAAGAAGACGCACCGGGCAACCATTCCTGCATGCTCGGTTGACGGACAACGTGGAAATCACGAACCCAATGTACCTTGGCGATGCTGATGAAGGTCCAGCATTTGTACACGAAGATGATAAGGTAGGTCATCTAAGCGTGTGTGTTTCTTTGTTCTTTGATCAAGAGTAACGTTGTTTTTTTTTACTGTCGCCTTCAAGGTGCACTTCGGTAATCCGGTGTATGAACAGATGTACGCCGGGAGTGTGAATGTGCATAGCGATTCATCGACGATCGCGGGAAACAGTGCGCATCCACTGCTAACCAACAGCTCAACGGCACCGGAAGAGAAGAAAGGCCTTCTTCAGCATCCCCAGGAGGACACGATTGCGGCCGATTTGTTATGATGTAAAACGAAATAGTAGCAGCTGCTGAAGCGACGGTTTTAGGCAATCATTTTTTTTTAGCCTCAAAACCGTCGCTCGCTGGTGGATTTGCTTGCCAGTAAGCACAGCACCGCTACTAACAACTCTTCGGAGAGGGGAACTAAATAGCTTTAGTTACCTTTGTTTTTGTTTGTTTTTATTTTGTTTTCACTATTCAACACTGGCTATAAAGCATGCGGAATACGCGTGGCCTTCAGTGAGTTACGCGCTAAACAGCCACAAACAAAAATCGCATCACCACGAGCTTTAATGAAATGATTTTGTATTTAACGTTCCATGTTTAAGTTTAATGCTAAGTCAATAAGGCAAGGTTAAGTGACGGATGTATAGTTAGATAGAGAAGGATGGCAAAGAGAACGAGAGGAAGTGTGAGAAGGGACACATTTAGTAGTAATTTAAGCAAATGAGGTGCTCTCTTCTTCAACGCCGTTGCCAGCAGCGTTGTTCCCTCAAATACGTGAAACTTTGATTTTAATTTTATTTCTACAACTAATCAACACCAGGCTAGATATGATGCACTTGAAGAGATTTCTTATGTTTAAAGCCACTTTCCGGCAGCGAACGAGCGAACAACTCAGACATTAACAATAATAGTAATAGTTAAGCTTATGAATCGAAAGGGCTTTGCCAGATAGATGTTGCACGCAGTGTTGTGTCAAATAGCTCATTAGGGTGAACTGTGCGATCGAATTTTTTTCGCGGCGCTGAGCTGATGATTCCTATCTATGTAGCCCAACACGAGCTGCTCAGGGTCTCTCTTTGATTACATTTTTCATGTTATTTATGTCGCAACATTATGATCAAATGTTTTACGCTTAATCACAGTCGAGGAATCTATAGATGACGTATAAAACATCTTCGTCTCTTACCATTCATTGAAATCTCTGTTGGAATTTTGTTTGTAATCATCAGACAAACCAACATCTACGATCATTGATCATTTATTCTCTTGTTTAAACGCTTATAAAACATTCACAAAGCAAATTCAACATATGCCCGTATGACCTGGGTTCAGGAACGTTCCTTTAATTCAGAGCGATTAAAGCTATGGCTTACTCCCTTCGGTTAGCTTAGCGCTGGAGCTTTCTTAATGGCACAACACTAGCGTAGCACAGCGCCATAAGTGGAAGAAATATATGCAGGGTAAGGTGGTGGAAGGCAAACCGCAAACATCAATCGACAAACAACAATACAACGATACCGTTGGCGAGGAGCAACACTTCGCAACAGTTTGTACAGTACTTTGTTTTTGTTTCATCGTATCGAATGTTACGATTCGACACGCTTAGTGAACGAGGCAGCGCTAGATGAGGTAGTATAGATGAAATGCCCAAACCGCAAACATACACTAGGGCGTGTAGATTTTTCTAAACAGGGCAGGGCAGGTTTGTGGTATTGTGTTTTTCTTCTCTCTGTTTTGTAACAAAAATGCATTAGCACAGGGTGAGAACGAAGGTATCTTTTAAATAGTGCGTAGCTTGTAGCGAAAAAGATGGTGTAACCCAATGCTAGTACGAATGTTCTAGTAGTAACGAAAAAATCGAACGCCACTGTGGAGGTTGTTTTGTTATTCGGCTGTTCCCCGTGCAAACAGGTGGCAGCAAAGTATGAAATACGCATTTTGATCCTAGCTAAATGAAACCGAAATGCTTACGAAAGACGAAACAAAGACGATACAAAGACGGGGAGAACAGTCATATACGAAAATACGAGCGCGTACTCAAACCAAACCTAGATAGTAGAGTAAACCAATTTCGTTTGCCATTTCCCTGCATTGGGTGCCGCCTGTTCATGGCGCACCGCACGAAGTAGTAAATTCGAACCGGTGTGATGAGGTAGAACTTTTTAACGAAACGTCAGATTTCACACACGCCAGTAAGCTCTATCTGTGTTGTAAACAAAATGGTTTTAAGATGCAAACAGAATGGTCAACCAAGCGCGCGCGACCCAATATCGCTCAGCATCAAAATGCATGACTCCTGCACGAATCACTGCTGCCCGTTAAGTGTTCGGCGTGGTTAAGAGAACGAACAAATGTTAAGAAAAAATATAAAGACTGTAATTTTTAAAAAAGCCCTTTGGTTTTATTGACGTTGGTTGCTTTATTGTTACAGCACGAATGAGAACACAGGTTAGAAAACGTATTCGCCACTGGCGAGTATCAGGAAACGATGATCGTAACAGCATCGGAGCTCGGTGGTACTTTCTGTTTGGCGCGGTTTTGCCATCGGTGTACGTATATCAATTCTGCGCTCCACATCACCAGCGTTACGATGGTAAACCCGTTGATGAGAATGATGCTTTTCGAGTAGCTGCCGGTCCAGTCGCGCAAAGCGCCCACGCACGGCCCGATCGTCATCAGCACGATCCCGTTCGTGGTCATCTGTATGCTCGATGCGGACGGTAACCGTTTGAGCGGTACGTAGCTCGGTATGACCAGGCTCATGTACACTGACCGCACACCCTTGGCGACACCGAGACCGAACGCTACGATCACCATCTCGTCGTACGAACGCGCTAGCAGTATGCTAAACCGCGTCACGATCAGCATCGACAGCGCGATCATGTACATGATGCGCGGGCTGAGCTTCAGGAAGTCGCCCACGAACGGGCTGATGAAGCGGAACAACAGATCGGCCAACGCCAGCGTCGACATGATCGAAGCGATCTGCTCCGTGCCGTATCCCAGATCGCCCAGTATGAACGGTGTCAGCAGGGAGAAATTAATTTCCGCAAATACGGCAATCGACATGCCCAGCATCATGTTCAGGTACACTTTATCCTGCAGCAGCGTCAGATCAAACAGGTTGACCACTTTGGTAAAGCATCCCTCCGACTTTGCGCCGGCGGTGCTATCATTTGGCACGGTGGACGGTAAGGTCGCTTTGGTATTTTCGAGCTGCCGCACGATCGACGGCAGATGGGAAGTCTCATCGGTAAGACCCTGGTTTTCGCTCAGGGCCGGTAGTTTTGTTCCGCCGCTCATGGGAACACCNCGACATGCCCAGCATCATGTTCAGGTACACTTTATCCTGCAGCAGCGTCAGATCAAACAGGTTGACCACTTTGGTAAAGCATCCCTCCGACTTTGCGCCGGCGGTGCTATCATTTGGCACGGTGGACGGTAAGGTCGCTTTGGTATTTTCGAGCTGCCGCACGATCGACGGCAGATGGGAAGTCTCATCGGTAAGACCCTGGTTTTCGCTCAGGGCCGGTAGTTTTGTTCCGCCGCTCATGGGAACACCGTTGCCCAGGGAACCACGGCGCGGCCCAACGTGCCGTTCGTCGAAGATCTTCAGCGAGCTGCCGAGATTGACCGTTTCGGCCGATCCCTCGAACCAACGTTTCTGTAGCGGTGAAAACCGTACATTGATGTAGCTCGAGAAGCGCCGCGGAGTTGACGGACGTCGCTGTTGCTGTTCCTCCGGTTGCATGGCACGATCCTCGGCCAGCGTAGCCGATGAGTTGCTATCGTTCCACATGGCTAACGAACTGCCGAGATGTACACTTTCCGCCGAGCCCGACTGGAACCAGCGAAGGGAACGTCCTGCCGGCGCTGTTGGTTCTGCTTTTAGCGAACGCGTCTCCGATGGACATCGCCGAACGACGGAAGCAAGAACTGCAATGAGTGCGAGTGTAGATAGCATGCGTTGTAAGGAAGAACTTTCGTGTGGATTCTGATATTCTTACCTTCGCTTTTCGTTCGTTGAATCATATACATTCCTGGAGCATTGGACATAAATCCTCCCGGCGGCTGAGAGAACGATTCTCGCTGTCGTAACTGTGACGTCAGCTCGAACCCATACACACTCTGCGCATCCACATCGTGATCGATGAAGCTGCCCTTTTCCAGCAATTCATCCTCTTCCTGTGCTTCCTCGGTACCTTTCTCGGTACCGTCTTCCGTTGCTGGCATAATTTTCACCTCAACCGGTGGACGAGGCACTGCTGCTGCAGTATCTAGCTGATCGGTCGGTAGCGGTACGGTCAACATATGCCACTTGATGGGCTGCAGTAGCAAACCGCCGGCAATGATATGCGTGGCCAATGCACCAATAATCAGTAGACAGTAGCGAGCACCGTACAGACCGAGCAGAAGAGACACCAGCTGGGGCAACAGAATCGGACCCAATCCGGTGATGGTCATCGCAATGCCGGCGGCTTTATTTCGCCGCACCACGAAGTATGTGTTTAACGCTAGCGAGAAGGACGAATTGCAGAAACCCATCCCAAGTGCTGTGAATGCAAAGCAATTGCGAAAATGGTGCTGGTGAGCTAAATGATCTTGAGAAGGAAGTCGGCCACAAACGTACATGCTATAATACTGTAGGTAATGATGAAATGGGCGAAGTGTACCGCCGACGAGGTCAGCATCAAGCCGGCAGAGAAGAGGAAGCCACCGGCCACGGCCAGCTTCCGGAAGCCGTACCTTCGCAACAGTGGCCCGTTGAACAAACCGAGCGCCATGCCAACGGCGGAAGCCAGGTTAATGATGATCGACGCTTTCGTCGCAGAAATATCGATCTCCCGGAAGGTGTCCCTGAAGATGAGCCCGAAACTTTGCAGCACCGGGACGATCATGATCTGTGCGAAAGAGAGACACATGCCATAATATGTTTCGTTGGTTCGTTTTATCGCGAGCAACAAGCGTGTGGATTTATGGTTATCTTCTGGGACTTTTCTACCGAGCGTGTGACGGCTCTCGTACACGCGTCATCACGCGGGCGTGAGACAAGACACAAATAAAACTAAATCCGACGAAAATCCTAACCGATACACGATAAGCAAATCCGCGCCATGTGAGACAAACTTGCCGAAAGCTTCCGCATCCGTTCGCGATAAGATCCAACGTTGGTACTTACATTGGCGAGCCCGTAGGCAAATACAATCATCCATCCCCAGCCTCCGTCGGGTGCTTTGGTTGTGCTGCGCTGCAGCTGTGGTGATGGCTCTAGCTTGAATCCCTTCATGTTTCCATTGCTTTCAGCCATTCCTTTTTCAGCAGTGGCTTTTNCCGATACACGATAAGCAAATCCGCGCCATGTGAGACAAACTTGCCGAAAGCTTCCGCATCCGTTCGCGATAAGATCCAACGTTGGTACTTACATTGGCGAGCCCGTAGGCAAATACAATCATCCATCCCCAGCCTCCGTCGGGTGCTTTGGTTGTGCTGCGCTGCAGCTGTGGTGATGGCTCTAGCTTGAATCCCTTCATGTTTCCATTGCTTTCAGCCATTCCTTTTTCAGCAGTGGCTTTTATCGCGATGGACGATCAAACGTTGCACAATGTTGCTGCAATTCACGTGGGGCCCTGCATTACAGCGCAGTATGGCTCGCCCGTTAGTGGTCGTACAACATATTTCCTACACTTTTGCTTCTCGTTGATTACTGAGTATTTTGTTTTTGTTTAAAAAAAACCAAAGCATAGTATTGTTTTATGTTGTCACTTATGCACAATTACGCTTTACGCTAACACCACTTCACATGTGCGTTTCCGTCGCTTCCGATGGCATCCGAATCTTAAACCGACCGTACTTTGGCCCCAATTGCATTATCACACACGCACGGTAAGCACACACTGAACCGCACTCGGTGCTTTATTTGCTGTTGCCCTGTCACGCGCGACCCTCCGAATCAAAAAGTGTCGTCGCCGTCCTCGTTTGTGACCTCTTTTCGCTGACCAACCGGTAGCCCTTGAAAGAGTTAATCTGGGCGTGATTGTTTAAACGTTCCGGTATATATCACGCTGATACGACCGGGGAAGCGACTGCAAACGGTCTTCAACACGTTTTTACATAATCAAAAGTGTCTCTCTAAAGCACTAGACCATCGCACACACCTGGCCACTGGACTCAATCACTGCACGCAGGAGGAAGCTCAAGTGCAATATGCTCGAACTAACAAATGTCTCTAGAGCTACAGCGACCTCGGTTCCATCGTCGGTCAGCTGATTTTCTGAATGCGAGCGGCGTTATCGCTTATCTGCAGTGATAAAAAAAACACAACTGTTTACCACGTTTAACACAATGTGGAAGAAATGGAAGCGTGCACGTGCTGACTGGGTGACGATACAAACACGTTCCCACCAATTGAAAATACCCCGAAATTGTATCGGTTTGTTTAGTTTAATGTGTTGCCTATTGCATTACTGTAATAAGCACAACAACAAAGTTAAAATACTTTTTTTTTGCTTTTCGTTGGTATTTCGTTCAAAACAATCGGAAACCGATCGCGCTCGAAGTTCGAAAGGTGATAATAAATAATGCACAATCAAAGTACACCACGTTTTTTGCTAAATCATCGGTTTAGTAACAATCGATAAGAGTAAAGTGACGAATTTGCAAATTATATTTACATTTCTTGATTTCACCTCAAACACGTTTAAAACGCGAACATTGTTGTTGTAAACATCGTACACAGAACATCTGAGATTTCCCAGTATTTCCCAATATTTTTCTCTACGTGCTGGTCACCCTATTTACTTTGTTGACAAATGCACAGCTGGGAGGTGGAGAAAGCACTCTTCAACAGTGTGGAAAAAATACACATCCAAAACAAAACACTATTTTTGGTCATAATATCCAGCGGAAACGTTTAACACATAAAACTACAGCAAAACAACGTTTGGAAACTTACTAAACACATCACGAAACGTATTAACTCGTCCGACGGACGCTCTCCTACGGGAGCTCACTGTACGCGACGCTACTTTTTTTCGCTTCGTACGAGATCTACTGACAGAACGCAACTAGCGGAAGATGGAGCAGAATGGCGATGGTAATAGAAAGATTGGGGGTGTTGAAATAGCAACATAGTAACCCTAATCATGCGCGGTAAGCGAGAAGGGTGTACAAGAAATGGCATAACAACACGACAGGGAACGAAGAAATGAAGAAGACGCGCCACCCGGATTCGGGAAAGGGTTGATTTTCAACCCCGTGCTGAATTGTTTCTTTACGAAATGGCTTCATTACAGAAAGGGTAGTTCTTTGCATATTGTTAAGCAATTTGACGAATCGCGTCCGGATTCAAATAACTTTCCAAAAATGTATCACATTTAGGTGAAAATATTTCCAAAACCCAATTCATGCTACTTTGGCAACACTGTCTGCGAACTGTCATCCGGTGTTGTTTACCGGTTTTTCACGCTCATTCACGGCGACGCAATCACAACACACAACTTTTGTACCATTGAAATAGGCGAAATAGTGTATCAAACTGGGTATTTCAAAGCGTACGAGCATGCCGATCGCATCGGAAGTGAACCTGGCGGAAGTATTCTTCGTAAGTACTTTTGGTTTTTTTTTTGGTGCAGCACAATTCCTAACCGTTGCTTGCCGTTTTGCTTTCAGAACGAAGAAGACCTGCCGTATGAAGAGGAGATCCTGCGTAACGCTTACTCCGTTAAACACTGGATGCGCTATGTGGAGCACAAACGAAACGCACCTCGATTCGTTATCAACACGGTGTTTGAGCGAGCGCTGAAGGAACTTCCCGGTTCCTACAAGCTTTGGTACAACTACCTCAAAACGCTCCGGAAGCAGGTGAAGGGCAAATGCATTACGGACAGTGAGTACGAGGAGGTTAATAACGCGTTCGAGCGTGCGCTCGTGTTCATGCACAAGATGCCGCGTATCTGGATGGACTACTGTTCGTTCATGACGTTCCAGTGCAAGATAACGCGCGCGCGGCAGGTATTCGATCGTGCCCTGCGAGCACTTCCCATCACCCAACATCATCGCATTTGGCCACTGTATTTGGATTTTTTGAAGCGCTTCGACATCCCCGAAACTGCGGTTCGAGTGTGGCGCCGTTACTTGAAGCTATGTCCCGAAGATGCCGAAGAGTACGTCGAGTTCCTGCAATCCATTGGTCATCTGGACGAGGCAGCGCAACAGCTTGCCAGCATAGTGGACAATGAAAACTTCGTGTCTAAGCACGGCAAATCAAACCATCAGCTGTGGAACGAGCTTTGTGAATTGATTTCCAAAAATCCAGACAAAGTGCACTCACTCAACGTGGATGGCATCATCCGGGGTGGGCTACGACGCTACACCGATCAGTTGGGCCATTTGTGGAACTCGCTCGCCGGTTACTACGTTCGCAGCGGACTGTTTGATCGGGCACGAGACATCTATGAGGAAGCCATCCAAACGGTAACGACTGTGCGCGATTTCAGCCAGGTATTTGATGCGTACGCACAGTTCGAAGAGCTAAGTCTTAGCAAGGTGATGGAGATACTGGAGCGCAATCCAAATCCAACCGAGGATCATGACATCGACGTGGAATTACGAATGGCACGGTTCGAGTATCTCATGGAGCGTCGGTTGTTGCTGCTGAACAGTGTGCTTTTACGCCAGAATCCGCACAACGTTACCGAGTGGCACAAGCGGGTGGAACTGTACGAAGGCAAACCACACGAAATCATCAACACGTACACGGAAGCCGTGCATACAGTGCAACCCAAACTAGCAGTCGGAAAGCTGTACACACTGTGGGTAGCTTTTGCAAAGTTTTACGAGACAAACAAACAGCTTGCGGATGCTCGAATCGTGTTCGAAAAAGCAGTCCAAGTGGACTATCTGAAGGTGGATGAACTGGCCAGCGTTTGGTGCGAATGGGCCGAGATGGAGATCCGCCAGGAGCAGTACGACGAAGCGCTACGTATCATGCAACGCGCGACGGCAATGCCGAAGAGAAAGGTGGCCTACCACGATGACACGGAAACGGTGCAGATGCGCGTGTACAAGTCGCTCAAGCTGTGGTCTATGTACGCGGATCTGGAGGAAAGCTTCGGTACGTTCAAGACGTGCAAGCAGGTGTACGATCGTATCATTGATCTGAAGATCTGCACACCACAAATCATCATCAATTACGGCATGTTTCTGGAGGAACACAACTACTTCGAGGAAGCGTTCAAGGCGTACGAGAAGGGTATCGCTCTGTTCAAGTGGCCCAACGTGTACGACATCTGGAATACATACCTGACCAAGTTCTTGAACCGTTACGGAGGACAGAAGCTGGAGCGAGCTCGTGATCTGTTCGAACAGTGCTTGGACGGCTGTCCGCCGGAACTGGCCAAGAATCTGTATCTGTTGTACGCGAAGTTGGAGGAACAGCACGGTCTAGCACGGCATGCAATGGCGGTTTACGAGAGAGCCACAACCGCCGTCAAGGAAGAGGAAATGTACGCAATGTTCAATCTATACATCAAGAAGGCGGCCGAAATCTATGGCATTCCGCGCACGCGCCAGATTTACGAGAAAGCGATCGAGGTATTACCGGAAGCGGACTCGCGTCAGATGTGCGTCCTATTCGCCGAGATGGAAACGAAGCTAGGTGAGATCGATCGTGCGCGGGCCATTTACGCCCACTGTAGCCAAATGTGCGATCCTCGCGTTACGGCCGACTTCTGGCAGACGTGGAAAGAGTTTGAAATTCGGCACGGCAACGAGGACACGATGAGAGAAATGTTACGCATTAAGCGATCGATTCAGGCGACGTACAACACCCAAATCAACATGATGTCCGCTGCACTGATCAACGCAGCTGTAACGACCGGAGAACCGCCGAAGGATGCAATGCGAGCACTCGAGGTGAAGGCGGCCGAAACGACGGCACGGGCGATAGCGGCCGTCGGTGCGTCCGGTGGCAACATTATGTTCGTGCGTGGTGAAACACAAGGCGGAACCACGAAGGACGATCGTGTGGTGAATCCCGATGAAATCGACATTGACGACGAAGAGGACGACGAGGACGAGGAGGACGAAGAAGAAAATGCCACGGAAGGTGATGGTGGTGTGGATGTTAGCAAAAAGATACCCATCGAACGCCAAAGCATTCCAGCGAAAGTATTCGGCAGTCTTCGTCGGGAAGTAGAGGACAAAGAAGAGAACGAAATGGATCAATAAAGGGCCACCGGTTGAGAAGATGACTGAATTAATCTTCACAGGGCCACCAGCTGTAAGTAAAAGATTGGAAGTAAAATACATTTTTTGTTTATTTTGTACAATAACGATCTATATACGCTTTATCGCATTTTACACGATCACATCTAAAACAATGATTCATATAAAAAGCCACACACTGTAAAACGTGGCGATAAGCATCTATTTCACTCACAGGATCAACCGGCAGAATGTATCGATGACACTGTATAATCCGACGATCGGGGTGGTGCCCTTGCTTTGGGCGAAAAGGTCCACTATCTCGTTGTAGATTTCCATCAGCTGCCGCTTGTACTTGGGATACCGTTCGCACAGGTTTTGTAGCTCCACGCGATCGCTGGTGGACCCGGGCACCAAATCATCGTCCTCCTGCGAACCGCACTCGAGAGGATCAATCAAACCAACAAGCCCCCGGAGCGGCGCACTTGGTACGTCCACCATGATGAGCGTGACCTTTTCCTTGCGATGAAACTTGGACAGCACGGGAGAGAGCTTGTGCTCAACCTGATGCTCGTAGCGGCGCTTTTTACTCGTGTTAACCTTCTCGCTCGTGAGAAACACGAGATCGAGTGCTGGGGAGTTGTTGATCGGTTGCTGTTGATTGGCGGCCGCCGACGCAGCTGAACTGAGCCTCAGCGATGCGGAAGTCGAAGTGGCCGTAAAGGAGGATGAATACGAAAAGGACGCGGACGTTGAGGAGCCACCGAGCGAGGTGGTTTGAAGCGATTGGCAAATTTCGCCCGTGGCCACATCCGATCGACGGAACGTGCGCAGAATGTATGCCATTAAATCGGGACGGGTGACATGCCGTTCTTGAAAGCGATCATGATTCCAGGAACGCACACGCAATTCACCGCCGTCTCCCAGCAGTACGACCACATTGGCACCCGCTTCCTTGCCCAGATCATCCACCGCACCGGCACTCGTTTCCATCACGCACGTTTTGATACCATTCGACCAGAGCGGCCGCAGGATTTGGGCGACCTCCTTCAGCTGCGGCCGAGATCCAGTCACACAAATCATCACCTCGATCGGTTCATACCCGGCCGTTGGAGCAATCGCATTGACAAGCTTATCGAGCAGGAAGGAAAACCCGGCACCACTTAGATCCACTTTCGGTACCTGCAGCCCGTTGTTTATTCCCGTTTTTCTGTAATTGGAAAGAGAGCGATTAAAGGGATCGCCGAACAAAAAGTATGACAAGTCTAACTGTAAATACTAACTGAAACTCTCCCAGCTTGCCATCGTACCGTCCACCGACTGCGATCGTCGTAAGAGGGTTTTTACGTTTCGGCTTCAGCTCACCCAGCATCTGCCAAACAATTCCACCGGTCTTGGCGCGCTCATAATTTACCGGCAGGCCGGGACAAACATTCAGCGGACACTGTACGCCCATATTCTGTGCCGAGGCAACCACTGTTTCGAGATCACGGACGGCCACTTTCGCCAGACTGGCCGCTTCGCCTTTGCCACGGATAATGCTCTTAAGAATGCTGCCACCAAGCAACCCAACAGACGTCAGCTCTAATTGCAGGGCGTCACACAGATAGCTCACGTTTACCTTCGCTGTGCTCCCACCCATCAAAGCGCTTATCAGTGCTGAAAGTTGAAATTTTGAGATTTTTTCATCCAGAAATTCGGCCACAATTTCGAACAATTCGCGATATTTGTCTGGCGGTACATTGCAGTGAATGAGTATCGCCCGCAGCAGTCCGATGTGGTTGAGACGGAAGAAAACGTTACGTCCCTGTAGCAAGTCTAGCTCGCGCATCACATCCGTCGCAATTGCTAGCAGTTCCGCATCGGTAATGAGATGTCCTAGAATTGCGATTAGACATTAGTGAATGAAGGAAGAAAGAAGGGTCCCTGGAAACCCCTGGATGCAACTTACCCCGGCTAGGAGTTACGATGTCGAATGCACACTCGTACAGTTGCTTCGGGTGAAAGTTGAACACCTTTTTTTCGCGATACACACGCCCGATCGAATAGCGGCGAATGTTTTTGATACCGTTTAACGCAATGTAACGCAAAAACGGTACACGGAGATCGTCGGGTAGCGTCACAACACTACCCGAGTGCGTCATTAGCTTGACCGTGTTCGACCGGGAAGCGTGCTGTTTGGTATATGGCGTCAGCAATGGCGTAACGATCTCAATCGCTCCATGCTTCCGGAAGAGAGCGACCAGCTTCGCTTTCACGTAATCGAAACGTGGCAGTACCGGCACCATCGGTACCATGTCGAAATGGTAGCTAAGCTCACAGACAGGATCACTTTCCTGCGCAAAGCACCGCGCTATCAGATGTTTGTAGTGCCGGGATTGTGGATTCGAGAGAATGTGTCTCACCACATCCTGTATTTCCTCGGCTTCGAGACGTGTACGTGGCACAAGGTCCGAACAGAGCAGTTCTTCCGCGGTGGGACGCTTTTGCGGATCGTGATTCAACAGCCAGCGAATTACCTGCACCAATCGACTGTAGCGAGCATCGGAGAGAAGCGTTTCGGGTAGTTTAATCTCGGACGACCGAAGATCCATCAGCGTTTTAACACGCTCCATGCCGGTGTTTAGCGGCGAAGAGCTCATTTCGAACAATATAATACCGAGCGAGTATAGGTCAACTTTTTGGTTGTATGTAGAACGCGACGCATTGCCGGTTAGTTCTGGTGCCACGTACAAAGCAGTGCCCACTTTGCCCGTCAGCGAGTATCCGATGTCGGAGGACTTTCCCGGTAGTGCATGTCCTACCACCGCTAGGTGTCCGACCTGGGTGGATGGTGCTGCAAAGGGAGAGAAGCAAAGGGGACAATATATTGCATAGTCCATCGCGTAGGACAATTAGCTATGTCTTCGCATCAGGCATACCGTTTTGATGGCCTTGATTCTGAAGGGCCAGAATGCTGGTTGTCGCTAGACCAAAATCGCCTATCTTTACCTGATCCCGCGAATCGAGGAAAATGTTAACCGGCTTCAGATCCCGGTGGATCATTCCCTGTTGATGTATGTGGCTTAACCCCTCCACAATTTCCCGGAACAGGCGCCAAACGCGATCAATATCCTGATGCAGGTCTCCATCGATCGCCGTCCGTAGCGTGCTCTTCTCACAAAACTCCATTTGGATGTACATGTACAATACCTCGGGCAAAGCGTGTGTCGTAACGGCCGGTTGCTTTTTGCCTTCTCCTTCCGTCCCCAGTTCCAGCTGATCTTCTCCGTAACTGTTGTACGATGGTGCCTCACCGTTCGATCCTACAAACTCTATGCCTCCCGAGCTGTCGTCAACGCTTGGATCGGTCAACTGACGGTGATCGTCGATGGAATCACTGCTATCAGCAGAATCGCTACTGCTGCTATCCTCCTCGTCGAGTTCATTAGTATCGTCGTCGTCATCATCATCATCACTGCTCGAATCGTTGGGCATGAAGTCAACGAAGCAATCGATATTCTTATCGCTGAGCGCTTTCTGAGCCACATCCGCAGCAGCTGCAGTGCCTCGGCGGGCGCGTGACGCTTTTCTTTTCGGCCTACTTGCCACGGACCAGTCGCAACTGCTGAGCGTGCCGGCCAGTTCTCCCTCCGTATCGGTGACCGCGATTTCCGACGCACTTGTTGCCTCCATCCAGCTGTTGTAGTAGCGTACAACATTTTCGTGATTCAATCGAGACAACAGTTCTACCTCGCGGATCATTTTCTTGTAGAACTGTTTGCTTCGTGCCGGCAGCCGTATGCGCTTGATCGCATATTCACGATTGTCCAGCTTGTTACGCACCTTCAGCACATCCCCGTACGCTCCCTTTCCGAGATAGGACAGCAGTTCGAACTCGGTTTGAATGCGCGACTTTTCCTGCCCGGTCCCGGACCCATTCATTACGAGTGGCATGTACGGAACGAGATGNGTATATGGCGTCAGCAATGGCGTAACGATCTCAATCGCTCCATGCTTCCGGAAGAGAGCGACCAGCTTCGCTTTCACGTAATCGAAACGTGGCAGTACCGGCACCATCGGTACCATGTCGAAATGGTAGCTAAGCTCACAGACAGGATCACTTTCCTGCGCAAAGCACCGCGCTATCAGATGTTTGTAGTGCCGGGATTGTGGATTCGAGAGAATGTGTCTCACCACATCCTGTATTTCCTCGGCTTCGAGACGTGTACGTGGCACAAGGTCCGAACAGAGCAGTTCTTCCGCGGTGGGACGCTTTTGCGGATCGTGATTCAACAGCCAGCGAATTACCTGCACCAATCGACTGTAGCGAGCATCGGAGAGAAGCGTTTCGGGTAGTTTAATCTCGGACGACCGAAGATCCATCAGCGTTTTAACACGCTCCATGCCGGTGTTTAGCGGCGAAGAGCTCATTTCGAACAATATAATACCGAGCGAGTATAGGTCAACTTTTTGGTTGTATGTAGAACGCGACGCATTGCCGGTTAGTTCTGGTGCCACGTACAAGGCAGTGCCCACTTTGCCCGTCAGCGAGTATCCGATGTCGGAGGACTTTCCCGGTAGTGCATGTCCTACCACCGCTAGGTGTCCGACCTGGGTGGATGGTGCTGCAAAGGGAGACAAGCAAAGGAGACAATATATTGCATAGTCCATCGCGTAGGACAATTAGCTATGTCTTCGCATCAGGCATACCGTTTTGATGGCCTTGATTCTGAAGGGCCAGAATGCTGGTTGTCGCTAGACCAAAATCGCCTATCTTTACCTGATCCCGCGAATCGAGGAAAATGTTAACCGGCTTCAGATCCCGGTGGATCATTCCCTGCTGATGGATGTGGCTTAACCCCTCCACGATTTCCCGGAACAGGCGCCAAACGCGATCAATATCCTGATGCAGGTCTCCATCGATCGCCGTCCGTAGCGTGCTCTTCTCACAAAACTCCATTTGGATGTACATGTACAATACCTCGGGCAAAGCGTGTGTCGTAACGGCCGGTTGCTTTTTGCCTTCTCCTTCCGTCCCCAGTTCCAGCTGATCTTCTCCATAACTGGTGTACGATGGTGCCTCACCGTTCGATCCTACAAACTCTATGCCTCCCGAGCTGTCGTCAACGCTTGGATCGGTCAACTGACGGTGATCGTCGATGGAATCACTGCTATCAGCAGAATCGCTACTGCTGCTATCCTCCTCGTCGAGTTCATTAGTATCATCGTCGTCATCATCATCATCATCACTGCTCGAATCGTTGGGCATGAAGTCAACGAAGCAATCGATATTCTTATCGCTGAGCGCTTTCTTCACCACATCCGCAGCAGCTGCAGTGCCTCGGCGGGCGCGTGACGCTTTTCTTTTCGGCCTACTTGCCACGGACCAGTCGCAACTGCTGAGCGTGCCGGCCAGTTCTCCCTCCGTGTCGGTGACCGCGATTTCCGACGCACTTGTTGCCTCCATCCAGCTGTTGTAGTAGCGTACAACATTTTCGTGATTCAATCGTGACAGCAGTTCTACCTCGCGGATCATTTTCTTGTAGAACTGTTTGCTTCGTGCCGGCAGCCGTATGCGCTTGATCGCATATTCACGATTGTCCAGCTTGTTACGCACCTTCAGCACATCCCCGTACGCTCCCTTTCCGAGATAGGACAGCAGTTCGAACTCGGTTTGAATGCGCGACTTTTCCTGCCCGGTCCCGGACCCATTCATTACGAGTGGCATGTACGGAACGAGATGCTGCTGTCCATTTTCCGAACGTTGGCCAACTATTGGGCCGTGTTGCGTTTTCTGCACGGCCACCGTAAGCTGCTGCTGACCCAGCTGGGCTGTTGTATGATCCGTGTGCACCAGTGTCGGCCGCAAAAATGGATGATCAAGCAGCTCGGTGGCCGATATAGTTCGTTCCGATTTACACCTTTCGACGAAATCTTTCATTTCCGAGTGAGGTGCAAGAAGCGCTTCGATTAGCCCTCCCAGTGCTGGCAAATCGGAGCTTCGAAGCGATTGGTGCAGCAGATGATGCCCATCTCCCAGCTCCTGAATGTAAGGTATTAAACGAAAGTCAGCTACACGCACCATTCCCGCATTGTCCATAAACACGGTCGAATCGGACAGATTGTCGTGCGAAACACCATTGTTGTGGAGGTAGATCAATGCTTCCAGCGTTCCTTTGGCCACCATACTTGCACCCTCAACGCTCCAGCCGAGAGAACCAGAAATACTGAATATGCTCGTCCCGAGTATAAATTCCTGCACCACAAACAACGTCAGCGCTTCTTTGCCTATCCGACACAGGATGCCTTCGTACGCGATCAAATGTTTCTGTTTCAGCGGGATTAAGCTTTCCAACAAACGCTCCATATCACCCACAACCGTTTCCACCGGTCGGCCTCGAATGGTTCTGCTTTCGGTCGTCGGTTCACCATCGTAGTACAGCGTCCACTCCGTAAGATAAACCAGTTCACCGGTTTGTTGATCGATCCCGGCGTATGCGATACACCCGCGCTGAGAATGTCCCAGACAGGAGCCCCGAAGCACTTTCCGACCATCGCGGAAGTACAGCAACTCGCTGCGCCGATGCTCGTAACAGAACGCACCGTCACTGTTCTCCGTTGAAGAGGTAGAGTGCAATCGGTGCATGGGACTCGATTCGTTTAGACTCTGGCGCGATTCCCTCCTCGTACGCTCGAGTTCCTTTTTGCGTCGCAAAAGCTCGTCCTGCATCGCTTGCCGCTTCAGGTTTTCCTCGGCCTGTAACGTGTTTTGCCGTGCGAGTGCTTGTTTCTGCTGGTTGGCCAACATTTCATCGTAAAAGCTACCCTTCGGTGGTACATTGTACTGGTGCAGGAAGGCTTGTACAGTGTTGGCCAGCTCAAAAATCATCACTTCTCCCTTAAGATCATCTGCCAGCTGTTGAAGCTTCTCGGTGAACTCGCGCACCAAGCTGTCCGACAGTCCGACGGCATTCTTTAGCTCTAGCTTCGGTGGGCTGCGCAAATAAAGCAAACAAAACCGGTAAACCCAAGTGCGCCATTATGCTTGCATTACCAACAAAAGACACGGATCCTACGCACCACTTTGGATACTTTGTCGAACAGGTGATGTACAGGTCCGCCTTCACGTATGCCTCCTTAGCAGATCCTCTTTGAGGTGTGAGATGCAATCGTAACTCCAAGGGCTTCCACTTCCCATTCTTCGGTCGCAAATCTTCAACTTCATCGTGAAAAATGGACTGCGCGGAAAAGGACCAAAAAGTGCCACCGAGGCAGGTAAGTCAACAACGTCATCTCCAAACTTTAGCCCACCATATGGTTTGTGTACAGGCGGCCGGCTACCGGCACTTGGCACACGGTTTTCTTCCTCCTGTTACCCTCACCTTTATCACTTCTAGTTCGTTTTCTTGTCGCTCGCGGATCGTTTCTTTCTTTGCCATGGCCGTGGATCGATCGACGATCGACAAATTACGCGCTGGCAGGCATGTTGCTAACGGGGCTGCAATCACGTTCACGATGAAACAATGTTTTTGTCTAAGCAAGCACTATTTCATTGATAAAACGCTGTCGATTCGTGAATGCGCAGCGCTTGCTTGCGCTTGCTGTCGCGTTTTCGCTTGACGTTTCTGTCTGTATTCACAACAAAACACATACACGAGCTGAGCGTGTTNGTCGCTCGCGGATCGTTTCTTTCTTTGCCATGGCCGTGGATCGATCGACGATCGACAAATTACGCGCTGGCAGGCATGTTGCTAACGGGGCTGCAATCACGTTCACGATGAAACAATGTTTTTGTCTAAGCAAGCACTATTTCATTGATAAAACGCTGTCGATTCGTGAATGCGCAGCGCTTGCTTGCGCTTGCTGTCGCGTTTTCGCTTGACGTTTCTGTCTGTATTCAAAACAAAACACATATACACGAGCTGAGCGTGTTTATTACCACAGATTCGCGAGCACATCTTCCATCCCCTACCGATGAGCAACCTCTTTGCGGACGAACGATTGCAAACAAGCTTAATGCAATGGACTCAGTTAAAGAATGTTTTATTTATCGTCTCTTAATTACACACACTTTCATATTGGCCTAACTTAAGCTTACTATATTATCTTATTCTAGCCTGGGGGACAGTTACAACTCGAGCTTCTCGTGCTGCATCAAGCTCATTCGAATTTTCTGCAGTAGCTCCCGTTTCACCACATCAGGAATCAGTGTACGAGCTTCCGGCGTCACAACTTGCACGACGGCATCCACGTTTGTGTGACCATTTTCCACTATTGCCTGTCTGCAGAGGTATCGTACCTGGTCATTCCAACCGCACTCGATGAGCCGCAGGCGAAGCAAATCTTTTAACCTACTCCAAACCAAAACGTTTTACTTTTGCACGGAAGCATTCGTTCGAGGAAGTTTCTTACTTTGTACGATCGCCTTGCAGAATTGTAATTTGATCAACACATTTGCTGTACATTTTGAAGCACGTACTTGCTGCAGATCTGTTAATTTGTCCGGTGTCTCCGTTTCGTGGTGCTGTATTTTTATGCTTGGACGTGTGTTGACGCCACGGCAAAACTCGATGACAATCTGACACAAAGTGTCGTCCTCTGGACAATTTGTTGCTCACATTCCTGGCCACGCCGCATACCACTGAAATAATTGATACTATTTTAGAATACACGTCTCTTTAAATTGCTATAGCAATCAATACAAAACATAAAACGGATTTGTTAATCGTTTTGCTGAAATAATGCTATACGTATTTATCTTTTGCCCGTGTAATTACAGTAGAATTTGCACTGGGACCGAAATCAGATGTTTAATGTCATAATTGTCATTGGAGTAAAAAAAAAACTCCACAACAAAGCAAGCTGCAATCGTCTTTCGTAAAGAGAAAAATGCTTGCAAAGTGATCAAAAGCAGACAGTAGTGGGAATATTTATTATTACATTCTTTGCTATATTTATTAAAAGTGCTATCAAGAATCTAGTGTTGTTGCTGTTGCGTTCGGAACGATGGCCAACATCAACGATTTGCCGAATGAAATCCTTGAGTTTATCTTCAGCTTGCTTCCGCCCTATGAACCCTTGGAATACTGTGCTGGTGTTTGCAAACGATGGAACCTGCTGGCCACAAGTGAGCGGTTGACTGTTATTCAAAGATGCATGCCAAATATCTTACGTATTCCCATGTATTGCAGATGTGCGAGCACGAAAGAAATACAACCTACAGAAGGGTCTGATCGATTTCAATCTGTGCTGGAAGGAAATAGTCCACGAATCGACCCCCCGGATTGCAGCACGGTTCGCTCATGCCAGCTCATTGCACCGAAACTCGATGTACGTGTTTGGTGGTGCGTCGTCCTACGACACTACGTTCAACGATCTGTGGAAGTTTGATCTTTCCCGGCGCGAATGGATCCGACCAATTTCGATGGGCACTTATCCGTCCCCCAAAGCGGGTGCGTCGCTCGTTTGCCACAACGATTTGCTGGTACTGTACGGTGGCTGGCGTCATGCTTATACACCGTTCCACATGTGCACACTTATTGACGAGCTGCACGTGTACAATATAGTGGAAAATCGTTGGACCATACACAATCAAGCGTATGGACCACCGCCAATGACTGGCCACTCGGCTACGGTGCATCACAACCAGATGGTCCTGTTCGGTGGCTACCAGAACAACATGGAAAATCTTCGCACCTCGAACGATATATGGGTGTTGGATTTGGAGCGGCTTGTATGGAAGAAGCCCGCCGTTTCCGATCTGAAACCGGCGCCACGCTACGGACAGTTTCAGATGGCAGTCGGCGAAACCCACATTCTGGTGCTGGGAGGAACTGGAGGCGTGAATCGGGTGTTTAATGACGCCTGGCTGCTGGACATGCAGCGGGACACTTGGGTATGGAAGCGAGTACAAATCAAGAATAAGAAAGGTACCGTCACGCACAACTGGTGCTATCCGGCATGCAATGTCGGCTCCAAGGTGATCGTGTTAGGACCAACGTCACCCAATGATTTTCAAATCATCCGCCCAAGTCGTGTCCCACCGGTGGGTCGAGCTCGTCCTATGGTCGAGATACACCGCAATCGAATGGGCATTCCGCAAGGGGCACATGGTGCTGAACCTAACATTCCCCGAAATAGCCCGCCTCAAAGGCCCAACTTACCGCCACCTCCGCCAGCGCCGCTGCAACCAGTGTCCGCGTCCGTGCCCGTCCTGCCAGGACCGTCCGCCGCGAGCAAAGATAGCACTGCTGCCACACCAAAACAACCCTCCGCAGTGCAAAGTGGTGCGGGCGAAGCGAGACCCGGTCCATCTGGATTGCGATCGCCGAGCAGTTCCGCTGCTGGACCTCCGTCACGTGCTATGCCCATCATACGAAGTGCGTTTGGTCGCCAATCTTCCGAAGATGACCATCTGCCGAAACGCTTCAACCAGCAGAACATGGAACAGAACCATATGGCGATGGTTGCCTTCAGTGTAGACTCATCGAACCATCACTCATCGATTGCGGCCAGCTCCCGAGAGCGACAACTGGAGCTTCTACGAAAAATGGAGGAGAAAATATCCGCCATGCGACGAGCGAAGGAAGCTGAACAACAACAGCAACAATCGCAACAGAGACCCCCCACGGATCGACCTCTGCCCGTTGATCAGCGACAAGATGAGGGAAATGAAGCTATGCAAGGTAAGAACAGAGACGCCAGCAATATGTACGAGCCGGTTAGCACGAGCGGATCCGATCCGATCACACCGAAACGCGTCAAACGGAACGGGTTGGCCATCTACGTGTGCGATATATCGAAACTACTGCCGACGGGCAGTGCGGAACCTTGCATTGAATGGCAGGAGTCAAAGAACAGTGGTCTTATAGCGGGCGCACCGGATCACTACACATTCTCCACGATGATCAACGGTAACGGTGAGCTGATCGTGTTCGGTGGTTTGAACAAGAACCATAAGTCGGAAAATCTGTGCGTTTCCAACTCCGTGCACTTTCTCACCGTTCCAACGGCCGTCGTGTAAAACATTCAGCACTCGAGCGTGTAGCTTTCTATTAGATGCTTAGCAGTCTTAGTACTAATATTTCCGAATACAGTGAAGTGAATACAGTCCAGTAAATAAATTCTTTGTTGAATTGAAGCGATTCTGTTTGAAAGCAAAACGACCGATGAGAGAACAGCATGAATGGGGATGTATTCATATTTTACAGCTCCGTGCCAAATGAACTGCCAATAAGATTATTGGCGTTCACAATATTGCCGGTTAAGTAGTTCTATTGCTTAGCTTAAATTGAAGTATTTTTTAAACGATTTAACTAACTTACATTAAGTTGCATTCCGATACTGCCTTCGACGCAATTTAACGCTTGTCTTCAGGATGAAAATCAACTTAAGGGGAAGCTATATGGCGATAAAATTAAATCTATTACGTACTCTGATGAATGGTATTTTAAGTTTGTATCTACCCTTAATCAACATTACTGTCAAACAATATCAAAATTGAGCGTCAAAGTTCGTTAACCTTCATAGACCCGCCCGTCCGCAGGTCCGACCGAAAGAAAACTTTCATTATCTAAGATTTAAAATAAATCTTCGCCTCCCAAAATAGCAGATTAAGCCTATTGCTTTTTCAAATCTTCGTGCAAGGCTTGGCTCGATTTAGTTTCCCGGTTAGCCTGTTCTCCGGTTTCCGCCTGCTGTTCTGGGTGCATTTTTTTGTTGTGCATACTGAGCAGTGATTTGTATCGATAAGCCTTTTTGCAGATGGTACATTCAAAACTAATCCCGCTGTGAGTAAGTTCGTGCGTTTTCCTCGCAAAGGCACTTTTGAAACGCTTTGGACACAAGCTGCACGCATAAGGTTTTTCTGCCGAGTGAACCCTCTCGTGTACTCTGAGCTCTTGTCTGCGAAAGGAATTGAGATTGAGAAACGTTAGGAAAGGACCGTGTGCTAGTGTGCAGAGAAGAGGCGGGTAGGCGTTTAATCGCGAATATTTACTTGAGTTTAAAGCGCTTCCCGCATGTCGTACAGTCAAAGTTGTACACGTTGCTGTGGAATCGTTTGCAATGGTCCCGTAAACCTCCCGGATGGTTGAACTCCTTGTTACAATATTCACATTTGTGCGTTTCTCCAATACCGTGTTGTGAGCGCTAATAATTAGAAAAAAAGAAACGATACGTATCGGTTTACATTCCATGTGCTGTATACTCATTCCGAGACATTCAGCCCTCTCCAGCTTACCATATGCGATTTGTACGTATTGTTGTGCGTGAACCCTTTGCCGCATTTTTCACAAGATTTTACAATCTTCTTCAGATGAACAGCTTCTATATGGCGCAGAAGGTTTGAATGGTCCACCATTTCCACCGGACAGTGTGGACAGGCACGTTTGATTTCCATCGTGTGGCTTTGTTGATGGCGAGGTAAATTGTTCACCAACTTACCGCACGTGACGCAAAGCTGTTTCGCACGACTGTAGCTCCTCCGAAGGTTCGAAGCGGAATTGCTCATTTTACGTTTCCTCGTGGTAACAGGTCGGTCCGGATGTTCACCGACCGTGTCATCGGAGAGTGAGTTTCCAGTGCCTTCATGCTGTTCATCGCCACTGAAACAGGTGTTAACTGTTTCATATTTTTCCACTTTCAAGTTGGTGTGCTGCTGCGGCACGTCTGTTGTTTCGTCCTCATCATTCGATGTAACACTTTCACTGATTTCCTCTCGTTGCTCTTCAAGCTGTGTCTGTTCAGTGCAGTGGTCGTGTGGATGAACCAATTCGATCGTAAAGGTTGACGCTTTTAACGAGTGAGCGGCTTCGTAGTCATCACAGGATTCGACGTATTCAGTTTTCAATTCAAACAGCTCATGAAACAGTGCATCATTACTTATGCACGACTCCCGATATTCGGCCGACTTTTTCAGCTTGCGCGTACAGTCTAAACACATCGTGAAGAGTGATGCATTTTCCGGTTTAATCTGCAAAATAGCAATCAAACATATGAAAGCCCATTTGGTCCACCATTAAACCAAAGCGAACGGTTGCGTTTATCCTACCGGAATACCAGTAAATCGTTCTACATCTTCCAGAGCAAGTGAGCCACTTAACGCTTTGCTAATCGAAATGAGAATTTTTTCATTCCGACTTAAACAAAACCGACAAATATTGATTATTTCGGATTCCATTTCGCACGCACCAAACCGTACAATTTGTTGATATTTGTAAATAAAGACGCTGCAACAGTTGTCAAATCTCGTTTGACATTATTGTGTATCAAGGTGTTTAGAGCATGGCTGTAATGGCAAGGTTATTAGAGACACACAGCGCAGACATGCGGTTTTGAATTGTTTGCTTTGCATATGGACATAAAGGTTGAAAAAATTCTTCAAAAGAAAGGTCAACGTGAGAATGATTGGGATCGAGAAAGGAAGGCAAGACATAAAAAAATGCAAACAGATTGTAGAATCCTACGATACGTATAATCTCATACAAGACGCGAGGGTAAAACAGAACCGAGTACAGTCTTGTGGTTGCCGCGAAAAGATTTCGGTTGTGAAATTAGTCAACGGATCAAAATAAAGCGATAATGTATGATAATCATTATGAAAATTGTATTCTTAAAAGGATATGTATTCCATACCAACATCAACCACGGTACTTACCTATTCGTTGTCACCATTTTTAAATTCATGATTTTTTCGAACGTGTATGTTGAGCAGTGTTTTGTAACGATATGACTTATCGCAAAACTTACAGTTAAATATAATGCCGCTGTGCGTTAACTGATGCGTGTTTCTAGCGCTTCTACTTTTAAATCGCTTTGGGCAATGTGCACAGCAATGTGGCTTTTTGTCCGTATGTACATTTTCATGCTCCTTCAACGCTTGCCTGCAAAATTCAGAAAACAAAAACTGTTGCATGTAGAAGACTGAAACAGGCGCATGGATAAAGTAAGGAAGATAAATCTTACTTCGTTTTGAACATTTTCTCACATAAAGCGCACTCATAGTTGCTGTCGCTGATATGAAATCGTTTCATATGATCTCTCAAACCGCTGGGATATTTGAAAAGTTTCGAACATACATTGCATTCGTAGGATTCTCCGATGTCGTGTTGCGAGCGCTAAAACAAACGAATCGTGCAGTGTAGTGAAACCAGGCAACGAGCAGAGCCAACTACTACTCACCATGTGAGATTTATAGGTGTTTTTGTGCGTGAAGCCTTTGCCGCACAAGTCACACGATTTTACGATGGTTTTCAAATGCACAGCCTTAATGTGACGCTTTAGATTGGCGGGATGAGACATTTTCGTTGGACAGTGTGGACATTTGTAGTTGGTTTCCTTCGTGTGGCTTGAAATGTGCAGCACTATGTTTGATACCATTTTTCCACACATACTGCAAAGTTGCCGCTGGGCATTAGCGTTCTTCGACCGATTTGTGTTTCTATACTCGTCAGGGTTTTTTGTTGAATTACGTTTAGCTTTGGGTGGTGATGCCATCACTGAATATATCATATACTCCTCGTGATCTTCGTATTGTTCGTCGTGGTTGGATAGGAAAGATTGCTCCGGGACGATTTCCTCCTCAAAGTCTGAATTGCTGTGTGGGGTTAATCGGTTTCGGGAGACCAGTGGCTCTTCATCTACGCTATCCTCTTCCAATGTAACACTAGGCACAAATTCAATTTCCATAGGTGCTAGTTCCACTTTTGCATACTGCATGGCACACATTTGTCGAAAGTCGGTATCATTGCTTAAACAAAGCTCTCGAAAGGCACCCAACGTTTCCAGATGCTTTGAACATTCGTAACAAACGGCGTACGAGTGGAGTTGCTCGTCGTTTAGCTAAATAATAGAATACTTGTTAACAATATGCCTCACGTAGAACAACAAAGCACTTACATGTAATCCTGTAAATAGTTCCATCTCCGCGATAGTAAGCGAATAATCTTGTGACTGTGTGAGAAGGTTAAGGCTTGCTTCTTCGTCGTTCAAGCAAAACCGGCAAATTAGAAACATTTTTTGCACGCAGCGCCCACTTTACGCGAAGTCGAAACAAAACAATCGCGCTGTAATACATATAAACAAAACATACAAACGTCAAAACTTCCAAGCCCAACAAACAAGCACAGGGTGTACCTTGGGAGTGAGAGAAGCCTTCACGCAATGAGATATGCCGACGTGAGTATGATTCATTCTCTCTTTCCTTTATCTCACTCTGCACAGTTGTATCGACACAGTTGATACTTTTATTTGTCCATGCGTAAAACATACACTCGCGTTGTTATTATTTATACATAGATTAAGAACCCTTTCGATTAAAACCCAAACTACAGGTGTTTCACAATACATGTGTACATTAAAAGAATCAATGTGTGCTTAACGAATCGGTTCATTGACACCATTCTACGTAACGGGGATGAACTGTTCGTTTACGTGGTCGAAATGTAAGGGCAGTAACTAAACGTTAAATTAGATATACGGATCAA
Source organism: Anopheles rivulorum (assembly GCA_018908115.1). Taxonomy (NCBI): domain Eukaryota; kingdom Metazoa; phylum Arthropoda; class Insecta; order Diptera; family Culicidae; genus Anopheles; species Anopheles rivulorum. Next base: position 6,515,895 of record STHB01000011.1, read on the forward strand.
GTAGACTATAGCAGGGTTAATTAAAATGAAATTATCACTTACATACTAATGCTTACTACTGCTTACGCTTCACGATTCATATGCGCTATACGAGCTATGTAAGAAGTGCGAGATAATCTTGCAATCAACAGCGCGTAGCGGATTGATTCATTTTAATTTTTTTGCTATGCTGTGAAATTTTTTAAGATGATCCTCTAAACCACTAGAACGATTGAAGTGTTTCGAGCATACTTGGCATTCGAAAGATTCTCCGGCATCCTGGTGAGTGCGCTAGAATATAAAACAAACCGTTACACGCATCCTTCAACGTACGCAAAATGAAGCCACGGTATACGTACCATGTGATACCTGTACGTTTTGTGGTGAATGAATCCTTTGCCGCACACTTCACACGTCTTACCAACAGTTTTGAAGTGCACAGTTTGTATGTGTTGCGACAAGTTTCCTTTTTGCTTCATCTTTACGGGACAATACGGGCAGGAATATGTTGCTTCCTCCATGTGGATTAGCACATGGCTGGGTATATGGTGTACGAATATGCCGCACCAGTTGCATAGGTGTAATTTTCGCTTACCCCGAAGGCTCTTATCTGAGAACAAACATTGGAACCACCATGAGATCAACATTAATGTGAAACAAAATGCACATTACCTTTGGGTGTTTTTTTCTGTTTCTTGTAGCTTTGCTGCTCAAAGAAGTTCGGAGCAAACACGTCTTCGTCGGAGATCGATTCACCGGGTTCGATGCGATTCGCAGAGTATGGAAAATCTTCCTCGTTTGACATCTGCTCATCGTTGTTGCTTGTTACCGTATCTTCGTGAAAGTCCTGAATGTATTCCTCTTCGTATGTGGCCTGCGGACTACTTTTTATGTTCCAACAAGGCTCCACGGACAATGTCGTGAATGGTTTTTCGTCAATCTTTTCAAAATCCTTGTCGTCTTCCTCTTCAAAATCACTTTCCAAATATTCGACAGTTTCGCCGTATATGCTTTCTGTACCGGTGATCAGCTCAGAGCTGAGCTCGTAGAACAGAGGATCATTTTTCAAGCAGGTGGTCCGGAAGGCGACAGAGTTTTTCAGATTATTTGTACATACTAAGCACACTGCGTACGAAGCATCGTCATCTGCACTGAACTGAAAGTAAAGCCCATTTCAATGAGATTTCTTCGCGTATGATCCGTGTGTGCGAAGCTCACCTGTATTCCAGTGAAGCGTTCTACATCATCGATTGTAAGTGTAGAATCCAATATTTTGTTGATAGGAATGAGGTACTCCTCGTCTTGGCACAAACAAAAGCGGCAAATGGTGAATATTTCGCGCTTGTTGCTCGCCATTCTGCACTGCAGTGCTATAGAGAGAATTTGTTGATAAACAACGCTTGCTTGGAAATGTCAGAATGAGTTGTCACGCACACTATTGAAGCGTACGCCAAACACAGGGTGACCCATCTTCAACAATTTTTCATCTATTTTCAAATTATTCGCGGTTAGTTTGCGAACACCATATTTCATTATCTTTTTTTATTGCGAGCTTCGAATACACTTGGGATTCCATCAGTTCGATTCCTCCAATTCTGTTAACGAAGTTTCACTACAGGCTATTGCTTTTTGAGTTTCGGTTTCGCAATTAGCTCCTGGATGCATTTTTCTAATATGCGCATTAACCTGATATTTATATCGAAACGATTCATCACAAAGTGAACATTCCATAACTATACCGCTATGATGAGCGAATTCGTGCTTCTTTCTATAGCTGACACATTTGAATCGCTTCGGACACTGGCTACACTTGTAAGGCTGTCCCTTCGTGTGGACCCTCATTTGGTGTCTCTTCAGATGTTCGCTACAAACAAAGAAAATATGTACTATTAGCTAAAATCCCACAGCACTACACACCTGGGGTAGTGGAATTAAACTTACCGCAGTTTAAAAATGCTACCACAAACCTCACAATCGTACTCCTCAGTGTTATGAAATCGTTTGATATGTTTTCTCAGTCTACATGCTTCAGGAAAGCTTCTTGCGCACACTAGGCATTCATGTAGTTTTCCGATACCATGCTCCGTATACTGCAAAAATGCGAGTTAATTCGTTAGCAAAGCGTTCTTTCGAGACAGGAAAATCCATCTGCTTACCATGTGCGATCGGTAGGTAGTGTAATGGGTAAACCCTTTATCACAGGTTGCGCAAGATTTTACAATGGTCTTAAAGTGCACAGTTTGTATGTGACGCAATAGATACGAAGAATGTTTCATTTTGATAGGACAATGAGGGCACGCATAGTTAAATTCGTCAGTGTGACTTATCACATGCGATGCGAGGTTATATACCAATTTACCGCACGTGTCGCAAAGCGGCTTTACTCGCTTGTGACTGGTACGCCGAAACAAGACCTTTCCAACGTTCGATTTGCCATTATCATCACCACGACCGCTCCGTTGTAGCGTCTCATTTTGATATGCATCGAGCTCTTCAGTATCAGAGTGCGGTTCACCCAGTTCAATATAATTCGCTGAGTAAAGAGTTCCGTCTTCGAAATCGTGCTCTTCGGTCGAGTTTGTGGTTACACTTTGTTGATGAATTTCGTTGGGATTTTGTTTGTCCAATGGTGATTCATTGTCCGACTTATTGTCTTCATAAATGAGTGAATTTTCTAGCGGAGACTCTTCGGTTTCGGTCGAATCAAAATTACTTGCTTCATGGAGTAATGTTGAATCATCGATATCATTGCTAGCATCCTCATCCACGAGGAATTCAATCGCTAAAGGATCAGCGTCAGAATCATACAGATATTCGACAGCATGAGCATGAGAATCAAGTTTACTGTTTTCACTCCGCCACAGTTGATGGAATAGATAATCGTTGTTTATGCAAATCTTTCGAAACGCAGCAGACATCTTCAATTTGCTAGTACAATTGAAACAAATCGCCTGTGTACTACATTGTTCCGTATGTATTGCATCCACCTGTTTTGCGAAGAAAGAACACTTTGATAAGTGATACCATTCTCATCTAAACTTGCTAAACTTACATGAACTCCGGTAAAGCTGCGTAAATCATCTATAGTAAGTGAAGAGTCTATGACTTCTGTGATGGGAATAAGATGCGATTCATCTCGGGACAAGCAGAATCGACAAATCAAACAAATTTCGTTCAACCCAATCGCCATCCTGTAACGAAGTGAATTTGTTGGTAAACAACGTACTTGAAAGAAATGTCAAAATTTTCCAATGGCAACGGGTGGTCCTAATTTGCCGCAACTCACATTCTATTGCAATGTTTGAAAATTACATCTTACACGACGCACTTCAAAATAACCTCTCGTTTAACCGTTTCGATGTATCAAATCGTTAAGCTCGTAGTCCTGACTAAATAAATGAATGAGAATTTCCGAATCAATGCGTTTAATTTTATATAGGCCAAAAATAGCACATTGAAGAGACGGTTTATTACTTGGCGGATACATGGGCAAGTTGGAAAGAAAACACACAGTTTGGTAAATCAATGTTGCTTATCGCGTGCTGGAAAACACCTAACATATTAAAATGATACGTTTTTCGGTGTACAAAGCACTTGCCGCATATGTCGCACCATATCATCGACTATGCAGTTCCATGTGGGATGTAAAGCCGCTCACTTATTCACTGCATTTTTCCCATAGCGTCTACATTTGTTTTACATCTTTGTACATATTTACGTCTCCTCTTTAATCCTCTTGTACGTATCTGTACAAATTAAAGTAATTTCATGCAATACTGAAGCAGAGTGGCAGTCGTTAAACACTTGTCTCGTTCTAAAATGTTACAACCCTATTCTCCACTCTCATCGTTGCTTGTATGGCCACTATGAGTCATTTGATGCGTTGCTAGCGAAGAGCGACTTTTGAACCGCTTCAAACACTCGTGGCAGACATGAGGGCGCATTTCGCTGTTGGAAAATAGAAACAAATACTTTTGTAGATTGGTACATTTGCATAAATTGGACAATCTTAATTAAAAATTAAAAATTATCTTACCGTGTATTACACCTCTTGCTACAAGTCACACAGTTATGGCACTCCGAGCTATGTATGCATTTATAATGCACTCTTCTCAAGGCGCTCGGATGACTGTATGTTTTTGAACAAATTTCGCATTCGTACATTTTATCAATGCCGTGGTGCGAACGCTAAAAGTATAGAGAAGTTATTAATTTCGAATACATTGCTCGAAACTAGCATCCTTTACCATGTGAGAAAAGAAGCTATTATTGCTCGTACATCCTTTGCCGCATAATTTCCATGCTTTTTTTACAAGCTTCAAGTGTACGGCCTTTATGTGGCCCAATAAATTTGCGCCACGTGTCATTTTCCCGAGACAATGGGGACATGCATGCTTAACTTCCTGTGTATGAGTAGCCACATGTTTTATAAGGTTTTTCACAAACTTACCACACATATTGCAAAGCACTGGTCGTTGACAATTCGTATAAGTATATACACTACCTTCGTTTTTATAGACTCGAGTTTTCCTTTCCGAATGCCGAACGTTCGTCAAATTTTCATCTGATTCGTACTTTTCATTATCCGAATGTGTCGCTTCACCTGGTTCGATGTAATTTGCAGAGCAAACCACTTCCTCTACATTCTCTTGTCGAAACGTGTTTCTTTCGTACGATATAGGTTGGCCATTGAAGTTTTCTACTGGACTTGACTCCATCGAGTTAGCGTAGTTTAACTCCTCCTTTACGTCCATTAGCGTATTTCTTGCATCTAATGATGATTGACTATCAGAGTTTTGCATTGTGTCTGGCTCGA